>CM041217.1:22314916-22590289 GCA_023065735.1 Coffea humblotiana
TTCGCTTTATTTATTTTAATTTTTGCATATTTATTTTAATTTAATTTGTAATTATTTGGGAAGGCAATTGAATGCCACAATTGTAATAGTTAGGTTATTATATCATTTTATTTAATTTTTTTCCCTTTTAGATTGTAGTAGGGCTCCCCGAATGTAATAGTTAGGGATTCATTCGCTTTATTTGTTTTGTGTGTCTTGCATGCCTATGTGCTACGTGTTTACCGCTTTTTTAGGACCTTGCATCTAGATATCATGCCTATTTGCTATGTGTTTATATGAAGTTATGTGTTTATTTGCTTTTTATTAGTTTTACATGATTTATTTGGTTATAAATGAATGCATGACGTCACCACACTAGTCCAACGCTAGTTGTGACCTCTTTTTCCGATTTCTCACTAGTCCAACGCTAGTGAGAACTTGTAGACATGGGCTAGTCCAATGCTAGACCCTTAGGAGCCCTACGAGCGTTAGATCATGATTGTGTGATAAAATCACTTCATCTCATGCATGTTTTTCTCTTTTTTAGGGTTTTTATCATTTTGCATAACACTTTTTTTATATATGTACATCCTTTATCCCATATTTCCTTATATTTATATCCCTTATCCCATATTTTCCCTTATAAGTATATTCATTACCCCTTTGTATGAAAACATGACATTAGATTTGCATTTCATTTAAGGGAATAGAAATTAGGTTAGATCATTTGTTTGATTACATAGGAAATACCCCTTGAGTATGGGATATGGACGAGTTTGGCTTTCTAACCTTAGCATGCTCGTATTCCCTTTTGGGCATCGCGATTAATGCCATTTGTATCAAATAATTTCGGAGAGATATTTTGACCCCCCGATACCCTCTTAGGTCTAGGGTTTGCATTCATATAGTACGCCCAAATGTGATAAATTTTTAGGTTAAAAATAAGAAAATTCTTGACTAAATCACGCAACTAGCCTTGCCTAGATTGAGAGGGTGCCTTAGATTTTTATCCTTGCCTTCCCTCTCTTCAAATGTGACTCTCGAATCTTTTTCTCTGATTTTCGTAGACTTAGGAGTCGTTTAAAAAGGGTTTTTCATAATTTTATCTAAAAAATTCATTTTAGGTGACTTGGTACACCTTAACTCAATATCAAGTGGCGACTCCAATTTTTTATTCAAAAACCTTTTTAAACTATTATTTTGAGTCAAATCGTCGCATTTTCAAAGTCCCATTTAGACCCTTTTCATTTTCTTATTCATTTTTTACAATAAAAATCATTTTCAAATAAAATTAAATCGAAATCATTTTTTCTAAAACCATTTATTTTTCTTATTTTCAAAAAATGGGGCGCGACAATAGTATTGCTAAATGTTTACCGTTTACCGTTAACCGTGATTACTTATCGTTTACTGATTTACTTGATTACTTGACTACTTGATTACTTGATTATCGTAAATTACATGTTCATATGAAATTATCACATATTACTTACGCGTTTAAGTGTTAAGTGTTGCTGATAATTGCTCATAAGAACTTTTCCACCGTTTTAAGGCGAATGTGTACTTTATCTCATTCGATCTACTAAAATAATAAATGTTTACCATTTACCGATTTACTTGATTATTTGTGCATGTTGTAAGTTCTAAACTGAACTGGGTCCTGCCCTTGGTTACTAACCTGCTCGAGCCAGAACTGGCCTCGGTCGGGTAGGTTGGAACCCTGGGACACCGTTTCGGTATACTCGAGTACTATCACTGGAGGGATAAGGTGATGGCCAGGCAAACCGAAAGGATCACTGGAGTTATAAGGTGAAGTGGACTGAAATTGTTCCAAGTAAACACCGTATCCTTTAATTTGTGTTTATTTCTGTACAATGATAACTATCTCATGTCAATGTGTCAATGTGAAACTTTGAACTATACATGTGTTATGCTCAAATTACTTGATTTATTAGAACTGTTAGAGTGTCTTGGAACCTCACTAGGCCGTTTAGCTCATCCCATGTTTTTGTTTTCTTTAACAGGATTCGAGACCAAAAATGCTTGTGAATAGTACTAGATTGTTTTCTTTTGAAAACCTTAAGTTGTATTATAGTGGATGATTGTAGTACATACTCTTTTGGATTGTATTTAAGCTTGAAAACTAACTAATTATAAGTATGAAGTATTTTGGAGTACTTTAATTATATATTGAAGTTATTTGAAGTATTTCGAGCTTTTGAATTATGGATTGTAGTGAATTTCGGCGAGAGTCGAGCAGGCGTTCCGCCGATACCCTTGGGTTCGCCCTTGAGAGAAGTGAGGGCGTCACAGTTGGTATCAGAGTTTAGGTTTCATATCTTTATAGTGTATCATAGGCTTATAAGTTTTGGATGTCGAACTGTGGGACTGGTTTGAAAGTTAAGTGACTATTTGTGGGGACGAAAATCAGAACCGCTTTGCGTAGTCTCTGCGTGAGGTGAGTTTGGGTCAAGTAATGTTATGGTTCTTATTATGTGAATGAGTAAAAACTTAAGTACTCTTCTACATCGTAAGTTGTGAATCATGAATGTGATAGGTATAAACCCTTCATCTTGATACTTGGGGAAAATTAGATATGTATGTTGGGTAGGAATTTCAAATGTAGTGATTTACTCTTGGGACCAGCCGGCTCGAATTGTGAATTATTTTGTTTCGAATTCTTGTACCCGAGTACTTAAGAGTTGAGTGCAACCCTAAGAACTTGAGATCTCCATTTGTGGGGAATCAGAACGAATCGATATTTCACGTGAATAGTTACAGGAAATCAATAATCGTTTGGCTAAGATGGCCCAATAATTAAGAGCGGGAGGTGGAGAAGATCGTGACCTAGAGGATCCTGGTGTTGGGATTGAAGTTGAACGTGTTAGGGAACGGAAATCATCTAGTTCCAATTAATCTAGTGAAGCACTACTTATGATCTTTTGTAGTGAGACGATGGAAGTAGAACTTAAGAGTTTGTGTCTTGGAGATGAATGTACTTTTAATAATTACCTGTTTACTTTTGTTTGCTGACTTTGACTTGGTATGAACTTTACTTGATTATAACTTGTGTTATGATTTAATGAACTCTAATTTGTGTTTACTTGTATGGTGATAATGTTATTTGTGCAAGTGATTTCGTTTTTCTTTAAACGTTGTTACTTGTATGTGTGTGTAGTTCAATTATGGTTTAGTGTGAGATTTATGCATATGCGTATAGATTAGCTGTGAACATGGAAATTAGAGGACAACAAAAGGGACGTCAACCTAGACAACCCCGAAATCAAAGAGTAGATAATGAGCCTGATATTGATCAAAACGCCGAACCAAGGACTGGGGAAAGAGATGACCAAATTGGATTAGTTTTAACTCGCATGACGGAAGTGCTAGAACTCTTGGTAGCTCAACAGGGTCAGGGGGTTGGACAAGGAAACCAACGTGGAAACCAAGAGATAGGGGAGGATCGAGTTTTGGAGCGGTTTTCAGAAATTCTTCCCGCCCAAATTTTCTGGAGTACCTGACTCAGAAGTGGCTGAGAATTGGTTAGAGAGTATAAGAAATATATTCGATGCCTTGGACTATACAGAGGAAAAACAAGTCACTTTTGCTGTATTTCAACTTGAAAGAGCAGCCCGAGCCTGGTGGAATGTTAAAAGAATCAAGTGGGAAAGAGATCAAATTCCAAAAACTTGGATAAACTTTGCACGAGAGTTTAATGAGAAATTTCTTCCTCCACTAATCCAAGAAAAGAGAGAAGACGATTTCATAAAGTTTCGTTAAGAAACTTTGAGTGTGGCTGAGTACGAAACACGATTCACGAAATTATCTACATATGCTCTAGAATTGGTGGCTACGGAACGAAAGAGAATAAAACGGTTTATCCAAAGATTAAATTTAGAAATCCAAGATGCCCTTGCCGTAGTACAGATTGAAACATTTAGTGACGCTCTCGAGAAAGCGCAAAGGGTGGAAAGCACAAAATCCCAACTGAGAGCCTTTCAAGCAAGGAAAAGAAATGCATCCGATAGTAGACTAAGAGAAATTGGACCACCAACCAAAGTTGGAAAAGGAATGGATGGAATAAAACTATCACTTCCTTCACCACTCATGATAAAGGAACCAGAAGGGACTACGTCACGAAGAACTCCAGTAGGACAGATACAATAAAAAAAAATCTCACAAGCAAGTCAAGTCATAACATCTCGTCCGACCTGTGGATATTGTGGAAGGATGAATCATACCGAAAAAAACTGCTGGCTAAAGAGGTGAAAGTGTATGGGATGTGGGAGCACCAACCATAAAATTCACGACTGTCCAAGGCGGTATCCATGAGAAACTACTACTTCACAAGGAAATAGAACTATCCCTCGACAAGTCAATGGAGGAGGAAACCGACCAGAGGCATCTGCAAGAACATATGAAATTATCACACAACAAGGTTCAGGGTTATCTGAGATTACGGAAAGTATGAATTTTGACGACGAAATTCTTTTTAAGGAGGGAAGGTTGTGAGGACCCGAATTTTCTTATTTTTATTTTATTTTATTTTCTAGTTTAATTAATTATTTACTCACTCGTTTTCTCTGAATAATTTATTTCAATCATTTAAAACTTATTTACATGGAATAATGTCTCAATTATATTTTTAACACGTCTCGTTAGTAAAATTGATTTTTCTACGGATCGTTTAGCGAGAAATAAAGAGTACACATTTTTCGAGACTATGTTCGATCCGAGAGTACATTAGTCTTGGAGAATTAGGAATGGTCAATAGTAGATTAAGAAAATTTAATTGAGAGATTAGATGTGAGTAAGTTAAAATTAACCCTATACCGTGCGCACGTCGAAAGTTTTCCGAAAGACGCGCCGGTACAAATTAATTGGAGATTTGAGAAATTAATATTAGATTCATGTATTAGTTTTAAAATAAGTATTTTATGATTAATTACCCAAGTGTTAGTTAGTTATACTATCGTTACAAGAATTTCTTAGAAATTGCACTTTATCGCGCATAAGTAGGAAGTTCGCATTTTCGCGCGAGCGACTAATTGGAGAATTCTCAAAATTATTGTTAGACTACTAAGAGTGAATAATAATAGTGTTAAAGTAAGTGCATTAGAGATTTAGTGCACAAGTGAAACAAACCCGAAAGGAATCGGGTACGAAACGCGCGCGTACGCGCACTAGTGAGAGTTGACTTTTGTGCACTTAAAGCTACCAACAACCAAGCTTCTCCAAGAAGCTTTTGCACCAGCCATTTCACCCTCTTTCCTTTCCAAGACAGCCGACTCTCTCAAGCAAGAAGGAGCAAGAAACTTTCTTCTTCATTTCTCTCAATCCAGCCATCCATTTCACTCTAAACTTGCAACTTAAACTCAAGACCATTTGAAGATTCACTTAAGCCAGGAAAGGAGCTTGTTTCTCACGGTTTTCTTGAGGTTCAAAGGACCAAAAATTTCTGGTTTAATCATCTAAAGAGGTGATTAACGATCAAACCCTTGAATCTTAGTTTATGTAAGTTATATTGCACTTGGGAGCTTATAGATTCATATGGGTACCTCTATATTGTTAGAAATCATGTGAGTGGACTCTATGAAGTCCCACAATAGACTTGATGAGCTGATGTGATGATGTTGGGTGTTATTTATGATGATTTAGTGCTTAAACAAGTGATTATAAGTTGAATGGTGGAAAAACAACTCAAAGGAAACATAAGGAAGAAAAGTGCCGGTTCTGCCCCTGCTTTGCTGCACCTGTTGGTGCAAAACTTTTGTGGTCCAATTGACTTGATTTTGATGTAGATATGTTCCATAGGTTGTGTGGAAATTTTCCACCAAAAATCACTTGATTTGGATGGGTAAATGTTTAGATTTCGAAATGGTTTCAAAACTGGAAATTGTGTCCCGAATTGCTCTGGCAGCAAATTTCAAACGACTATAACTCTTTGCTCCGATGTTTAAATCGAGTGCCGTTTGTGGCATTGGAAACTAGACACTTTCAGATTTCCAACGGTGTAAAATTCACCCCCTGATTAGACCTAAATGAACCGTACCAATTGTTCAAAGTTAGCTGTCCTGTTTCGTTGCTCTGTTAGAGGGTCAATGAGATGCTGTAACTTGTGGCTTACATTGGAACTAGCTATGGACAGAATTTTAAAACGATTTCTTCTGAGAAAATGTATTCCTATGAGTGTAGTTTCCAACTCCATCAACCATGCTTAATTTCAAGTTGAAATGAGTGAGTTATGGCCTAATTTCAGACCTGTGTTAGTGATAGAAAACCCTAGCTTTGGGCTAGCCAATAGCTTATTTCGAATTGGGACTTGTTGTTTTGAAACTCTTGGTGTTAATCACCTACCAAATGCATCTTGAATGTTTCTTGGACCTTTGCTTCATAAATGAACCATGTTTGAGATGTTTTCATTGGCCAAAAGTTTGAAAAAGGAAGAATAAAAGTTTAAGGCAGATTTGCCTTGGAAATTCTTGGAACTTTAGTAGACTTGTTAACTGACTTCCCGTACGAATTTTTGCATGAAATTTGACAGAGAAATATCTTTTATATGGTAGTATAATAATACCAAATTTGGTGCCATTTTAAGTCTATTTCGATGCCCAACTAGAATCCTAAAGTTTGTGACCCAAATCTGGAATTTGCCCAGTGGGCTTCATTTTTGTACCAACTTTGTGCTGCTATATCTTGGCACTCAAAAATCGGATTCTTGTTCCGTTTGTTGTGTTTTAAACTTTGATTGTAACTCTAATTGAGTTTCAAATTTGAAAGGCTAGTTCACATTCTGTGAAATTTGCCGAATTTTCAAAGTTTGCCAAAAACCAACCTTGAAACTGTCTTAGGAATCAAAACAACAACTTGAAGCCTAAATTTGAGTTACTTCCATTTTGAATCATGAAAAAGTGCCTTGTAGGAAATTTTAGTACTTTGGAGGTAGTTTTCAACAGTATAAAATTTTCCATTTTTGGACCTACTAAGTGCAAGATATAATTTTTTTAAGCTTGACACACAAAGCTAAAATTTGCCGATTTCTTAGAAAAATGTAATTTCAGGAACTTGACTTCTTTTCTTGATATCGATTGAATATTTTGAACGCGATTTCATGGAAGATGCTAGTCTCTCTTCGGACTTTAAAACTTCACTTTTGAACCTCGAGTTGAGAGAATTAAATCTCTCTTTAAGACTTTGATTTAGTCTAAATAAGTGTGCATCCTTTCTTGGTAAATACATGATTGTGTGTGATAGATAATTATTGTTTGTTCAGGCATTCAAGGGAACCTTCAAGAGGAAATCTAAGTGGATGTCTAAACACTGTTTGAGCACTTACTTCCTATTTTGAATTGGTGAGTGTTCCATATAGGAGTGCGTGACTTAAATAGTTTTACGACATGTTTACTCCATGGTCATTATGTGTTTAATTGTTAAGTGCTATCGATAATTACTCCTATGAACTTTGCCACCGTAGGTGACTTGAATAGTATTGCTAAATGTTTACCGTTAACCGCAATTAATTACCAGTTACTGATTTATTTGATTACTTGACTACTTGATTACTTGATTATCGTAAATTACATGTTCATATGAAATTACCGTATATTACTTACGCGTTTAAGTGTTAAGTGTTGCTGATAATTGCTCATAAGAACTTTTCCACCGTTTTAAGGCGAATGTGTATTTTATCTCATTCGATCTACTAAAATAATAAATGTTTACCATTTACCGATTTACTTGATTATTTGTGCATGTTGTAAGTTCTAAGGTGAACTGGGTCCTGCCTTTGGTTACTAACCTGTTCGAGCTAGGACTGATCTCGGTCGGGTAGGTTGGAACCCTGAGACACCATTTCAGTATACTCGAGTACTATCACTGGAGGGATAAGGTGATGGTTAGGCAAATCGAGGGGATCACTGGAGTTATAAGGTGAAGTGGACCGAAATTGTTCCAAGTGAACACCGTATCCTTTAATGTGTGTTTATTTCTGTACAATGATAACTGTCTCATGTCAATGTGCCAATGTGCAACGTTGAACCATACATGTATTATGCTCAAATTACTTGATTTATTAGAGCTGTTAGAGTGTCTTGGAACCTCACTGGGCTGTTTAGTTCATTCCACATTTTTGTTTTCCTTAACAAGGTTCGAGACCAAGGATGCTCGTGAATAGTATTAGATTGTTTTTTTTTGAAAATCTTAAATTGTATTATGGTGGATGATTGTAGTATATACTCTTTTGGATTGTATTTAAGCTTGAAAGCTAACTAATTGTAAGTATGAAGTATTTTGGAATACTTTAATTATATATTGAAGTTATTTGAAATATTTCGAGTTTTTAAATTACGGATTGTAGTGAGTTCCAGCGAGAGTTGGGCAGGCGTCCCGCCAATACCCTTGGATTCGCCCTTGGGAGAAGTGGGGGCGTTACACACAGAGAAAAGACAATTCACTTTTGCTGTATTTCAACTTGAAAGAGCAGCTCGAGCCTGGTGGAATGTTATAAGAAACAAGTGGGAAAAAGATTAAACTCCAAGGACTTGGATAAATTTTGTACGAGAGTTTAATGATAAATTCTTCCTCCACTAGTCCAGGAAAAGAGAGAAGATGATTTCATAAAGTTTCGTCAAGAAACTTTGAATGTAGCTGAGTACGAAACCTGATTCACGAAATTATCTACATATGCTCCAGAATTGGTGGCTACGGAACGGAAGAGAATAAGACAGTTTATTCAAAAATTAAATTTAGAAATCCAAGATGCCCTTGCCGCAACACAAATTGAAACATTTAGTGACGCTCTCGAAAAAGCGCAAAGGGTGAAAAGCATAAAATCCCAACTGAGAGCCTTTCAAGTGAGGAAAAGAGATACATGTGATAGTAGACTAAGAGAAATTGGACCACTACCCAAAGTTAGAAAAGGAATAGATGGAATAAGACAATCACTTCCTTCACCACTCATGATAAAGGAACCAGAAGGGACTATGTCACGAAGAGCTCTAGTAGGACAGATACAATCAAAGAAAATCTCGCAAGCAAGTCAAGTCATAGCGTCTCGTTCGACCTGTGGATATTGTGGAAGGATGAATCATACCGAAGAAAACTGCTGGCTAAAGGGGCGAAAGTGTATGAGCTGTGGGAGCACCAACCATAAATTTCATGACTGTCCAAGGCGGTATCCACGAGAAACTACTACTTTACAAGAAAATAGAACTATCCCTTGACAAGTCAATGGAGGAGGAAACTGACCAGTGGCATTTGCAAGAACATATGAAATGATCACACAACTAGATTCAGGGTTATCTAAGGTTACGGAAGGTATGAATTTCGAGAACGAAATTCTTTTAAGGAGGGAAGGTTGTGAGGACCCGAATTTTCTTATTTTATTTTTGTTTTATTTTATTTTTCTGGCTTAATCAATTATTTACTCAACCCGTTTTCTCTGAATAATTTATTTCAATCATTTAAAACTTATTTACATGGAATAATGGTCTCAATTATGTTTTTAACAGGTCTTGTTAGTAAAATTGATTTTTCTAAGAGCTCGTTTAGGTAGAAATAAGGAGTACACGTTTTCGAGACTATGTTCGATCCGAGAGTACATTAGTCTTGGAGAATTAGAAATGGTCAATAGTAGATTAGAAAAACTAATTGAGAGATTAGATGTGGAATAAGTTAAATTAAGCCTATACCGTTGCGGGCGTCGAAAGTTTTCCCGAAAGACACGCTGGTACAAATTAATTGGGGATTTGAGAAATTAATACTAGACTAATGTGAGGACTCATGTTTTAATTTTTAAAATAGTTATTTTCATGATTAATTACCCAAGTATTAGTTAGTTATACTATCGTTACAAGAATTTCTTAAAAATTGCACTTTATCGCGCATAAGTAAGAAGTTCGCGTTTTCGCGCGCGCGCCGAATTGGAGGATTCTAGAAATTATTGTTAGACTACTAAGAGTGAATAATAATAGTGTTAAAATAAGTGCATTAGAGGTATAATGCATACGTGAAACAAACTCGAGAGAAATCGAGCACGAAACCCGCGCGAACGCGCACTATTGAAGGGTTGACTTTTGGAGCATGTTTAGCCACACACTTAAGCTTCCTCAAGAAGCTTTCTCATCAGCAAACACACTCTCTTTCTCTCCTCAAGACAGCCGACCAGCAAGAGGAAGAAGACAACCCAAAGCTCTTCATTTTCTTGCTTCATTTCTTGCTCAAATCACTTCAAAATTTACTACACCTTGCAAATTAATTTGGAGATCAACTTAAGTTAGGAGAGGAGCTTCAACCTCACGGTTTTCTTGTGCTTCAAAGGACCAAAAATTTCTGCTTTAGCAACATCTAGGAGGTAATGACGATCAAACCTTTGAATCTTAGTTTATGTAAGTTATATTGCACTTGAGAGCTTATAGATTCATATGGGTACCTCTATATTGTTGGAAATCATGTGAGTGGGCTCTATGAAATCCTACAATGGACTTGATGAACTGATGTGATGATGTTGGGTGTTATTTATGATGATTTAGTGTTTAAACAAGTGATTATAAGTTGAATGGTGGAAAAACAACTCAAAGGAAACAAAAGGAAGAAGTGCCGGTTCTGCCCCTGCTTTGCCGCACCTGTTGGTGCAAAACTTTTGTGGTCCAATTGCTTTGATTTTGATGTATATATGTTGAATAGGTTGTGTAGAAAGTTCTACAAAAAATCACTTGATTCGGTTGGATACAAGTTGCATTTCGAATTTTGAATGAATCTGGAAAATGTGTCCAGTGATGTTCTGGCAGCGAATTGTAATTGACTATAACTCTTTAGTCCAAAGGTCTAAATTGAGTTCCATTTGCGGCATTGGAAACTAGACACTTTCATCTTTCCAACGGTGTAAAATGCACCCCCTGATTCGACCTGAGTGAACCGTACCAATTGTTCAAATTTAGCTTTCCTGTTTCGTTGCTCTGTTACAGGGTCAATGAGATGCTAGAACTTGTGGTTTAAATTTGAACTAGCTATGGACAGAATTGTAAAATAATTTCTTCTGAGAAAATGTATTCCTATGAATTTAGTTTCCAACGCCACCAACCATGCTTAATTTCAAGTTGAAATGAGTGAGTTATGGCCTAATGTCAGACCTGTGTCAGTGATAGAAAACCCTAGTTTTGGGCTAGCCAATAGCTTATTTCGAATTGGGACTTGTTGTTTTGAAACTCTTGGTGTTAATCACCTACCAAATACATCTTGAATGTTTCTTGGACCTTTGCTTCATAAATGAACCATGTTTGAGATGTTTTCATTGGCCAAAGGTTTGAAAAAGGAAGAATAAAAGTTTAAGGCAGATTTGCCTTGGAAATTCTTGGAACTTTAGTAGACTTGTTAACTGACTTCCCGTACGAATATTTGCATGAAATTTGACAGAGGAATATCCTTTATATGGTAGTATAATAATACCAAATTTGGTTCCATTCTAAGTCTATTTCGATGCCCAACTAGAATCCTAAAGTTTGTGACCCAAATCTGGAATTTGCCCAGTGGGCTTCATTTTTGTACCAACTTTGAGCTGCTAATCTTGGCGCTCAAAATTGGATTCTTGTTCCATTTGTTTTGTTTTAAACTTTGATTGTAACTCTAATTGATTTTCAAATTTGAAAGGCTAGTTCGCATTCTGTGAATTTTGCCGAATTTCCAAGCTCACCAAAAACCAACCTTGAAACTGTCTTAGGAATCAAAACAGCAACTTGAAGCCTAAATTTGAGTGACTTCCATTTTGAATCAAGGAAAAATGCCTTCTAGGAACTTTTAGTACTTTGAAAATAGTTTTCAATGGTATAAAAGTTTCTATTTTTGGACCTACTGAGTGCAAGATATGATTTTTCTAAACTTGACACACAAGCTAAAATTTGCCGATTTCTTAGAAAATGTAATTTCAGGAACTTGACTTCTTTTCTCGATATCGATTGAATATTTTGAACTCGATTTCATGAAAGATGCTAGTCTCTCTTCGGACTTTAAAACTTCACTTTTGAATCTTGAGTTGAGAGAATTAAAGCTCTCTTTTAAGACTTTGATTTAGTCTAAATAAGTGTGCATCCTTTCTTGGTAAATACATGATTGTGTGTGATAGATAATTATTGTTTGCTCAGGCATTCAAGGGAACCTTCAAGAGGAAATCTAAGTGGATGTCTAAACACTGTTGAGCACTTACTTCCTATTTTTGAATTGGTGAGTGTTTCCATATATAGGAGTACATGACTTGAATAATTTACGACATGTTTACTCCATGGTCATTATATGTTTAAGTGTTAAGTGCTACGATAATCGCTCCCTATGAATTTTACCACCGTAGGTGACTTGAATAGTATACCTACATGTTTACTGTTTACCGTTAACCGTGATTACTTACCGTTTACTGATTTTACTTGATTACCTGCTTACTTGATTAGTTGACTACTTGATTGCTTGATTATTGTGAATTACATGTTCATATGAAATTACCGCATATTGCTTATGTGTTTAAGTGTTAAATGTTGCCTATAATTGCTTTCATGAAATTGCCACCATTTTAAGGCGAGTGTGTACTTTATCTCACTCGACCTACTAAAATGACAAATTATTACCGTTTATCGTTTACCGTTTACCAATTTGCTTGATTACTTGTACATGTTGTAAGTTCTAAACTGAACTGGGCCCTGCCCTTGGTTACTAACCTGCTCGAGCCAGGACTGGGTTCGGTCGGGTAGGTTGAAATTCTGGAACACCGTTTCGGTATACTCAAGTACTACCACTGGAGGGATAAAGTGATGGTTAGGCAAACCGAGAGGATCACTGGAGTTATAAGGTGAAGTGGGTCGAAATTGTTCCAAGTGAACATCGTATCGTTCAATGTGTGTTTATTACTGTACAATGATAATTGTTTCATAATAATGTGCCAATGTACAACCTTGAACCATACATATATTATGCTCAAATTACTTGATTTATTAGAACTGTTAGAGTGTCTTGGAATCTCACTAGGTTGTTTAACTCATTCCACGTTTTTGTTTTCCTTAACAAGGTTCGAGATCAAGGGTGCTCGTGAATAGTACTAGATTGTTTTCTTTTAAAAACCTTAAGTTGTATTATAGTGGATGGTTGTAGTACATACTCTTTTGGATTGTATTAAGTTTGAAAGCTAACTAATTGTAAGTATGAAGTATTTTGGAGTACTTTAATTATATATTGAAGTTATTTGAAGTATTTCGAGCTTTTGGATTATAGATTGTAGTGAGTCCTGGCGAAAGTTGGGCAGGCGTCCCGCGGATACCCTTGAGTTCGCCCTAGGGAGAAGTGGGGGCATCACAGAATCCCTCCCCTCATGTCTAGTGTTTCTAATAGAATAAGGTCGACTCTATCTTAGGTGATTTCTAACATGGATGCATGAGGTTGGGTTCACTAATGCATATAGACACGACAAGATTTGAAACTCCCAAACTTTCAGACCAAAGGACAAAGGGTCATCAATTCCAAAGTTCTTGGTCGGTGGCTCGAATGATCCCCTAGACATTGCTACGTGCATGTCGTGCCATGGCTACATATCTAAGTGGATCGATCTTAATTCTAATAGGGAGGAGTGGTGTGACAACCACTAAAAGAAAATAAAATGAAGGGTTATAAAGAAAAACGTATGCACATATGAAGTGACCCTTTGAGGGGAGGGATTAATATTATGAAGTACGCACGAAGGCTCTAAGATGACATTCCCCCCCCCCTAATTGCAAAAACACGATAATATAAATAAAAGTAAACCAATCATTCATCACATGCACGGAGAGCGAGAGAAGATTATACGTGTGAAATGTAAAAAATCCAAAAAAGAGTAACAGAAAAAGAAAAAAAATGCAATCTATAACATTCCAATGTGATATGTAAAAAGGTTAGAAAAAACCAAATACTCGGACTCACTAGAAATCTCCAGTGCAAGTCGCCAAATTTGTCGTGCACCATTTTTTAAAATAAAAAGAGAAAAGAGAGTTTAAAAATGTGTTTTTGACTTTAAAAAATAAAGAAAAAGGGCCTAAAATGAGACTTTAAATAATGCGATGGTTTGGATCCAAAATGTTAGTCTAAAAAGGGTTTTTTCAGAATAAAGTAGAATCGTCACTTGGTATCGAGTTAAGGTGTACCAAATCACTCAAAATACAGTTTAAATAAAAACAAATAAAACCCTTTTAGATGACTCCAAATCTCTAAAAATAAGATAAAAGAGTTTGGGAGTCATGTTTAAAGAAAGGAAAGGCAAACATTTGATCTAAAACACCCTTTCAATCTAGCCAAAGTTGGTTGCGAGATTTAGTCAAAAATTTTCTTAATCTAACCTATAAAACTTATCATATTTTAGATATTTCTATATGGATGCAAATATGGACTTAAGGGGTATCGCGAGGGTCGAAATGTCTTTTCAAAATTTAATTGGTACCAGTCACATTAATTGTGATGTCCAAGAATAATTCTTTGAAGAGGTTAAGAAAAATGCAAAAGATGAGACTCAAAAAAGGCAATCATAATATATAGGTAAATATATGTGATCTAGAAGAGGGGAATGCAACATAACGGGTACAGAAAACTAAAATTCGTGATTCAGTTTTCTTTTTTATAGAGGGGTAATAGCGTGTTAAGGATAAAAAACTATACTCGCCCATTTTTCATATTCGGAGGGTGACTCTCTTAACCTAGCGAAGCAAATGGACCAACATATTTCTAATTTCCTAGAATGAGATGCAATTTTAAATGATATGGTTCAAACATATAGAGGGTAAGAGGGTAAGGGAATAATAGTAGGTGAAATGTCATGCAATTGAAAATGACTTAAATTGGGAAAAGATGCATGAGATACAATAAATATCACATAAAGTATGAATTTGGTGCAAAAACGGTCAAAAGAGTCTAGCATTAGATTAGTCTATTTCTACAAGTCCTCACTAGTGTTGGATTAGTGATAAATCGGGAAAAAAATGGCCACAACTAGTATTAGACTAGTATGGTGACGTCATGCATTTATTATAAATAAATAAAGTATATAAAAATAATTAAAAAGCGAATAGACATATAAAACATATAGAGCATGTAGAGCACATAACACATAGGTATAAAACTCTAAGAAAGCGAAGAAACACATAAGTATACAAGCATGCTAGTAAATAAAAACTAACTATTACATTGGAGATCCTAACTACAATCTAGAAGGAAAATTTTTGAAAATAATAAATCTATTATTACATTTATCGAACTAATTACTTTTTGAACACCTATCTATTATAATTTGGCATTTAAATGCCTCCTAAATAATCATAAAAAATTAAACAAAATAAATAAAAACTTAAAAATGAATAAAATGAATAAATAAAAGGGAAAAAACATTCAAAACATGAAATCACACATAAAAAAATACATAGGAGCACAAAAAAGAACTCAAACTAATAATAGAAGGTATCCCCTCGAAATAGTGGTTAAATGAGGTAGAACTTGTCCTATTTATACTCCAAAAACCAACAAAATGGTCAAGACACCAATTTAATTAACAATTTAAAAGAAAATATAACATATAGCAAATTACTTTATTATTTGAAAGAAATATGAATAAACATTAAATCTCTAAAATTTACTAATTAAAATATATTTAAATGAAGCATCATTAACAATTAAAAAAGATAAACAATTATACTTAATAAATCAAAACCATCAGGGGACTCAATTACAAAAAATTGAAAAAGTTTTTGGGGTCAAAATATACTTTTTACAAATATCTGGGGCCAAAAAAGAAAAATAAAGTTTAGGGACCAATATATAATTAAATTAAGGACCTAATTGAAAGAAATTCAAAATTTTAGGGTCACAGAAAAATTACTCGAAAAATCAGGGACTTAATTAACAAATTTTTATTTTCTAGTTCCTTGGGCTCTTTTTACTTATTTTTTCTGGGGCCAGGGCCATAACACATCTTTTGCACAAGGAAAAAAAAACCATTTTTGTTAAAATGAATGGACCAGCCCACTAAATCAGACCTGATAAAATGTTTGGCTTGAACTCACAAGACCCAACCACAAGCCAAAGTGAAAAAATAAAAAGAAGCCCACTTGTTGGTCCAAAAATAGGTTTCATTAACATTTATAACCCAAAAATGAATCTAATCATAACAAATAAAACCAAATAATTGGAGCAAAAATGGAAAGAAAATAGCAAGAAACTTCCGGCGGGTTGATCTGCCGGAAACTGGAAAAATTCCAGCTAAGTGGCCGGAATCACATCGGAAAATGTTTTCAAGAGTTCCTAAGGTTGAATTTTGGTAACAAAACATGGATCCTCATAGCCTCAGGGGCTTGTTTAAACATCAAACATGTTCATTAAACACCAAAAATCATGAGAAAACGAGATCTAAAGTTTCAATTCATGAAACTCATATGATGGCTTGAAAAATTACATGTAAAACGTTAAACAAACCAAGATCGGAGGCTGGCATTACTTACAGAGATTTGCCTAAGTCGAAACAGGAGAGAAATTTCCTCGGAAAAGGCGCAAATCCTCACGGAAAGTCAAGAATAAGGTTGCTGCAGTTGTGCCAGGGTTGATTTTTAGTCAACTTTGATGCCAAATTTGGTGGCCTTATAACTGTTTTCTCACAAAATTTTGAACATGAAAAGTTCTTCTACTGCATCTACAGAGTATCCAAAAAAAATCGAATCGATCAAAAAGAGGTCAGAACAAAGGAGAAAAGTGGGCATGAACAAGGCTGCTTTGTGAGGACTTGAAAATTCGTTTATATTTTCTTATAATTCTCTTTTATTTTGAATATGTTAATTTATAATTCCTTTACTACTAATTTACTTCCCTTAATAATTGTAATAAATAATAGAGTCAAGAGTTTTACTTTTACTTTTATAGTTAGTGTATGTTTAGGGTTTGGTGCATTGTGGTAGTGTGATCATTAGCAAGGTGTATGTACTAAATTTGGTAGATAAGAGCGGGTATTAAGTAAGAGGAAGTATGTGATTAAAGGTGCTAAGAGTTAGTTAGTGAATTATAAGTTAAAACAAAAGTACAAGAGAGGCAAAGAAATAGGCTTGAACCGACTCGCGTCATTTGTTACCGGTCGAAGACACCACTTGACCAAGACTTTCTTATCCTAATCTTCTTATTTTTTCTTTCATTTTCCTTTCCTTAATTTTTGCTCTAGGTTGGCTGAAATTCTTGACCAAGAAAGAGGGGAAAAGAAAAAAAGAGAGGAAAAATGACAACCTTTGACCAAAAGCTTTCTTCCATCTTTATCGTTCCTAGCACTACAATTCCCTTCATTTTTCTTTCACCTTGGCCAACCGAAAGAGAGGAAAAAAGAGAGAGGAAAGCTTCAAAGTTTCATCTTGATTTTGCCTTGCTTGAGTGAGAAATCAACAAGAATCACTAGTTTAATTTGAACAAAGTTTGCAACAAGGAGCTAAAGAGGCTTGTAGTGGAGTTATTTGGAGAGGAAAGCCTTGGTTTTTCACATTTTTCTTGGAGGTTTGAAAGGTATTGAGTTGGAAAACTTTCTTTCTCTTTCTTATCTTGCAATTTATTGGGAAGATGATTTGAAATTGGAAGTTTTATGAAGATAACCTAGATTTGTAAAGATTTGGTGAAATTTCCAGTCTAGGGTTTTTATTTTTCAGCCTTGTTTTATATTTTTCATCCATGATATGATGGTATCTAGTTTTGTTATGGACTTGTATGATGATTTGTAGCTTTATTGTGACTTTTTAGCTTCCAAATAGGAATTTCCAACTTTAGTTCTAAAATTTCAGCTTTAGTAGAGAATTTTTCAGCTTTAATATGTGATGTTTATATGTTAGAGATAAGCTTAAATTAGTTGGTTTTGTAGCCCTAGTATAAGAACCCCTTTTACCGTATAACTTGTGGAGTTTGAAATTGGGGTGTTTTGCCATGAAGGTTAGCTTGGGAAATTTGAGGAAAATTTGAGGAAAAGTAGGGGAGGTGCTGCCCAAATTTGTTTTCTAGGAGGGTGAGTGAGTGAAAGTGGAAGTAGAGGTGTGATTTTGAGATCGATTTGGACCTAGCTTGCTTAAGGATATTTAGGTCGACTTGGTGGTGATTCACAAGATGAAATTTTGCCAAAAGTATACATTTCTCAAGACAAAGTAACGGTCACTTTAAACGAGATTTTCTAGTCGCATATCACAAGTTATAAACTTAAAGGCTTCAATCGTTTTCTTTGTCAAAACCAAAAGAGTGGGCATGTATTTTCTTTAGGATTTATCAAGTATTATAATGACTTATTTAAATGAGTTTTATTTACTTGGTTTATCCTTGATATTAAGAAGCGAAAGTCGTATATTTGAAACCCTATTTGATTATAAGTTTGCTACCCGATATTTTATCGCAGATTTTGACTCTAGCCAAGGGGCTGGACCTGGGCTTGATTTGGATAAGCAATGAATCACTGATGAGGTGTTTCCAACTGCATGACCGAACTTGATACTTGAATGCAATATTTTTCTTGATATGATTAGATATTTCTTGACTTGTTTGGTCAGGCAAATGTGTACTTTATTCCACTTGCCCTAATGTGATTTATTAATGTGCACTGGTTACAAATGGTTCGATGTACATGTGTATGACTTGAATACTGTCTGGAATCTCAACCCTATTAGTTAGTTGATCGAATCAAGCCAGTAAGGGTTTGGTAGAGGAGACTGACGAACCATACGCACTGTTTATTGTTTATTGCGTAATCCACTGGATATGGTCCACCAGATTCGATATAATGGAGTATTACCACCACAGTTAATGTTGGAGTTTAGGCCTGGTAGGGGGTTTGATTGGTGGATGGTGATTGGAGTTAAGTGGTGCTCTACGAGACTTGTTATACTACTTGAAAGTTGACGGACGGTCAACTCTTTCTTGGCAAGCTGCGGCCGAGTTAACTCGCAAGAGCGACTTGTATCTTTATACTTGGAAATGTTTGAATCCCTAATTAACTAGTTGCTTATAGTGTTATTGCTTATTTTTATGAACGTTTATGCTCGCTCACTTTGAGACTTCAAGTTTTCTATATTGGCCAACTTGCTTACCTATTTTGCATGAATTTTGGAATCTCACTGAGTTTTAACTCACCCCGTTAGTTTTGTTTTACTTACAGGGGATTCGAGCATAGACGTAAGGCGAGAACCGACTAGTTTTGCATAGACTTTTGACTTTTTGTAATTATTCTAGCTTTAGTGCTTGATTAGGGTTAGAAGTGTAAGTAGAACTTTGAATCTTTTGTTATATCTAGGTATGTATGAACATTTTGAGATAGACATGTATATGGATGTACATTCTAAGTTTGGGAACTACTGTTTCATGTACTTTTGAAATTAATAAGTTATTTTCTTGAAGTGGTGTAAGTGAGTCCAAGGCGAGAGTTGACCAGGCGGTCCGCTAAACTCTGGGGTACGCCCTAAGGAGAGGTGGGGTCGTCACAGGTAGTATCAGAGCCTAGGTTTGAATTGGTTTGGGCAGATTGAGCAATTTGTACTTGATATTGGTTATGTACAAATGTCTAAGTGTGAAACCCTAGAGTGTAGGTGATTAACTTAGTGTTACTTGTTTAAATTACTTATTCTCTTGATGCTACTTGTAATGTAGGAAATGGAAGGAGATGGTGAGAATGGGAGTTCCGAATGACCTCGACGGGTGCTTAGCTATTAGGAACGTCCGGGAGGGCCGATATTTCGGTGGGTTTCGGGGCGTAGGGTCAGGCATTGTGATTGTTGGCGGACCTACCCATATCCGGATAAAGTGGTCCTCGCTATAGTGGATGAAAGGAGAAGATTGGCTAATGCCAATTAACGAGACAAGACGGGGATTAAGCGCCTAAGGGCGGTGCTAAGGATGCAAAGGCAAAGAATTCTAGAGCTTGAGACTTCTATTTCAAGGAACAGAAGCGAACCAATGCTTTTTGAGAGCAAGCGCAGGAGGCTAATGGTCGCCCTTGTTCGAGTGGTGAGGGAAGTAAGGGATCGAACTGATAACATCTTAACTGAGTATGGGCATTCGTGCAGGAAATGGTGGCAGGTGAATATAGCCGGGGAAGATCAAGAGAAAGTGGCCCCTAATGAATCTGGAATATAACCTGAGGAGAACCCTGAAGAGGAGCCAGCTGCACCTAAGGAGGTGGTGGAATCAGCCAGGTCGGTGACAAATTAAGCTAGAAATCTAGGGTTTGAGGGTTGTGCAAGGTAGCCGTGGACATAGTATAGGGTAGTTGGGATGACACGTCACCTTCCTTGTTTTGCTTTTGATATTGACGTGTTAAGATTGATGTATATAGCACCTGCTTTTGTTCTATATCTTTTGGTTACTATAAGTACCTGAGTTTGTTAGGTTGATATGTATAGTATTTTATAACTTGATATGTGAGTTGTTATGGTAAGTATACAAAGAGAATGTTTTAGTTTAAATATATTTTATTATTTTCATTTTATGACTTGAAAATGCTTCTATTGAACTTTATAACTACTTTATTTTACTTACACCTATATAGTTCATTTTTCAAAAGTGGTATGGAAGGTAGGCGAAATCAAGGACGTGGGACTGGTCAAGGCCGCAGTGCTAGCCGTGGGCGTGGGGGTTGGACAAGTATAAGAATCGAGGGAAAAAAGGGACGCGATGGCCGAGTAACAACCTAAAGTTAGGGCCGAAGGAAGAGATCATGTAGCAATGCCAATCCAGCAAATAACTAATATTTTGGTTCGGTTGGTAGAGCTGCAGGGTCAACCCCTTATTAACCAGCCTAGGGATCTTGAAATAGGGAAGATAGGGCCCTATAGTGGTTTCAAAAATTTTCTTCTCCTAAGTAGCGGTTTCTTGGCGGGCCAGACCCAGAAATAGCGAAGAGATGGTTTGGAGGACAATGATCAATATCTTCGCTGCCTTGAATTACACGGAGAAGAGGCATGTGAATTTTGCTGTATTTCAATTGGAAGGACCAGCCAGAGCCTGATGGAATGTGATCAGGGCTAAGTGGGAGAGAGAGCAGACAGCATAGATTTGGTTGAATTTTGTGTGAGAGTTTTAACGAAAAATATCCTTCACCGATAGTTCAGGAGAAAAGGGAGGACGATTTTATTAGGCTACGTCAGGGAACCTTAAGTGTATCTGAGTATGAGATTCAGTTTATTAAGTTATCCAAATTTGCTCCTAAATTGATAGTTACGGGGCCAAAGGAGGGTGAGGCGGTTTGTACAGAGGTTAAATGGTAGAAATACAAGAGACTTTAGCGACGACACAAATTAGTATATCACAGTGGTTCTTGAGAAAGTTCAGAGGATTGAAATTGCAAGGGCGCAGGTAAAGGCTTTCATGCAAGAAAAAGAGGTGCGCCTAGTGGAGGTCAAGGGTAGGGACAAGATGATTGAAATATGCCACCCCCGAAAGTGGGTCGAAGAGCTGGTGGTGGGAGAATTTCGGAGACATCTAGGGGAGTTACTCTGAAAGGAGCCCTAGGTGGAAGAGAACAAGTGAGTGGTGTCTCACAAGGAGGGCAAACATCCATCCCTCGATTATCTTATGGGTATTGTGGAAAGTCCAACCATACTAAGGATAATTATTGGCAGAAGGCACGGAAGTGTTTACGGTGTGGTTGTGCTGAGAACCAACTCGCAACCTACCCAGTCACTAGTGATATCCAGCAGGGCCGATAGGTCAAATCTTAAACCTACCATTGTAGGAGGGACCAAGCCAAGGTGCCAAGCCAGAGTATATGCTTTGGATCAATAACAAGTACTTGAGCCATTGAATGTAGTGGGAAGGTACGATCTCTTTTTTTTATCGTTTAGTCAAGATTTTGATAGACCTTGGTGCAATGCATTCTTTTGTCAACCTTACTTTTATGTGTGGAATTGACGTGAAGGTCGAGAGTCTACCATATGATTTAAAGTGAGAACACCTACGGGTGACCAATCTTTACTTGCCAACGAGGTGTATAGAAACTGTGAAATTTGGGTCGGTGAGCGAAAATTGGTAGTAGACCTTATAAGTTTGGCTATTAAAGGGTATGATGTTATTATAGGGATGGATTGGTTAGTTTGTTATCATGCTTGGTTAAATTGCCGAACAAAAGTGGTTGAATTTTGGTATACCGGGTGAAGCAATTCTAAAACTAGATGTGAGAGGTATTTTAGTCTCATCTGCACTTATTTCAGGAATTAGGGCTAGAAAATTGTTAAATAATGGAGCACGGAGGTATCTAACATTTCTAGTTTAACACCTCAAGAGAAAAGGTTAAACTAGAGGATATGCCGGTGAATTGGTGCAAACTTCGGATGTATTCCTAGACGAATTGGTGTTATTGCCTCTCGAGAGAGAGATTCGAGTTTAAGATTAATCTAGCACTTGGAACTACTCCTATTTCAAAAATCCCTTATCGGATGGCGCCTGTTGAGTTTAAGGAATTGAATTGCAGTTGCGAGACTTGTTAGAGCGGAAATTTATACATGAGAGTGAGTGGCCTTGGCGCACTCCAATACTTTTTGTTAAGAAAAAGGACGGAAGTTGCCCATTATGTATTGATTATTGAGAGTTGAATGCGGTGACGTTAAGAATAAATATCTTTTGCCACCCATATTGACGAGTTATTTGACTAGTTACAAGGGGTTGTGGTCTTTTCAAATTAGATTTTAGATAAGGATATTATCAATTGAGATTAAGAAGGAAGATGTGTCAAAAACTACTTTAACACTTGATATGGATATTACGAGTTTGTGTGATGCCTTTTGGATTAACTAATGCCCCAACAGCATTTATGGATTTAATGCATCGGGTGTTTAAATCTTATTTGGACTAATTTGTGGTGGGTATTTATTGATGATATTTTGATGTATTCAAAAACTAAGGAAAAGCATGAGCGACATTTGAAAATGGTATTTGCAAACTCTAAGAGAGCACCAACTGTTTACCAAATTTAAGCAAATGCGAGTTTTGATTGGAAAAAAATGTCATTTCTAGGCTATATAATCTCAAAGGACGGACTCACGGTAGATCCGGCTAAAGTAGAAGTTTGTTGCCAAGTGAAAGTGGCTGGAGAATGCTATGAGATTCGTAGTTTCTTGGGGTCTAACAGGGTAGTATCGTTGATTTATAAAGGATTTCTCGAGGATTACAAGGCCCTTAACGAATTTGACAAAGAAGTAAGGAAAATATATTTGGGATGTTAAATGTGAAACCAGTTTCCAAGTGTTTAAGAAGCGATTGACTATGACACTAGTGTTAACTTTGCCAAATAGGAAGGATAGCTATACGTTATATACAGATGTTTTCGAGAGAAGGATTGGAGTGTGTCTTAATTCAAGATAGGAATGCAATTGCCTATGTTTCTTGAAAGTTAAAATCTCATGAGCAAAGTTATCCAATCCATGATTTAGAACTCGCTGCCGTTGTGTTTGCTTTGAAGAAATAGCGGCATTACTTGTATGGGGTGACTTTTTAAAGTGTATACGACCATAAAAGTTTTAAATATTTATTCTTCTAGAAGGAATTAAACCTGAGGCAACGTCGATGGATGGAGTTCTTAGAAGATTATGACTGTACCATCAGTTATCATTCAGGAAAAGCCAATGTAGTGGCAGATGCCTTAAGTTGGAAAACTCAACTAGCTGGTTTGATGATGAGAGAGTGGAACCTTTTAGAAGATGCTACTAAATGGAACCCTCGTCTTGAGTCATAGAAATTTATCTTTGGAAATATTGTGGTGAAATCAATATTGTTGGATCAAATTAAAGAGGGTCAAAAGAAAGAACCAACGGTGCAAAAGTGGATGGAGAGAGTGAAAAAGGGTGAATTGCCCGACTTTAGTCTAGGTTCCGATGAAATTCTAAGGTTTCGAAATCGCATTGTTGTACAAAAGATGAGAAATTGAAAAAGGACATTTTAGAAGAATCTCACCATTCTAGGTACACTGTGCATCCAGGTAGTGACAAGATGTATCAAGATTTCAAAGGTCTATATTGGTGAGACAACATGAAATCGGAGATTACTGAATTTGTTAAAAAAATGTCTTAACTTGTCAGCAAGTAAAAGTCGAGCATATAAAACCTTCGAGTTTGTTATAGCCTCTAGAGATACCTAAATAGAAGTGGAAACATATAACGATGGATTTTTGTGTCAGGGTTACCACGAATTCCAAAACAGTCATGATGCGAGTTGGGTGATAGTAGATCGATTGACTAAGTCCGCACATTTCTTGCCAGTTAATATGAAATATTCTTTAGAAAAACTTGTCAAATTTTATATGGATGAGATTGTAAGATTGCACGGGTTACCAGTGAGTATAGTATCCGATAGAGATATTAGATTTGTATCTTGATTTTGACAGAAATTACAAAAGGTTTTAGGGACTAAACTGAATTATAGTACAACCTATCATTCTCAAACAGATGGACAGTCAGAAAGAACCATTCAAATCCTTGAAAATATCGTTAAGAGCATGTATTATGAATTGTGGGGGAAGTTGGAGCCGGTACATGACTTTAGTCAAGTTTGCCTTTAATAATAGTGTTCAATCTTCTATCCAAATGATCCATATGAAACACTTTATGGATGAAAATGCGATCACCAATCCACTGGGATGAAATAGGAGAGAGAAAAGTTATAGACCCAACAACGATACTATGGGTGGAGAAAGCCTATGAAAAGATAAAAATGATACGTCAAAAGTTTCAAACAGTCCAAAAACCGACAAAAGAGCTATGCCGACCATGCGAGAAAAGATTTGAAATTTGAAATAAGAGATAAGGTGTTCCTTAAGGTTACCCCATTGAAAGGAAAGATCAAGACAGGAAAAGGAAAGAAGTTACAACCAAAATACATAAAACCTTTCAGCATACTCCAACGGGTTAGGAAAGGTGGGCATATCGATTAGAGTTGCCAGCAAAATTATCCCGATCCATGATGTTTTCCACGTTTTTTTGTTTAAAAAATATCATCCAGACCCGACTCATATTTTGCTGCTAGAGAATATAAAGTTTGATGAGTCTCTAACCTATGAGAAACAACCTATTCGAGTACTTAGATTGAAAGGTGAAGAAACTTGAGAAATAAACAAATTTCACTGGTTAAGCTTCTGTGGAAACACCATGAGGTAGAGGAAGCAACCTGAGAGTTAGAGACGGACATGCAAGAGAAATACCCTAAACTATTTACGAATAAAGGTATGAATTTCGAGATCGAAAATCTCTTAAGGGAGCGAGAGTGCAAGAACTTGAAAATTTGTTTATATTTTCTTATAATTCTCTTTTATTTTAAATAACTTAATTTCTGATTCCTTTACTACTAATTTACTTCATTTAATAGTTGTAATAAATAATAGAGTCAAGAGTTTTACTTTTACCTTTTATAATTAGTGTATGTTAGGGTTTTGGTGGCAATGCGGGTAGTGTGATCAATTGGCGAGGTGTGTGTATAGATCTCGTGGATAAGAGCGGGGTATTAAATAAAAGGATGTATGTGATGTAAAAGTGTTTAAGAATTAGTAAACAGTTACAAGCAGAGTCATTAACAGTTCACATATTTAAATAAGCAATTTAATATCCGAACAAGAAAGGATACGGTACTGATATGTTGGCTTCCGTCAGATGTCTAAGCAGGGCACCCAAATTCAAACATTGATACAGTTGATGTCGTGGCTCCTGCCAAAATTTCGACAGAGCACCCAAGATTTGAACGTTGATACAACTGATGTGGGTGCTCCTGGCAGATTTCAAAACGTAGCACTTAGTCCCGTACAGTGTTTCACTTGCAGCCAATTTCCTAGTAACATTTTTCAAGTCCGTTGACACTCCATCAACGTTTGAAATATAGTAACAAGTCCAGTAGAATACCGTTTATCTCGCAATCTCCATCCAACCAGATCAACCCCCCGACCTAGCCCGAACACCACGATAACAGATATGGTAACAGAGGTTATAATATTCGACTATACCCAAGTAAGAACAAGTATGGTCGATAAGATAACTCTATAGATCGATTTAATCAAGATAGAGGTATTGAGACGGAAATGACAGGAACCTACCACTCGAATTGAGTGTGGTACATGCAACCGCTCAGCACTAGAGTCGATGAGATAACTCTCCAATCGATTTAATCAAGATAAAAGTACTGAGATGGGAATGAAGAGCACCTCCCACTCGAATTGAAATGTGCTAGCATGTTGCCGCTCAGCACTTACAAGTCAAGCACAGGCACAAAACACAAGTACAGGTCAATCAAATTCAAACAAATACAAGATCATTCAAGAAAGAGGAGGACGAGTGTGATAAAGTACAAGTCGCCTCATCAAGTTCAATATTCAACACATAACATGTGGTATCATTCAAATCAAGATATCAAGAAACATGCACTTGACACTCACATCAATACACTTGTAAACAAGATATCAAGAACTCAGTTATGTTAGGTCGAGTGCGATAAAGTACACACTCGCCTAAGCAGTAATAAGCCAGTTCAAGCAATAAGTCATTTTTGAACACAAGTAGCATGGAACATGCAGTTGAAACACTCACCAGTTTTAAGCAAAATAACTTCAAAAGTTCGCCCTTGAGTTATGCCCTTGATCACCAACAAACCCTAAGAACAACCCATGATAAAATATTATGATTCAACCATTCAAAACTTAGGTGAACAAAAGAAAATCCAAATAACTACTAGTGTAAAGATAATAAATATGGTTTTGGAGTGAAAAGAGAATATTTGGACGCCAAGGACATGAGAGATTCTCATTCCAATTCATGGCTGGAATTTCCAGTAACAAATAGCTAAAAAGGACAACCAATCTCGAGTTTTAAAGTGAAACAAATGCAACTAGAAAGCATGCTAGAAGAAACCATCACTTTTTCCTCTTATTTTACACAATGGTTTTGTCAAAATTTCCCCTTATACACTACCATTAAAGTGCACTCAAGAAATCACATGTAACCTAAGTCCAACCAACCCAAAATCACCCCTCTAACATCACTTATTTCACAAGAAAGAAGGTAATAAAAATTTCAGGCAGCACTTCCCCGCTATTTTTCTTCACTTTTCCATCCAAACTCAACACTTATTTTCATCTCAATCCAATCTCAATCACAAACCATAAGTTATAGGCTATAAAGTACATTTGATTAAGGCCACAAAATCATCTAAAAATAGCCAATTTCTAGCTCCAAGAATCAACCACAACAAAGTTGAAATTTAACCAACCCTAAGCTGAAAATTTCAACTACAAGCTGAAATTTTCCATAAGCAACCCATAATAACTTATAAAAGCCTAGAAAATTCACATGGCAAAACTACTAAAGTCATGGCCAAGTTCAAAGCATCATAATAAAGCTGAAAATTTCACCATCAAAGATGAAATTTTGAATGACCACTCAAACCATGAAACTTTCATGTAAACTACCAAATCAAGCTCTAAATCTACTCATATGCAAGTAATAAAAGAAAAGAGAGTTTCTTGATATAGTTACCTTATACTCTAAGAAGAAATGGAAATCAAGTGCTTCTTTCTCCCAAATCACTCCACCAAAGCCCTTAATCCTCCCGAAAGGTCACTTTTTATGGTTTGGATTGCAAGTTTATGGTGAAAACTCAAGAGATTTCAATCAAGAAATAGAGGTTGAAGTTGAAGTTTTTTTCCTGTCTTTTCCTCTCATGAAAGTCGGCCAAGGGAAGAAGATGAAGGGTTGTTTTTTTGGTCAATTTTTCTTTTAATTAAAGGCTAAGAAAAGTCCAAGTCAAGGTCAAAGTTTCATGGGATTTTGTGACAATTGTCCTTCCAAGGTTAATCCTCATCCTATTGTTTTCCAATCACAAAAATATCCAGTCAACCTCTAATTATTCCATAACACCTTATAAAATAATATCCCTTTGTACAAAACTCCTCTTAATTTTCAAAAATTTATCGCACACTCCTCACTAGTGGGTTCTACTTCCACAATGGCACTACGAATTTATCATGCACTAACTTATAGCCGAAAAAATGATTAAAATCTTGACTCTCTTATAAAAATATATGAGAAATTAAGGAAATAAAGTAAATGAAGGAAAATGTACTCAAAGAAATAAGATAAAATAAAAATAATTTTCGGATCCTCACAATCTAATTATGTTTCTTCTTTTTTTTATTAGATTCTTTTTTTTCTTTTCTTTTCACTTCGGGTCAGCCTAACTTCAAGAAACAAAGATAAAATAAGAACAGTCCACAAGCAAGGTTTAAGAAACGAATTCAAGATTTGGAACTTTGGTTTCAAGATTTTTTAAGAAACTATGTTTATGCAAAACCAAGAACTTCAAGATTTTGAAGAAATTGATCAAGAAGCTTCAAAAAATTCAAGACCTTTGTCCAAAAATTTCAAAAACTTCAAACACTTCCAAAGCAACAAGAACAACCGGCCACGAACTACAATCAAAACAAGGAAAAACAGCCACGGATTCTATAAGAAAGAGGTTCGACTAGAATTTTTTTGTTGTTTTCTTGACTCTAAGTGACACAAGACTTCAAGGCACGCGACAACAAGACACAAAACAAGACAAACATTATTCAAACAAGAAAACAAGAATAGACAGCAAGTGAACAAACGCAAACAGCCAAGAAAAAAATTAAAAATCCTAGCATTTCTATCAAAGTAACTTCGGACAAATTTGTAATACCACAATTGATGAAGGAAAACACCAAGAAAAGTCATGAATTGGACTGCACAAATTCAGACAGCAAGGTTGAGAGAAACAAAACCCCTAGAAACTAAACAAAAACAAAGGATATAATGATGATACCTTCAACCCTAGCTCTTGATATTAGCGTACTCGTGATGAGCATGAGGAGGATCAAAGGAGTTTGCGTCGAACATCTACAAGTGCTCATCCTCAACCAAATCAGCTCCTTCATTTGGGAAATTTCGTAACCCTAAACCAATAGGTCAACATGTGGAGAACCAAGAGAGGAAAGATCATTCAAAAGGAAAAAAAAAGCCTACCACATGAGCATCTTCCAAGTCTAAGTATGCCAATATATCATCCATAGATGAGATATGTGGTAGTGTATGGGACACTTACCAACACCTTCTTCAAGAAAAATAAAAGAAAGAGTAAGTAAAAGAGTTGAACTTAAAGAAATTGTCATTGGAGCTGAAAAGTGGGAAGATGAAATTGAGTGTGGGGGTAAAACTTGAGAATGTACTTGAGGTAAAAACCGAGGGTAATGAGTTAGAAGAAGAGATGAATAATTCTGATAAGTTGAGTGCAAAATCAAGTGAGCTAATTTGAGTGAGAATGTGAGACCTTATTATTTTCCTAACAAACTTACCTTTGCTTTGTTTAGTGATTCTTGTTTGTACAGATTAACGAAGTCAAGTGGAGTTAGTCAAACTATGTTCCATTTCAAAGTCCACTTGTACAATTCACTTGTTCCCTTGGAATTTATCTTCTATGAGTTAAATCTATTCGGTGTTGATTCACGGAACAATTTCAATTCAAATCTATTTGCACCAATGGAGAATTAATTCGAACTCATCATGAAGGGAGAATTCCATATTTTGATTCTCATTTGGTAACTCTGGGTTATGCATCATCTTTACCTTATTTTGAGCATAATTTCAGTCCTAACTCTTGTATTTATTATGTAGGTTTTGAAGGAAAGTGTAAGAGCTAGCAATGAATCCTCAAATTGAATCGATTAGTGGAAGGAATAATGATGTGTCAAAGGGAGTTTTTGCATTTAAATGCCAAGACGTAATAGTTAGGTAATAGTTAGGTATTTTTTTATTTTATTTTATTCCTTCCCCCTTTAGATTGTAGTTAGGGCCCCAAGTGTAATAGTTAAGGATTTATTTGCTTTATTTGTTTGGTGTGTTTTGCATGCTTATGTGTTACGTGTTACTCGCTTTCTTAGAGTCTTGTATCTAGATATCATGATTATGTGTTATGTGTTTATGTGATATTATGTGTTTACATGCTTTTATTATGTTTTACATGATTAGTTATTATAATTAATGTGTGACGTCACCACACTAGTCTAACGTTAGTTATGGCCCTTTTCTCGACTCCACACTAGTCCACACTAGTTGTGGCCTCTTTTTCCCGATTTCTCATTAGTCCAACGCTAGTGAGAACTCGTAGACATGGACTAATCGAACGCTAGACCCTTAGGAACCATTCACACGTTAGATCATGTTTGTGTGACTACTACACTACATTTTCATGCATATTCTACTTTTAGGGTCTTTTATCATTTTTTGCATGACATCCCCCCTTATACGTATGTCCCTTATCCCATGTTCCCCCTTATATGTATATCCCTTATCCTATATTTCCACTTATATGTATATTCCTTACCCTTTGTATGAAAACATGACATTAGACTTGCATTTCATTTAAGTATTAGAACTAGGTTAGACCATTTGCTTGATTAGATTAGAAAATGTTCCTCGATATGGGATATAGACGAGTTTGACTTTCTAGCATTAGCACGCTCGTATTCCCTCTATAAAAGGGAAAATTGAAGTCACTGATCTTAACTTCCCGCATCCGTTATGATGCATTCTTTTAGATCATGTATATTTGTATAATTGTTATTTTCTTTTTCTTTTCTTAGAGTCTCATATTTTTGTACATTTGTGACTCTTCAAATAATTACCTTTAGGTATCGTAATTAATGTGATTTGCACCAATTAAAAATTTGAAGAGACATGTTGACGCCGATACATTAGGTCTAGGGTTTGCATTCATATAGTGACTTCAAATATGATAAATTTTTAGGTTAAATTAAGAAACTTTTGACTAAATCACGCAACTAGCCTTGGTTAGGTTAAAAGGGTGCCTTGAATTTTATCTTGCCTTCCCTTTCTTTAAATGTGACTCCCCGAACACTTTTTCTCTGATTTTCGAAGATTTGGAGTCGTTTAAAAAAGGGTTTTTACTTTTTCTTTAAAAAATTCATTTTTAGGTAGTTTGGTACACCTTAATTCAATACCAAGTCACGACTCCTATTTTTCATTAAAAACCCTTTTTAAACTTTTAATTTGGCCAAAATCGTCGCACTTTCTAGTCCCATTCTAGGCCACATTTCTTTATTTATTTATGTTTCTAAATCAAAAACTCATTTTCTCAAAAATAAATCCAAAAAATTCATTTTATAAACACTTTATTTTTTTCATTTTAAAAATAGGGCGCGACAATATACATATACAATTAGCTCATCCACAATCAAGTTTTACATTTATCATTCCTAAATACCCCAAAGCGATTTATCGCAAGTATACGAATTGTGAGCGAGTATAGGGTATTAAGGGTCGATCCCATAGGGAAGATTTTCAATTACCCGGTGTTTTTTCGAACTCCTTTATTATTTAGACTATCACAAGTATAAGAAATTAATCTACACTATAAAAGTGATAAAAATACACTAGAAAGCTCCTAGAGGTATGGAATTCCTAACTACTCTTGCAAATGAAGTTATCGGTTAAATGAAATACTATTATCTTGGTTAGTTATGGCGTAATTTCCTTATGCATGTGAAACCTACTCTCGTAGTGAATCAACTATACTTGTAATTAAGTCATACCTACTCTCGTGGTTATGAATTAATTACAAGCTCATTTCTTCTATGAAATTAACATGAAACAAGTCACTTAAGCCACATCAGGTGCATCGTCTACTTCTCGTGAATGTACTCCCTAGGTTTATTACTTCCTTGAACTAGTGTTTAAATTTTAAATTCTCATTGCAAACTTAACACCTTTAGATAATCACAATTAATGGCCGATTAATCATGATTAGAAATGCAATAGTGATAAATAACTTGTTCAAAATAATATCATCACATAACCAAATAAACACCACTAACAAGATATAGCAAATTCATCCATACTCTAGGCACAAACTTTAACTAAATATGAGAAAAACAAATCCAAACTTTGTATTATAGTTAAACATGAAATCAAATATAAAAGAGAAAATAATAGGAGAGATGTCATGTCACATGAGTTTTCAAAACTCTCCATCATTGTTCCTCAATCTTCATCCAAATTTAGCTACAAATACAAGATGGAGAAACTACGCTAACTACACTATACTACCCTAATTAATGAACTAAGGAAATCCTAGTGAAAAACTACATTTTGGTGAGTTTCTCTAGCCTTCAAAGTTTTTAAAATGATCTCCAAAGGCTGCTATTTATAGAGGAATTTAAGCCACCAAGTGAGTTGTTTCTTGGTTGGCAAAGTTGGCTTTTGAACTCTCAAAGATTGCTTCTCAAAGTTTCCATGTTCATCTGATCATTTCCAGCCGAAATCTTTGCAGAAAAAGTGGTCGAAATGGTTGTGTGAAAAGGGCACAAGTTGCAGAGAAAGTTGCAACCGAAATCCACTAAAATGCGGGTAAAAAACGCAGCCTGAGCCCGCATTTTGAGCCCCCCGTTTTACTTTTTAGAGGTTTGCACTTTTCTGGGCAGGATTCTTCCTTTGCTTTATTTTTTGTCCAATTTCAACTGATATTTCTTGATGTTAGAGGCTGAACTAGTGCTTGTGTGAAACATGAAAGTTGTAGCCCTTTGAGTTAGCTTTCCAATGCATCAAGATTCATCTGATTTGAAGCTCTGTGGACTGAGAAATGACCAAATTATCCTTTACTGGTCAGAACCTTGTTTCAGGTTCGACCGTAGAAAATGGACTTCTGTATTTCGACTTTTTCACAATGCAAATGACTGAATTGGACTTCGATGTCTTCATACCAAATGTAGATATGTCTCTTAGCTCCAAAATATAGCCGAAATACGATAAGGTGTTAAAACTGTCTTCATTTGCATTTCTTCCTTTGAATGTTTTGCACTTCATATCTTCTTTAAACCACTTCAAATCATCAATAATCATCCAATTATCTTCTCAAATCATTCCATTTCATATTGAATGATTAAACCTACAAAAACATGAAATTTTTAACATTAAAATTCATAGAAATGCAATTTTACCACTTAACCATAAAATGCATATTTTCACTAGAAACTTAGTTAATTAGCTATAAAACTAATTAAAATGCACCAAAACTAACTAATAAAAACACACTAAAAAGCACGTAAAACATATACTTATCAAATATCCCACACTTAAACCATTTCTTGTCCTCAAGCAATTAAGAAATACACATCAATAATGATCCACAACTTTGAAAATAAACATATGTGAACCATTCAGTTTCATTTCCTCAAAACAAGGTAAATAACTATTATGCAATCATTCAATTAACCTCAAGTACTCATAATATCAAGTAAAGGAGGGCCAATTATACCATAATTATAACAAGTTCAACTCAATTTTTATCCTTACCCAACTTTATAAGCAACTCATATAGTCAATAAAATGCTTCCTAAACCCATGATCATCTTTTTATTCAATTTAAAGAGGGATTTATTCATATCATATAGCTAAATATTACTTAAGTTGTGAAAGTGCCTTTTTACTCGAAAATCAATATTTTTAGGTGAAAATCGCCGGTTACTCAACATTTCACATACTCAAGTTGCTTTGCATGCTCTTAATTCAAGTACCATTTTACGCGAAAGTCAGCATTTGGAGATGAAGACTCCCGGTTACTAAGTACAAGAACCATTGGAGTAGAACAACTCTTATTCTCTTTTTTTTCCTTCTTTTTTCATTTTTTCTCTTTTTTCTCTCTTTTTTTTGATTAAAGATAATAATCATTCCCTCAAAAGAATAATCATGAGAAGAGTGTTACACTTATTGACCATATTTATCAGTTAACTTATAAAATCAAGTAAAGAGAAGAAATTTCACCAAATATGCAAAATGTAGACATAATTTTCTCCAATTTACATGATATACTTTCCTATAAATACACAAATTATAATCACATAATAGTCATTTCCAAGTTAAATGAGAAAAGAAATATTCAAGTCACATATATTTATCTCAAAAGTAGAAGGAATTTGAGTTACTAATAGTATGGAACTTGTTACCCCCTTGCAAGGGAGTGAGGCAATTTTGTTCATTCCTACTAATGATTTCTTGCAGGTTTTACTTAAGCTATGTCAAAACGAAAGAGAAACCCCAATTCATGACCCAACCTTGAGAATAGAAGCTATCTTAGGGCACTTCCAAAGGCAAATGAACATGACCATACAATCCTTACAGGAACAGATAGATTGATTGGAGAAGTCTCAAGGCAATCCAATAGGGAGCCATGGAGGTAGCAAGAGCCATGAGGAACAACAAATTGAAGAGTTTGGCAATTCTAACTCCGAGGATGACCTTAAACAATGTCGACAAACACCAGACCAATGGGGTATGCTATAAAGGGCATCAAGATGAAAATACCCCCTTCCAAGGCAAGCCCGATCCTGATGCATACCTTGAATGGGAAAGAAGGATCGAACTGGTATTCAATTGCAACAACTACATTGAGGAGCAGAAAATGAGATTGGATGTCATGGAATTCACGAACTACACCATAGTCTGGTAGGACCAAGTTCGAGCAAGTAGGAGAAGGAATGGGGAACTAGCTACCACTACTTGGTTCAAATTGAAGAGGTTGATGAGGAAATGCTTTGTACCAAGTCACTACCACAGGGACTTGTACCAAAAACTTCAAACTCTCAACCAAAGGAGTCAAAGCATTGAAGACTATTACAAGGACATGGAGATATCAATGCTTAGTGGGGATATCGCAAAGGATAGAGAAGCAACCATGGCAATGCTTCTTGAATGGACTAAGACCAGAAATTGCAGATCAATTGGAAATCCAACATTATGTCGAATTTGAGGATATGGTGGAAAAGACCAACAAAATTGAGCAGAATCTCAAGAAGAGGGGTCAAGGCCAAAGCTATCCTTCATACATACCCTTCACCTCAAGAAATACAGCTTCTAAGACAGAGGAGAGGGCCTTGGGTTCATCAACCCTATCAAGATTGATACTAGAGTCTACTAAAACTGAGATGAAGAGTAACTATAAGCCAACTAATGATGCACCCAAGATGAAGAACCGTGACATCAGGTGCTTCAAATACCAAGGCTGAGGACACATAGCCAGTCGGTGTCCAACTCAAGAGCTATGATTGTCTTGCCTAGCGAAGAAATTCTCACGGATGATGAGGAGGAGTATGCTGACATGCCACCACTTGTTGAGGAGGAGAATGAGATTGAGAAACTCCTACCACTGATAAAGTCGGGTTAGTCGCCAGACAAGCCCTAACTACACATGCTAACCACGAGGAACTCCAAAGAGAGAACATCTTCTACACTTGAAGCCACATGAGAGATAAAGTGTGCAGCTTGGTGATCAATCCAGTGAGTTGCAACAACATAGCTAGTACCTTGATGGTGGAAAAAGCTTGGCTTGCCAACTAGTGAACACCCTCGGCCATATAAACTCCAATGGCTCAATAACAGTGGAGAGGTACGTGTTCTAAAGTAAGTCTTAGTTTCCGTCCGAATAGGTAGATACAAAGATGAGATTATATGTGATGTCGTACCTATGCAAGCTGCTCATATTATTCTAGGATGTCCATGGTAATTTGACAAAAGAGTTAGCTATGATGGTTTTAGTAATAAATACTCCTTTGTCCATTTTAATAGGAAAATAACACTTGCACCACTTACACCACAGCAAGTGCATGAAGATCAAACTCAATTGCAAAAAGAGTATGATCTTGAGAGTGAAAAGAGGCAAAAGCCTAAAGGAAAAAGTGAGACTAAGGCCAAGAAAAATAGAGGGGAAAAAAGCATCAATAAACCAGCCATGGTTCAAAACAAAGAAAAGAAACCAAGCATGATAGCGAGAGCTATGGATGTGAGGAAAGTTTTGTTTTCTAACTGCCCTCTTTTGATGATTTGGTGTAAACAGATTTTGGTGACCATTAATGATCTTGATGTGTCTTTGTTTAGCTGTATTACTAACCTTTTGCAGGAATATCAAGACATGTTCCTTGAAGAGATACCTTGATATGAACCCTGTCGAAAACGAAACCCATATTCACAAGCCCCAGACCTAGACGATAAATACCGATGGTTTGGCAACGGAAAACTTGACCCTAATTAACTCTAGAAGTCACGAACAATATTGATATGATCTCAACCCATAACTAATCGAATTAATGAACCAATGTTATAAGGTAGAGGAACGCCAAAATCAAGATGCATACTTGATTGATAAGTTTAATGGAATACTCTCAAGAACTCTCAAGTATTGAAGAAAGGCTCTCTTTGTGAGGACTCATGTTTTATTCTTAAAAATAGTCATTTTTATAATTATTTACCCTAAAGTTAGTTAATTATATTATAGTTGCATGAATTGCTTTTAAATTTCGCTTTATCACGCTCGCGTCAAAAGTTTCTCGAAAATCGTGCCGCGCAACTAATTGGGAGAATTTAGAAATTTATATTAGACTAGTAAGAGTGAGTAATTACAGTGTTAAAGGAAGTACCTTGGAGAATTAGTACATGAGTGTATCAAACTCGAGAGAAAACGGTGGTACGAAACCCGCGCGCGACAACTATTCAAAGTTGACCTTTTTGCACCTAACTTAAAGTAACTTTCCATCAATTTTCCCACACAAGCTAAAACACACAAAACCCACCTCTCTCTCTTGCCTTGCTCGGCCGAACCTCAAGGGAAAAGAAGGAAGAATAAAAACTCCATTTCTGTGGCTCCAATCTTGTTCCAAATCTTCATCCAACCTTCTAGTTTTTGGAGATTCATCCTAACTTGGAGAAAAACAATATCTTGTGGGTGTTTCTTGTAGAGTTTTGGTGGAAAAAAAATCTGACTTCAGCTATGGTTTAAAGAAGTAACCTTCATCTCCTTTAATCTTTCCAATTTCTTCAAGATTTAAGGTTAGTTTGCATGGGTTTACAACCCTAAGCAAGCAAATAGGTTAGAGGACTTGAGGAAACCATTTACCTTGCTTTAATCTCTAGACTAGCAGTCTTGAGGAGGCTTGTAGGTAGCTTCCTTGAGGATATGTTGCTTGGTTAATTTTGTTTGTGCGATGAATGAAAGGATTACGGTTAGAAAATGGAGAGAAAGTTAGAAAATTTTGGAAGTTGAGTTGGCCAAAAAATTCTGTCCATGATGTTGTTCAGTTTTGATTTCAAAATTTTGATGCTTGGATGACTGTGAAATTGATGGATATATGTTGTATATTGTGTGTACAAAGTGCCTTCCAAAAATCGTGTCATTTGGTTGCACAAAACTTGATTTTTGGCAAGAATCAAATCTGGAAAACGTATAGCAGAGGTATCAGACAGTGCTTCTTTGTTCGAATGTAAATCTTTGTACAAAGGTTGAAATTGGAGTGCCGTTTATGGCATTCAAAACTAGACATTCATAGCTTTCCAACGGTATAAAGATCTCCTACTGGTTCAATTTGAGTGAACCGTAGTGAGTCGACAAAGTTGGCTGTTCTATTTTGACTGTTCATACGAATGAAACTGGAAGCTGCGTTTTGTGGCTTGATTTTGTCCCACTTGTGAAAGATTTTCAAAATGATGTCTTCTGATGAATTGTGGCATTTGGAACCTAGTTTCTAATGCCACCAACCATTCTCTTTTTGACTTTGTATGGATTTAGATATGGCTTGATTTTGAAAATGCAACAAAGCTGGAAACTGGAAGCTTTTCCTTTCTTGCTGGTCGAATGGTCAAACCTGTTTTTGGAGATTATATTTCAAACATTTTAGTGTCATTTAACCATAAATTTCTTATTAAATGTTTCTGGAACCTTGGTTTCAAAAATAGAGTTAATTGGGGTTGATTTCATTGGACAAAACCTTTGGAAAGAAAGAAAGAGTGGGTTGGCAGATTTGCTTTGAAAATTTCACGAACTTTGGTCATTTTGTTAACCACCTTCCCACATGATTTTTTGCCTATAATTTGATAGGGAGGTAGTCTATATATGGAAGTTTAAGTGTACCAAATTTGGTGTAATTTCAAGACCATTTCGATATCCAAATGATGCCTCAAAGGTTGCTCTTCAAATCTGGAAATTCACTGTTCAAGTAGTGAAAATTAACCGACTTTGAACTGTTATATCTTGATGATCAAAACTCCGAATTTAGTTCCGTTGGTCATTTTTGAAACCTTGTTTGAAACTCTTATTTTATTATGAATTTCAAGGTCTGATTCACTTTCTGTGAATTATGTCAAATTTCAAAAGATTGCTGGAAAACCAAAACTGGTTCAAACCTGTCTTCTTGGAACTGAAATTTTGAGTTGAAAAATGAATACTTTCTGTTTGGAACTGTGAAAAAGTGTCTTCTAGGAATTTTAGTACTTTGAACCTAGTTTCCGACGGTATAAAGTTTTCCATTTTTGGATATGCCAAACTCAAGATTTGATTTTCCAAAGATCTTCGCGCAAAGCTGAAATTTTCCGATTACTTAAGAAATTAGTTTTTGAGAACTTGTCACTCTCTCTCGATATCAATAGACCATTTAAACTCGATTTCGTGGAAAAGGCAAGTCTCTCTTGGGACTTTAAATCCTCACTTTTGAACCTCGATTTTAAAGAGATTTAAGTTCTCTTTTAAGACATTGATTTAGTCTAAACAAGTGTACATTCTTTCTCGGTTGATGCATGGTTGTGAGTGATAGATAATCGTTATTTCTTCAGGCGCTCAAGAGGATATTTAAGAGAATTTCGGAGCGGACGCCTAAAAGTTTATTTGCTCATTCACTCACTTTTGACTTGATGAGTGTCAAGTGCATGATCTGTTGTTAAGTACGTGAATTGCTTCTTGCCAATTATGTGATTTGGAATTATCGAGATGAGTATGTACTTTATCACACTCGTTCTCTTTTAAACGAAATCGCAATCGAATTTTGCTATGTGAATTGATATTCGACTTGTGTGAAGTGTTGTGGTTGTGAATCATATTTGAAATCGTCGATTGGAGCGTTGTCTCATCGACTTATATGTATATTCGGGAGACGCCCAAACTCATAGACTAACCTTGTGATTTGAGCCGGCATGGGTTTGGTCGAGAAACTTGGTGAACCATGAGAAAATTCGTAAAGCTTGATCTATTTGAGAGATCTCGCTTGGCATACTCGAGTAGTATCACCTTTCTAAAATGATGAGCGGGCCTGGAACAGGAGATGTAACAATGAACGAGATTCGCAAAGTAAGCGGAGTTCTACGGACAAAATATACCTACCCGGGCAACGGAGTGTCATCACACGGAAGTATATGATCAAAGACTCGGCAAAGCAAGTGGAATCTAACTCTTGAGAGTTCCCGTATCCTTAATGAGTGTGTTTTATTTTAAAATGTGAATTACTTGAACGTTATAACTTTATTTCTCATATAAATGCTATTGCTACCTGAACTATGTATTTGCATGCTTTTTCTTGGCCTCATTGAGCGTTAGCTCATCCCACTAGTTTTATTTTCCTTAACAGGAGCCGAAATGAAAAAGAATTATGGAAAAGCCAACTTGATAGACTTTTGATTAGGGTTTTGAATATAATTGTTTTAGGACAACTTTTGGAGGTTGTATATTTTGGGGAATGTTGAGGTACTTCTGGTAACTTGTGATGTAAGACTTGTATATTGATTAAGGAAGCGACCCTTTCTTTATATCTTCGACTTTTGGTATTGATTGATTATCCATAAATTGAATTCATCTTGTAGTGAGTCCTGACGAGAGTTGGGCAGGCGTCCCGCGGATACCCTTAGGTTCATCCTTGGGAGAAGTGGGGGCGTCATAGTTGGTATCAGAACTTAGATTTCAGATCTTTGTAGTGGTATCATAGACTTGAAGTTTAGGATGTCGGACTGTGGGATTGGTTTTGAAAATTAAGTGGCCGCTTGTAGAGATGAAAATTAGAGCCTAGATTTGAATTAGCGGACAATTAGGAGTCTTGATCTTGTGAGAGATATGTGGAATAGTACGAAATGATCGAACCTAGTTTATTTAGTATATTTGGATCCATCTAAACTTTTACTCTTAGGTGTGAGTTATGGAAGGTAATGATGGTATTGAGCAGTCTCGGGGGCACCTTCTGGTAGTCCATTCTTGAGAAAGGCCTAGGGGATTTCGTTGGAAATAGAATCTAGCTTGCCGAACTAGGACTCCATGTGACTGTCAGAAAACTTACTCGTACCCAAATAACGTAGTGTTAGCGATTATCGATAACCGGAGGCGGTTATCCGAGGAAATTAGGGTAGTTCGAAAGGATAGTCGAGAACTGAGGGTAATTGTGGATGCCCAGACTACTAGAATTCATGAATTGGAGATGGAGGTACTTGAAGAGTGAAGAAAAGACTAAGACTCCTTGTGAGCAGTTTCAGAAGGCTAAGAGCTGACTTGATAGGGTAGTACACGAAATTAGGGACCGGACGGATGGGTTGATGGCTGAGTGTGTTACTTTGGTCGAACAAATGGTGAATGGCAAGATACTTGACGGGGAAAGTGAGGAAGAAACTCCTAGTGCTGAAAATGAAGATGATTCTATTGAAGTAGCAGAGACTTTTGATCCCCCCAATCACTAAGTTAGTGATTTAGTCTACTTTAATAGTTTTCGTCAAAGATAGTCGGGGCGACTTTTTGTTCAAAGGCCATTGCATTTTGTATTTTGTTTCACTATACTTCCTACCTTTTGAAACAATTGAACGTTATTTATGAGGTACTTGACTTTGTTGCTTTATGACTTCAAATCTATGTTATGGGTTGTACACATTCGCAATTATTTCGATGTCTTTCTTATTATTTTCGTTTGCATGATCAAAGTGTCATTTTCAAACTTTACTTATATGTACTTATTTTACATCATGCGTTATAAATTTTAAACTTATGGGTGGTCGAAGAAGTGAAAGGGGACCGAGGGCGAGAGATTAGGCAATCCCAAATTCAAGGGGATGATTAGAGAACGGGTTGTTGGACCAAACCAAAACCCTAGGAATGAAGGGGATAACCAAGTAGCTCTTGCTATTAATCATATGATTGATAGTTTAACACGGTTAGTTGAGCGCCAATGCCCTAAACCGATCACCCAACATAGGAATGGACTGGTTAGCTAGCTACTATATTCAGTTGAATTGTAAGACGAAACGGTAGAGTTGTACATTCTAGGAGAGGCAACCCTAAAATTGGATGTAAGGGGTAGATTAGTTTCATCTATTCTTATTTCAAGAATTCGAGTTAGAAAGATGTTGAGTAAGGGAGTTCAAGAATATCTGGCTTTTCTTATAAATACTCCTAGTGATAAGGTGAGATTGGAAGATATGCCTGTAATAAATGAGTATCCGGATGTTTTTTCTAAAGAATTAGAGTTTTTACCTCCGGAAAGGAGATAACCTTTAAAATTGATGTAAACTCCGGGAGTAACACCTATCTCTAAGACGCCGTATAGAATGGATCCAGTTAAATTGAAAGAGTTGAAATTGTAGTTGCAGGATTGCTAGAGCGAGACTTTATAAAAACAAGTGATTCCCTGTGGGGAGCACCGGTGGTTGTTCGTTAAAAAGAAAGATGGGAGTTTAAGGACTGTGTATAGACTACCGAAACTTGAACGATGTCACTATTAAGAATAAGTACCTTTTACACCACATTGATGAGTTATTTGACCAATTTCAAGAGGCGTGTTTATCTCAGTCCGTAGCTTTTGATGATTACAAAACAAATGGATGTTACTAATATTTTCTTAATAGACCTTTTCAGAAATGGAGCAAAACAAGTTCAAAAACTAAGCACAAAGAATACTGAAGTGGCTGTCGGACGCACAAAAAGACTGGATCGAACGTCTGACAATCATTGCACAACTTCGGACGCATGAAGAACTCCACTCTCGGACGTCCGAAGATATTAAGTTATTCCTTCTAAGCTCACTGACTTCGATCGGATGCATATCATCAGTGCACCGGATGTCCGACAGACATTGCGACACTTCGGACGTAAAACTTTGGAGATACCGGACGTCCGAAAAGAATTGAAGAAGAATTTTCAGTTTCACTCCCTAACTTCGAACGCATACACTAAAGGTACCGGGCGTCCGAAATAATTCAAGAAATTTTCTTGAGCTCATTGCCTGCGTTCAGATGCAAGAAATAGATCCACCGGACGTCCGACACTACCAACGATTAGTTAACTTTTCAACTGCGTTCTATCCGTTAGAAGCATTAATTGAAGAACTTTTTGGTCTCATATAAATAGAACAAAGTTAATCACTGCAAGACAATTTTGCACATTGAGATTATATCATATCAAGAGTGTGTTTAGTGAGAAAATACTCTTCAAGGAAGATTTGTACTCTTAGTTGTGTAAATTTCATAGAAGCTTTTTTTGTTTGAGAAAATTACTTCAGTAGTGTAGTTTGTGAGGGTTATCCGAATGATAGTAAAACTTCCTAACTTGACCAAGTGTGACTTGGGGCAAGGAGGAAGTGATCATTCCTTTACATACAAAGATTGGTTGTAATTGATCAACTTGAAGAAACTTGTTCTATAAAGCATATGCAAACTCAAGAGAAACTTGGAAGTGATTCTGGTTTGCTATCCTTTCTCTACTGCTTACTATATTGCAAATACAAACTGTCTTTCTCTTCTACTCACAAGCAATCTTGATCTCTCATTAATTGCTACATTGTGTGATCATCTAGAAAAGAGCGTAAGTTTCAAATTGAGAAAAAAGAGTCTTACAATTTGATTAGTTTTTAAATAACATAATTCACCACTCCTCCTCTTAGGTTGTTTTCGATCCTTACAGGGCGTTAGTATTCTCAAAATTGGATCTCAGGCAAAGTTATTATCAATTGAGAATTTTGGAGAAAGATATACCTAAAACTGCCTTTAACTCGAGGTACGGACACTTTGAGTTCGCAGTGATGCCGTTTGGATTGACTAATGCACCTGAAGCTTTTATGGACTTAATGCACCGAATCTTTAAACCTTACCTAGATCAGTTTGTGTAGTGTTGGTAGTGTTCATCGATGATATACTGGTGTACTCTAAGACTTTGGAGGACCATGAGAGACATTTGAGAGTTTGTTTTGCGAACCTTAAGGGAATATCAGTTGTATGCTAAATTTAGCAAATGTGAATTTTGGTTGAAAGAAGTGACTTTTTTAGGTCATATAATTTCCAAGAACGGAAATTAAGGTGGATCTAACTAAAGTTGAAGCAGTTTTTAAGTGGAAACAACTGAAAAACCCTACTGAAATTCGAAATTTTATAGGGTTAGCAGGGTATTATCAGAGGTTTATCAAAAAATTTTCTAAAATTACTGGACCCATGACTGAATTGATTAAGAAAAGTGAGAAATTTATATGGAGTTTCGAAGTGTGAAGAAAGTTTTCAGAAATTAAAGAGACAATTAACGAGGGCACCTATATTAACTTTATCTAATGAAAATGATAGTTTTGTAGTATATACAGATGCTTCCAAAGAAGGTTTGGGGTGTGTATTGATGCAGAATGATAAGGTGATTGCGTATGCCTCTAGAAAGTTAAAGCGGCATGAGAGAAACTACCCAACTCATGATTTGAAATTAGCAACTGTAGTATTTACATTGAAAAAGTGGAGACATTACCTCTATGGAGTGACATTTGAAAATTTTACAGATCACAAGAATCTTAAGTATTTGTTTTCTCAAAAAGAATTGAACTTGAGACAACGTAGATGGGTGAAATTTTTGGAAGACTATGATTGTACGATCAACTATCACCCAGGGAAAACCAATGTAGTGGCCGATACTTTAAGTCGTCAAGTGCAAGTGGCAGGATTGATGATTAAAGAATTGCACTTGTTGGAAGATATTAGTTGTTGGAATTCTCGACTTAAATCGAAAAAAGTGATCCTTGAAAATATTGTCGTGAAATCCACTCTGTTGGAACATATCAAGAAAGCTCACGAGAAGAACATTGAAGTACAAAAGTGGTTGGAGAAAGTTAATAAAGGAGAAAAGTCGGATTTTAATTTGGGAGTGAATGGTGTACTAAGATTTCGGAATCGTATAGTAGTGTCAAAAGACCAAGGACTTAAGAAGGAAATTTTGGAAGAAACGCACCGTTCTAAGTATACGATACATTTTGGAGGAAATAAAATGTACCAGAATTTGAAGAGTTTCTACTAGTGGGAGAACATGAAAAAGGAAATTGCTCGGTTTGTCTAGACCCGTTTATTTGCCAGCAAGTTAAAGTCGAGTATCAGAAACCATCTGACCTATTACAACTTTTAGAGATACCCGAATGAAAGTGGAAAAATATCACCATGAATTTTATATCTGGGTTACCAAGAACACAAAGAAATTACAACGCCATTTGGGTCATAGTAGACTGACTGACCAAATCTGCTCATTTTCTGCTGATTAGTATGAAGTACTCACTGGAGAAGTTAGCAAAACTGTATTTGAATGAAATTGTAATGCTACATGGTATACTAGTAAGTATTGTGTCCAATCAAAACCCTAAATTTGTTTCATCGTTCTGGCAGAAGATGCAAGAAATGCTAGGAACCAAATTGAATTTTAGCAGTACCTACCACCCGCACACTAAGGAACAATTGGAGAGGACAATTCAGACTCTTGAGAACATGTTGAGAACCTGTATTTTGGATTTTGGAGAGAATTGGAGTAAGTACTTGACATTGGTGGAGTTTGCTTATAATAATAGTTTCCATTCATCCATTCAAATGGCTCCGTATGAAGCACTTTATGGTCGAAAGTGTAGATTTCCGATTTGTTAGGATGAAATAGGTGAAAGAAAGGTTTTTAGACTCAACTACAGTATCATGAATTGAGGAGGCGTACGAAAAGGTGAAATTGATACGCCAAAGGATACAAACCGCTCAAAGTCGTCAAAAGAATTATACAGATAATCGAAGGAAGGATTTGGAGTTTGCGATTAGAGACCAAATTTTTCTTAAAATTACTTCTCTCAAAGCAAATTTGATGGTAGGAAAAGGAAAGAAGTTGCAACCTAAATTCGTAGCACCTTATAAGATTCTTCAACGTGTAAGAAATATGGCTTATAAGTTGGAACCGCCACCAAGTCTATCTCGGATTCATAACATTTTCCACATATCTATGCTCAAGAAATATCATCCAAATCCGTCTCATGTCCTGCAATCGAAAAATATTGAGATCGACGAGGTACTAACCTACAAGGAGAAACCAATAAAGATTCTAGATCGTAAGGTGAAAAAACTGAAGAATAAGCGAATTCCGTTAGTGAAAGTTCGATGGAGAAACCACGGACTAGAGGAAGCAACTTGAGAAATAGAAGAAAAAATTCGAGAAAATTATCTAGATCTATTTCCAAATCAAGGTATGAATTTCATGGACAAAATTCTCTTTAAGGGGGAGAGGATGTAAGGACTCATGTTTTATTCTTAAAAATAGTCATTTTTATAATTATTTACCCTAAAGTTAGTTAATTATAGTATCGGTGTATGAATTGCTTTTAAATTTCACTTTATCACGCCCGCGTCAAAAGTTTTTCGAAATCGTGCCGCCGCGGCTAATTGGAGAATTTTAGAAATTTATATTAGACTAGTAAGAGTGAGTAATTACAGTGTTTAAAGGAAGTACCTTGGAGAATTAGTGCATGAGTGTATCAAACTCGAGAGAAAACGGTGGTATGAAACCCGCGCGCGACAACTATTCAAAGTTGACCTTTTTGCACCTAACTTAAAGTAACTTTCCATCAATCTTCCCTCACAAGCTAAACACACAAAACTCTCCTCTCTCTCTTACCTTGCTCGGCTGAACCTCAAGGGAAAAGAAGGAAGAAGAAAAACTCCATTTCTTTGGTTCCAATCTTATTCCAAATCTTCATCCAACCTTCTAGTTCTTGGAGATTCATCCTAACTTGGAGAAAGGCAATATCTTGTGGTGTTTTGGTGGAAAAAATCTGACTTCATCTACGGTTTAAAGAGGTAACCTTCATCTTTTTTAATCTTTTCCAATTTCTTCAAGATTTAAGGTTAGTTTGCATGGGTTTACAACTCTAAACAAGAAAATAGGTTAGAGGACTTGAGAAAACCATTTACCTTGCTTTAATCTCTAGACTAGCAGTCTTGAGGAGGCTTGTAGGTAGCTTTCTTGAGGATATGTTGCTTGGTTAATGTTGTTTGTGCGATGAATGAAAGGATTATGGTTAGAAAATGGAGAGAAAGTTGAAAATTTTGGAAAGTTGAGCTGGCCAACAATTCTGTCCATGTTGTTCAGTTTTGATTTCGAAATTTTGATGCTTGGATGACTGTGAAATTGATGGATATATGTTGTATATTGTGTGTATAAAGTGCCTTCCAAAAATCGTTTCATTTGGTTGCCACAAAACTTGAGTTTTGGCAAGAATCAAATCTGGAAAATGCATAGCAGAGGTCTCGGACAGTACTTCTTTGTTTAAACGTAACTCTTTGTACAAAAGTCAAAATTGAGTGCCGTTTGTAGAATTCAAAACTAGAGATTCATAGTTTTCCAACGGTATAAAGATCTCCTGCTGGTTCATTTTGAGTGAACTGTAGCGAGTCGACAAAGTTGGCTGTTCTGTTTTGACTGTTCATACGAATGAAACTGGAAGCTGCGTTTTTGTGGCTTGATTTTGTCCCACTTGTAAAAAGATTTTCAAAATGATGTCTTCTGATGAATTGTGAAATTTGGAACCTAGTTTCCAATGTCACCAACCAATCGCAATTTGACTTTTGTATGGAGTTAGATATGGCTTGATTTTGAAAACGCGACAAAGCTGGAAACTGGAAGCTTTTTTTCCCTTCTTGCTGGCCGAATAGTCAAACCAGTTTTGGAAAGATTATATTTCGAAAATTTTAGTGTCATTTAACCATCAATTGCTTATTAAATGTATTTGGAACCTTGGTTTTAAAAATGGAGTGAATTGGGATTGATTTCATTGGACAAAACCTTTGGAAAGAAGAAAGAGTTGGTTGGCCAAATTTGCTTTGAAAATTTCATAAACTTTGGTCATTTTGTTAACCACCCTTCCCAACTTGATTTTTTGCCTATAATTTGATAGAGAGGTAGTTCATATATGGAAGTTTAAGCGTACCAAATTTGATGTATTTCAAGACCATTTCGATATCCAAATGATGCCTCAAAGATTGCTCTTCAAATCTGGAAATTCACTGTTCAAGTAATGAAAATTAACCGACTTTGAACTGTTTTATCTTGATGATCAAAACTCTGAATTTAGTTCCGTTGGTCGTGTTTGAAACCTTGTTTGGAACCCTTATTGTGTTACGAATTCAACTGCTGATTCACTTTCTGTGAATTATGCCGAATTTCCAAAAATTGCTGGAAAACCAAGACTGGTTCAAACCTATCTTCTTGGAACTGAAATTTTTGACCTGAAAAATGAATGCTTTCTGTTTGGAACCATAAAAAAGTGTTTTCTAGGAACTTTTAGTATTTCGAACCAAGTTTCTGACAGTATAAATTTTTTCATTTTTGGACATGCCAAACTCAAGATTTGATTTTCTAAAGATCGTCACACAAAGCTGAAATTTTTTCGATTTTTTTAGAAATGAGTTTTGAGAACTTGTCACTCACTCTCGATATCAATAGACCATTTTAAACTCGATTTCATGGAAAAGCAAGTCTCTCTTTGGGACTTTAAATCCTCACTTTTGAACCTCGATTTTCAAGAGATTTAAGTTCTCTTTAAGACATTGACTTAGTCTAAATAAGTGTACATTCTTTCTCGGTCGATGCATGGTTGTGAGTGATAGATAATCGTTATTTCTTCAGGCGCTCAAGAGGATCTTCAAGAGAATCTCGGAGCGGACGTCTAAAAGCTTATTTGCTCATTTACTCACTTTTGACTTGGTGAGTGTGAAGTGCATGATTTGTTGTTAAGTACGTGAATTGCTTCTTGCCAATTATGTGATTTTAGAAATGTCGAGACGAGTATGTACTTTATCGCACTCGTTCTCTTTAAACAAAATCGCAATCGAATTTTGTTATGTGAATCGATATTCGACTTGTGTGAAGTGTTGTGGTTGTGATCGTATTTGAAATCGTCGATTAAAGCGTTGTCTCATCGACTTATATGTATATTCGGGGGACGCCCAAACTCATAGGCTAACCTTGTGATTCGAGCCGGCATGGGTTTGGTCGAGAAACTTGGTGAACCATGAGAAAATTCGTAAAGTTTGATCTATTTGAAAGATCTCGCTTGGCATACTCGAGTAGTATCGCCTTTCTAAATGATGAGCGGGTCGGGAACAGGAGATGTAACGGTGAACGAGATTCGCATAGTAAGCGGAGTTCTACGGACAAAATATACCTATCCGGGCGACGGAGTGTCATCACACGGAGGTATATGATCAAAGACTCGGCAAAGCAAATGGAATCTAACTCTTGAGAGCTCCCGGTATCCTTAATGAGTGTGTTTTATTTTAAAATGTGAATTACTTGAACGTTATAACTTTATTTCTTATATAATACTATTGCTACCTGAACTATGTGGTTGCATGCTTTTCTTGGCCTCATTGAGTATTAGCTCATCCCATTAGTTTTATTTTCCTTAACAGGAGCTGAAATGGAAAGAATTATGGAGAAGCCAACTTGATGGACTTTTGATTAGGGTTTTGAATGTCATTGTTTGGACAACTTTTGGAGGTTGTATATTTTGGGGAATGTTGAGGTACTTTTTGGTAACTTGTGATGTAAGACTTGTATATTTATTAAGGAAGCGACCCTTTCTTTATATCTTCAACTTTTGGTATTGATTGATTATCCATAAGTTGAATTCATCTCATAGTAAGTCCTGACGAGAGTTGGGCAGGCATCCCACGGATACCCTTGGGTTCGCCCTTGGGAGAAGTGGGGGCGTCACACTCTTGGAGAGAGAAAGTTAATAAATTCACACAATTTCTGTAAAATTTTCATTAACTAAAAACATTGGAAAAGACTAGACTATTTATAGCCTTAGAATGACTCAAACCCTAATACTATTTGGACTTGGGTAACCCTTAACTAAAAAGGCAGATTTCGTCCCTCAACAAGAGGACTAAGCTGGCCATCTTTTAACACCTAATTTAACTAACTAAATGACTAACCAATCAACTAGAATCTCGGCCTTCATGAAGTCAAAGTTGGCCGATTTATTATTCAACATAAACGACACAAATCAACAAGGGGAGAATGACGATTAAGCCCTTGCTTAACAAGAGTTTAATCAAATAACTAAACTAGCTCCCAAGGTACGATTTAACTTGTTCCTTATGCTTTATAGATTAAGAAGGGAGCTGGTTCTTCATGTTTGCATCATTCCCCTCCTCTTGTAAGCGATTTGTCCATAAATCGACGACCCGTTTGGACAACATCAACATTGGACACAACTTTATTTTGACCAGCCATTCCACATATCGTTTATGCAATCGGAAGATGCATGTGGACTTGACTAGAATATGGAACCAAACACACAAAGCGGCATGATTCAGCATGTTAGGAGCAGCTCTCAGATTGTGCTTGACACAAGCATTGATGTCGCCCAACATATGAGGCAGTAAAGGGTCGAAATATACTTCATATGATTCATACGAATTAGGAGAATGTGAAGTAGACAAAAGGAGCAATTGGGGACCAGATTCCAGAGGCTGGAACAAGCTTGAAAAATCATGATCATCTGCTAGCAAATAGATCTCAAAATAGGCAGCAACTGGCACTACAATGTGCACGAAATCTGGTTGGATTTATTAGGCAAATCTGGAAACTTTTGGACAGCTTCAATCCCTGCACGCAAAGGACAAGATTTAGTTTTTAAAGAACCAGAAATTTGCTCAAGAATGGAAAGAATTTCATATAGGAGTGGATAAGAAGGTGTAGAATAAGATTCAAGTTGAACTAGACATGATTAAGCTCTTCAACTAGGAAGACAGCTCTAGGAGAATAAGTGTGCATGAAGTGTTGGAGAGCAGATTTGACACTCAAGGTACAAAGTCCTTGAAAACACACGAGCTCTCCAAAGGATTTAGGAATTGAACAAAGTAAGAGGAATGTACTTGCATCTTGCTCCAGCTGCACAAAGAAACGGTGTTGAACAAAACAAAGATTAGTGGGTTAGAAAGTGAATAATCTTTTGCACAAATCGCTTGTGCAAACATGCTTAATTTCCCCTCCTTTCTTCCCACTATGGTGGACTGATTCTTGCCTTTTCCCCTATATCTCGCTCTGCCCTTTGTTCACTTTGCATACTCTTTTGTTTACTTCCAGCTTTATCTAGCTCCCACTCCCTTTGAAGCATTTCTTGATCTTCTCGCACTTGTCTAGGAGTAAATGGAGCAAGAATAATCTTTTATCCCTGCGAACAAAAGAATATTTATTAGTACGATCTTCATAAATAACCTTCTTATCGTATTGCCATGGTTATCCCAAGATGATGTGAGTGGCTTGCATCGACACTACATCGCACAATAGTTCATCTTCATATCTACCAATGCTAAATTTCACAGGTGCTTGTTTGGAGATATGTACTTTGCCACAATCACTAAACCATTGCAGTTTATAAGGTCTAGGATGATCTCGTGTAGGTAGTTGTATCTTCTTCACCATTAGAGAACTTACTACATTAGCACAACTTCCCCCATTGACAATCAAACTACACACTTTGCCATTAACAATACATCATGTATAGAAGATGTTCTCTCATTGCACATCCTCCTCAATGCGTTGTGCATTCAACGCCATCCTTGTAACCAATCCTAACCCAACGGGTTGATCAATAGGAAACTCTTCACTTGATTCTTTCCATTCATCCCCCATCAATGCGGGCATCCCTTCATACTCCTTTACATCATCGGTGATGATTTCTCCATTAGGAAGCATGATCATTACTCGTTGATTTGGGCATTGATTTGGCAATGTGACCGATGCCTTGACATTTCCAACACTTAGTATCTCGATTCCTAGGTTTTGAGATCTTGTTTGTTGGTTTTGAAACTCTTCTAGTATCAAACTTAGAAGCATTTGGTCGAGGGTTGATGGATACTTCTTGCTTCAGCCATGGAGTTGTTGTATTACCAGCGAGTGTACCATCACTCCTTGGCTGGAAATTTCGCTGATTTGGAGTGTAATAAGGGCATAATTTCTGGTTGTACCCCTCCTCTTGAGCCTTCGCTCAATTTTGTTTACCTTCTCCACCATGTCTTCTAGCTCAACATAGTATTGCAGCTCAAGTTAGTCAGCAATTTTTGACCTCAAACCATTGAGAAAACGTGCCATTGTTGCTTCCCTATCCTCATGAATATTGGCTCTGAGCATGCAAACTTCCATAACCTTGTAGTAGTTCTCAACTACGCAGTTTCCTTGACACAAGGATTGAAGCTTTTGGTACAAGTCTCTATGGTAGTGACTCAGTAAAAATTGCTTCCTCATGAGACGTTTAAGCTCAGTCCAAGTGGTTATAAATGGTTCACCACACCTTCTTCGGCTTGTAACCACTTGATCCCACCAAACTATAGCATAGTCGGTGAATTCTACTACAGCCAATCTCAACTTTTGCTCATCCGTATAGTCATTACAATCAAAAACCAACTCAACTTGCCTTTTCCATTCAAGTTATGTATCTGGATCAGATTTGCATTGAAAAGGTGGTATTTTCATCTTGATTCCTTTGATTGCAACCCCCACTAGTTTGATACTCCTTCTCGGTCTTCTCTGTCCATGGTCAAATTCGTCATCCGAGTTAGAGTCACTAAACTCCAGCATGCGTCTATCACGACTCCTCCTATCTCAATGACTCCTCTTTGAGCTACTTTGGGACTCTCCCAGCCTACCAAGGCGTGCATTCATAGGCTCAAGTTTGTGATCCAAAAGGCATCCCATCTCTTCCTTCAAACTTTCGGCCAAACAGGAAAAATTGAAAGCTGGTGTGCTTTCTCTTTCGTTATACATGGCCTTTGATATTAAACCTGCAAGCAAGGGTTAATATAAAATAGAAAATTTTACCTCACCACTCCCTTACATGTTTCACTCTCCCTCGTGTATCACTCAAGTGTGTTAAATACTCTAATGTTCTCACCAATCACTTCTCAAGTCATTTGATTATCTCTCTTGAAGAAATCAGAATTTCTCAATGAGATTCAATCAAACTTTTCACTAATTTATCACACAAGAAGGTGGCGTGTGAGGGCTGGAAATTTGAGGTATGATGAAGGACTATAATGACTCAAAAAGGACTCTAAAACACGCTGAAATTCCCAAAATTATTTTTGCTAGAAAGGCAACTAACAAATTTGGAAGGTAGAGACTTGACACTAGACGCTATTAGGAAACTAACAACGAATTGATAACCAAGACTGATCTGCTTACTTAGATTAATTAAACATGGATATAAACAGAATAAGGGACTAAAAACACAGATTTATATGGCTGGACAAGACATAGATTGAAGCAGAATTTTTTTGGATCCTAGAAATTTACTCTACCCATATGTATTTGTGGCTAAAGTTTGGAAACTTGCTTGGACAACCAGGTCTGGAAATTTGTTTTGGGAAGATTGAGTTCACTCTTGGAAAGCAAGTTGTGATTTTCAATAGCTTTCCTAAGTGAGTGTTGGATGGCTAAACTTAAACCAAATAGGCCAGGAAGTTATGTGACTAGAATTGGTAACACTCAATTCCAATTTGGTTTCCTATTTGCAGCTACTTCTTGATTTCTTGATCCGTTTCCTTTTCTTTTATTTCTTTCTTTTTTTTCATAGATCAGATCTCTCCCCTTTTTTTGTTCAAGCTGATCAATTCAAAGTATAACAGCCACAAAATTTTGAACAGCCACAAGTTCTCAACTTTCAAGAAGATGAACTGTTCAAGATTTGGAAGGTTAGTTTCAAGATTTTCAAGAACCCAATAAATTCAAGGTTTATTGTTGGAATTTAGTCCAAGAACTCAAGAAATTCAAGAATTTATCCAAAATTCAAGAGTTTTCAAACATTTTTCCCAAGAAGCAACAAGGTCAGCCATGAATTCACTAAAACTAGGAAAATAGCCACCAAAAACTAACAACCAGGTTTGTTTGTTTGTTTGTTTGTTTTTTGACTCTAAAACGATTCCAAGACTCACAAAACAAGACAACAAAACACCATCAAGATCAAGAACCACGATGCAAACAAGAATGACAATTCAAGTAGCCAAGAAATCATGCAAAACAACAAGCAAAAAAATACGGACAGCAAAGAAAAAAAATAAGAACCCTAGCGACTCAATTTTTTTTTGACACAAGAGTCCGAATTGGAAAACAAGAAAAATCTGATTCAAACACAAAAGAAAAAAGGGATATAACCTGGTAGTTGTCAACTGACTCTGATACCAGATGATACGTACCCCGTCGAAGACGAAACCCGTATTCACAAGCCCCAGACCTAGACGATTAATACCGATGGTTTGGCAACGGAAAACTTGACCCTAATTAACTCTAGAAGTCACGAACAATTGATATGATCTTAACCCGTAACTATTCGAATTAATGAACCAAAGTTGTAAGGTAGAGGCCACAATCAAGGTGGATACTTGATTGATAAATTCAATTGAATACTCTCAAGAACTCTCAAGTATTCAAGAAAGGCTCTCTTGGAGAGAGAAAGTGAATAAATTCACACAATTTCTGTAAAATTTTCATTAACCAAAAACATTGGAAAGAACTAGGCTATTTATAACCTTACAATGACTCAAACCCTATTGCTATTTGGACTTGGTAACCCTTAACTAAGAAGGTAGATTTCGTCCCTCAACAAGAGGACTAAGCTGGCCGCCTTTTAACACCTAATTTAACTAACTAAATGGCTAACCAATCAACTAGAATCTTGGCCTTCATGAAGTCGAAGCAAAGCAAAATGAAGCTCAAGGTGCAGGCCCAGCGCCTCCCTCACTAGCGAATCTATGACCATCACCACTCACTTTGGGAGTAGGGCGAGACTAAGGAGTGATGCCTAAATGATCCTCCATTCGATGCATCCTAACGTCATAAGAATCTAGGTGAGCATCAATGCGATCAAGTCGCTCAATGACTTGAGTCTGATGGCAACCTAGAATATCGAAGAGCCGCTGCTAATTGGAACGCTGTGAAAGTGGAGGTGGTGGCGGCCGTGGGGCAGAAGTAGACGGCTCGGCAGAAGTAGAAGGACCAGCTGAGGTAGAGGGACCAGCTTCACCATGCTCGGTGTGACCAGCTTGTCTTGATCGATCTCTTCTTGGGCGAGGTAAATTGTCCGTCGGAATGCCCATGCCAGTAAGAGTAGAAATACATAACTCATCCATAGGTCTCACCGGAACTCGCGGGATACCCTCCAAGTTGATGCCTTCCCGTACGAAAATCAAGGATAGGAGACGTGAAAACCCCAATCGATAGGAAGTCGCACTTCGTCAGATGGCCGTCCTTATGTTGCTAATTATGATATTTGGCAGTGGAATACGAGCATAAGGAGACTCTCGGTTATGGAACATGTGATCCAAGAAGTAGATATCACTATGTTGAACCTCTCCTTGACCGCTCTTCTTGGGAATCACATTGTGAGCCATGACATAAATAATGAGGCGGTGTCGGTAGTTGAATACTCGCGCAAGGATGGCCTCTTTCCTCGATGAATGAAATGGTTGGTATTGTAGACCAAACCTTGTCATGGCATGTGAAGGATCCCAATGCTTGTTGGGCGAAGTAAATCCCTTCTTCAAATCAATGATCGGGCCTTGATTATTGCACTCCAAAATTTGAGCAACTGTGGCTCTAGCGATGGTCAACCTTGTGACGGCCCCACCTTCCCCTAAGGCGAACCCCAGGGTTCGGCGGGTCACCTGCCCAGCTCTCGCCAGGACTCACTCACTTCAAGAAAATAGATTGCAACCTCGAGAGTACAAGAAATAACAGTTCCCAAGTTTGGAACGTACATACACAGTCATTTCTATTTGAATCATCCATACAGTCCAAATCTATCAAAAGATATGGGTTCCAGATACATTCAACCCTAATCGAGCACTAGCGCAAGTACAATCGTAAAATTTTCAAAAACTAGACTATACTAGCCTGTACCAGTCTCACGCCTCGCTCGTGCCCCCTGTAAGGAAAACAAATGGCGTAGAATGAGCTAAAAGCCCAGTGAAGTTCCAAATAGCAAGTTGACCATTATTAAAAAGTTCACGTATCAAAATAGCAAAGTAGCGAGCATAACCAGTCCATAAAAGTGAGCAATAACACTTCAAGTAACAAATCTCAAAATAAACAAGTGTAAAATTCTTTTTCTAAAAGAAACAATAACACTACGAATAACCATCAAAGTATAAGGATACAGATGGCTCTCAAGAGCCAATTTCCCGTTGTTTCACCAAAGCTTGATCAAGTATTAGTTGACACTCCGTCAACTTTCAAGTAAAGTAACCAATCCAGTAGTGCTTCACTTCACACCAATCCGTCCACCATTCAACCCCCTTACCGGGCCCGAACACCAACTAAACACTGGTGGTAATACTCGAGTATATCGATTAGTCGAGGAGATAACACTCCACTCGACAACACTAGATACCCATGGTTCGTTATCTAATCGACCAAGCCCTTGCCGGCTCGATTCGATTAACTAGCCAGTGGGCTTTGGGTTCCCAAGTAGTCACTATAGTCGATGACCAATCGACTTAGTCAAGAGAAAGTACGGAGACGGGAATGAGAGGTACCTCCCACTCGTATCGAGTGTGGTACATACTGCCGCTCAGCACTTACAAGTCAAGCACAAGTACAAATACAAGTACAGGTCAATGCAAATCAAGTCACTTGTATAAGCATGAATGAAATATCAAGTATTTAGTTGAGTTAGGTCAAGTGCGATAAAGTACACACTTGCCCGACCAAACTAAGCAAATCTTATCCGATCACGTTGGTAAATCAAATATCAAGTTCAATCATGTATTTGGAAGCACTCACCAAAGATTTAGTGCTTGTCAAAATCACGCTCAGGTGTAACTCCTTGGTTGGAGTCCAAATCTGCGATACAATATCATTTAAAAGCTTGAAATCAACTAGGGTTTGAAACTTAAGAGTTTCGTTTCAAAAAGATCAAGTAAATGAAACTCATTTAGATAGGGTTCATGTTACGTATCAAACTCTAGAAAACTCATGCTCACTCTTTTGGTTTTGGCAATGAAACGATTAAAACTTTGGAATTCCCATTTGAGTCGAAAAGACGAGAAAAACGTATTTCTATTGGTCGCTACTTTCATTTTTTCAAGGGTATGAGTTTCGGCAAAATTCCAACTTATATACCTCTACAAAAGAAGACTCGAATACTTTAGACAAATCAAGTTCAATTCATTGTCAAATCTTTACTCAAGTTGCAAGTACACATTCCTAACCCTCGAGTGAAAATTTGGGCGGCATGCCCTTTGTATTTAGCTATTTTCCAGCCATTTATGGCTTCATTATTTTCCTCAACTCAGCCCAAAAGTCACACATAAGCAAGGGTACCACAATAGCCCTTCAACTGGGCTCAAAATAATCCAATTACAACATAAATCTTAACAAGGCAATCGGAAATCAAGTTTAAAGGCAAATAGCTAAATGGCAGATTTGACGTCTCTTGGCGTTTCGGTCACAACTAAAGCTACGCCTATCGGTTTGGGGTAAAATTAATACCGTTTCGAAGATAAATCAAAGGGCTACAACTTTGATGAAGACAACTCAGCCCCGTTTATAGTATAGCTAGGTCAAATTTACCAATTACAGAACCAGAATTTCACCATCGGGCTGGTTAACAGAACTGTGTTCAAATGACAATAAGTCAGGCTACGAAAGTCCGATTGAGACGTTTTTAGATGAGTTGGAAAGCTAAAACATAGTACTACAACTTTTGTATTTTGTCCAAATGCTAGTTTCATACGGATCAAGGTGGAAAAATGAAGCCAGAATGATGAAATGTCAAAGCCGTCCACAGAACTCTACCTATGGCAGTCAAGGGTATTTCGGTCTTTTCACATGATACAGTACTTCGATTGAGCTGAAAGTTTACAGGAAGCTATAAAACACCGTTTCCTACAACTTTCATGTTTTGACCTAAGCCTAATTAGGCCTCTAGCATGGACGAATTAAACAGGTCAGAAGCTAAGCAAGTTAGTTTCTATTCTGAAATTTGACCTTTTCCTCTAGAATTTCATATCCAATAAGCATTCAATCATCAAAACCAACAATTACTAAATCTATAACATCCATTACTAGATAAATGACCATACTCTAGCTGAAAATATAAACCCTAGCTGCATACTCCAACATCTCACTCCAAACTAACAAATTTACCGTCATAAGGCAAGATTAAGAGCTTCTAACTAAACTTTAACAAGATTAAATACAAGAAAAGGATAGGAAACCATAATACCTCACCAAGGCTTCTTGCAAGAGAGGATCACAACCTTTCCCTCCAAAGTTTCACCACACAAAGCTTCTTAAGAACTAAAGGGGGAGTTTAATCGGTTTAGATTTGGAATTTTGACTCAAATCAAGCTAAAAATCAAGATGGAAATTGAATGGTTTCTTCCCTCTTTTCTCTCTCAATCTCACGGTTGGAATGTGGAGAAATGGTGGCTGAAATGAAGCTTCAAGAAGGTTAAAATGATAGGAATTCATTTGGGTCAAAATTGGACAAGTGTCACCTTTTGATTGGAAGTCAATTTTTTTCTTTTCTTGCTTGTTTTTGGTCCAAAATTTCGGCTGCCTTAAGAAGATATTTAGGTCTGATTTTGGTCAATTAATAACAAGGGTATTAAGGTAATAAAGTAATGTTCAAGTGGTGCACTCAATCGGTAACGAACGGTAAACATCGGTTCAACCTGTTTTTCCTTATTTCGCACGTACTAGGGTTTTAACTTATAATTCACTCACTTATTATCATCACTTCTAATCACACACTTTTTCTTATATAAAACTCACTCTTAATCACCAAATTTAGTACACACACTTCATCAAGTGGTCACACGGCCAAAATACGTAAAAACTTTAATTTACCCGCACTAGGAACCTAAAGAGAAAATCCTTGATTTTATGGTTGATTGTAGCTACTGAGGGAGTGAATGAGTAGTAAAGCTATCTTAAAGGAATAAATTCCAAATAAAAAGGAATTTTAAGAAAATAAAAGGGATTTTACAACTCCATAGATTAAAATTAGGGTTTTAAGTAAAATATGAGGGATTTAAGGAAAACTTGTTAGGCACAAGCAAAAAGTAGGGTTTCTAGTCTTTAAAACAAAACAATATCTTAAAACGAAAATAAAATAAAGACACCATAATATTCTCGTTGCCTAAAAAACAAATTATCCTAAAAGTCGGGGTATCACAAACCTTCTCCCTCAAACAAAGGATCTAATCTCTTCACCACTATGGCCCTTTTTGTTGTCGATATTGGCATAAAACTCTCGGACCAAATCTGGGTATATGTGCTGAGAGAGTGTGAGAATAGGTGCCCAACCTAATAGCTGAAAAGCCTCCGTAATTCGGTGGACGGCATCAATGTCCGAAGCTATGTGCATCTCGTATATAAACTCCATGTCCTCACTCTCCTCGAACCAATCTTGATTATCCTTAGAAGTGAATCGTTCAACATCGTAGTTTGGAGGAGGTGGTCGCCTAGATGTGCCTCATTGCGATCTCCTTTGTTGAGGCACCGGAGATGGTGTCCTCTCAACTTCCTCTTCACTAGAAGATTCACGAATAATAGCTCGTCCTCTTCTTACCATGGTGCCTAAAAATAGAAAAATCATTAACTCTCATACACCTTTCTAAAATTTATCACACACTCACATTATACAAGAATTAAATCCTATAAAATGCCTAATAGAAGAATCCTTCCATTTATAGCAACCGTAGGCCTTTTATAAAATTATCATTCATGTATATGGATTAAAATTGACACCGAAATCTACAAATACACATATCCATATTATAAATAATTAACTAAATAATCAATAATGCCCGGTATTATAATATAAGAAACATGTCATTAAAATTGCCAAAAATTTCCAAATTCACTAATCGATTAAAATAGGCAACAAATATCTCCCAATTAATGAAATTAACAATAATCAAATTTATATAAATTATTAATTAGCAACAATAATCCACAATTAGCTACAAACGTGATTAAGCAAAAATTATCCCAAAAAAATCACAAAATTCATCAAAATTACCCTCTATACACAATGCATATGCTAAAACATCATCAACTAATCATTTTGAATCATAATCATCCATTAAAAAGGGCTCAATAACAATCCAAGCTAATTTTCTTATTTTGTCCAAATATAGCAATTTATAAATTTAAACAACCAATAATCCATTAATTTGCTACATTTGAACATGTAAACATGGTTAAACAACCTTAATAAGCATAATGGAGGCCACAAATATCAACAAATATCATCAAAAAATCGAAATTAAAAAATGTCAGAAAACTCAGGAAATTGGAAAATATCAACTTCTAAAATATGAAAATTTGATGAAGAAACTTACCTCAATCACATAAAAGGATGTTTAGTGATGCTAATGATGCAAAAAGTCCTATGAAACACTCTCTAATTGACCTCCAATTGATGAATTTTAGAGCCAAGATCCCTAGCCTTTAATATCCTTAAAACCGAATTTGAGATGTTTCTGTTGGATTTTAATCGGTTAAAAAGGGTCTATGAAGGTTAAATGATATTGGTTTGATGATTTCTTGCAAGGAAATGGAGTAAAAAAGTGAATTTGTTAAGTGTGTGTAAGTGTGTGTAGAAAACGCAGGTGAAGAGAGGAAGAAGAAGAAAAAATATGCCCTGCGTTTTCTCTGTATAAAAGAAGAGGACCGAAAACACGGGAGAAAATGCGGGGAAGGCAGCGTTTTCTGTTCAATCATTGCAGAATCGAAAATGCGGGGACAGAAAATGCGAGCTGCGTTTTCCATTTTTTATCCAGGCTATAGACGCGGAGAAAAACGAGAGAGATGTCGTGTTTCATGCCGCATTTTGTAAGAAATGTTTGTTGATCATATAAAACGCGACCAGAAAACGCATGGAGAACCCGCGTTTTCATGGGTGCGTTTTGGATGTCTGCACTTTTAGTGCAGAATTTCTGCAAGTTCTCAAAATAGCGCCCATGACCCCAATTTTCCAAAACACACCTTAGATCATTCCTTTGTCTAAATAAACAATTCACGCATCTGTAAAATGATCTAAACATGCATTCTAAACCTCTTTAATGCATCAAAAATCACAATTACTCAATTTGAGGTGTTGAGATCATTGATCAAATTTCGCCGTTTTCTCGTCATGTGGTCACCTTTGCTTCTATTTCCAAAACCTACAAATGAAAAACAAAAAAACAACTTAAACACTTGATTTAACTCTAAAATCATACAAAATTAACATGAATAACAAAAACATTGGGTTGCCTCCCAACAAACGGTTTTGTTTATAGTAATTGGCTCGACTATTAAACCTCATTTCTCAAGGAGGCTTAGTTAATGAATAATCCACCATTTTAGGTCATAGTGGATCATTAAAAGGTAACTTAACAACTAGAGCCACGTGTTCTAATGATATGAGAGGTGAAAGTAGCTTATCTAACTCAAGTGAGTCGTAAATATTATCTTGTATGTGTGTCACTTGAGTACTCACCAAAGGAACCTCCATATGACCTTCTTGGGCTATAATGACTTTGGAACCTACATTCTTAACACAATCCTCAAGAGGGATTATATATGAATCATTTATGCTTGTCTCTTGAAGTTCAAACTTCATTCCAAACTCATTCCACATTGAAGATGGCAAAAAATGCCGATTCCCATAAAGTAGGTCCCCCCCTCTCTTAGGAGTAGGAGTAGGAGTAGGGTAGACTAGACTAAATGTGTCATTACGGAAAAGAAAAACTAGTTTAATTAATAAAAGAGTTATGTACCAAGCATATACACGTACAGTGAACAATAAACAGTAAACAAAAATAATTTTGAAACTTTTGACGAAACGAGCTGCTAGGTCAAATAGTATTAGATAAAAAATTGGGTAAGCCTTAATTTAAAAGCCATGTATCGAAAGTCGAAACAGAATTATAAGAGGCGCCAGTATGTCTAAATATTATAGTTTGGGGGGCCCAAAGTACACATGTCTAATAAGTTAGGGTACAAGGTAAAATTTGACCTTCCAATTAACAAATTGCCTGATGCACGCGCATGATAACTCCTTTAGTCATCTTAATACTATTACCAATTGGACTAAAACGGGAAGGATACGATAGCTTAAGGTATGGTATACTCAAAATTCAACATGCAAAGTGGAAATTGGTAAAAGCTAGGGGTGTAATAAGAGATTAGTTCAAGCAGGATGCTTTCTAGCAAATTATTGTTGAGAAATTTAAGACAACGAAAACAATGAAGTTAAATTCATATATATGGGGATGTCAGTATGTCGAGATTACTCAGACCTAATCTAAATCCATCGTGTTTTTCTTAAGTTTGGGTCTAAATTTTCAAAATTTTTAAATTGAAACTCTATCCAAATCTAAGCCCTGTGAAATGAATTATTCATCTATATAGGGTCGAGTTTTATATAATTCAACCTATCCAAATCCTACTTAGACCACATGTATAATTCAGAAAAGGTGATGTTTGAAGACATGTAAATTTAAGTTACCTTTTAAATGCTTAATATATATTAAAATTTCAAATAAATAGAATTATTTGATCATCTTTCATCAGTTAATAGTTTTGCAAACAACATTTTCTAGTGTTGATTTTGTAATTTGAAAATGGTAATTGTATTATATTTCTTTTATATTTGTATTTTATATGTTTTTATTTTTCTGAATTTAATTTCTGAATTTTTAATTTTTTATTACCCATGGACATCTATTTGGTACCCTGGCTTCCTTTTTTTTTTTTTTTTCCAATATCCATGAAGATTTCGACCTAGATCTGGGCATTAATAAATTTAGTGAATCTGGGTTTGATCAAATTAATCCAATTCAAACCCAATCCATTCACATATCCACCTATATGGTGTTTTCAACGTTTTGCGAAGTGATTTTACTCTCCAGACGTAACGTGATCAATGAAATATGTGCCAGTATCTCTGATAGAAAGAAGTAATTGATGAAATGTGTGTCAATATCTTTGATAAAGTGCATCACTCTGCAGCAAGAAAGGATATCCAATTCCTCTCCTCCTGGAAGGAAACATTACGAAAAGGAAACTTACCACAAATCCTACCACAAGAGGCACAGAATTGGTAACCTTTCTTGGAACAACCAAATGATAACAATCCAATACATCAGAATGTGATGTTGCAAAGGTCAAAAACGCAATCAAAGAAAGTGATGCATGGAACATATCACTCCATCTTAGCCTATAATCCGAAGGCACACATGGCTTCGTTTTTCCACCATTAAAAGTCCATATCCCCTTGATCGTTGCAACGCCGTAATGCAGCCTCCCGGTGGCAGTACGAAAGCTGTCGGTGAATGAAAAGAATACACAGGAAGCAGCCAAGAAAGCCAAGAAGAAGCCCATCAACCATCTCTCAAGGGACTTGCACTTACCATCGTTGGTTACAAGGGGAGCAAAAATTGTGAATGCAAGAATGGTTGCTGTGGGTAACAGAACATTGAGGCGAGCTGTACCACTTAAAATGGTATTGAGGATGTAGATAAAGTTGGAATCAGCCACATCTTCATCTACTATGGTTCTGAGGTTCTTAATCTCGTCTTCTTGATCGGCATTTTCGATTAAATTTTGTTGGAGTGAGTTATTCATTGTGCCACATTCGAGGGCGTTAATTGGTATTATAACTCATGGAATGGATTTTGGAGATGTCATATATGAAGATTGTTGAATGATTCCCGCGAGAGATGTAGGGGAAAAGCAATCCCGTTTCCTCTCTTTCTCATGCATGCAGTCCGGGAATCCTTTTCTTTTGACGGAAGGTATATATTCTTTGGACCGATGGAGGGTTTCCATCCTGTTACTACCGTCTGAATTTTAAAAAATTGCGAGGAGGTAATGTAGAAAAGTTCTATGCTAGAATTCGACCGGAGCATGATCAATTATTGGTTCAAATTGTTAAATTGTCATGATCGTATGTAGGAAAACTTAACCATAGTACAACTTAAGTTTTCGCTCACTTAAAATGTTATCTCATAGTCAAAATATTTATAATTGATTGTGCATTTTTTTATGTCATATTGTATACACAACTATTAAAAATTTCGCCAAAGCGTAGCAACAGCAAACAGGCACAACATAGGAAAAGCAATAGGAGGTGTCCCCCTTCCCCCACCATTCCTTTTCCCAAGAACCCTTCAGCAATAGAATAGGACTGTAAGCATGTAGAACAAATTTTTTTGACAAATTGTGCATCCTGTACACATAGTCAGGTGCCAAACCAACATAATGTTACCATAGTACAACTTAAGTTTTCGCTCACTTAAAATGTTATCTCATAGTCAAAATACTCATTTTTCACAACCCTTTATTTTAAATTGTATGGAAGAGAATTTTTATCGGTCTAATTTCGAGAAGAATCCACTTGTTCATGAATAGTCCAATCTCGTAATCTAAAACTCTGATATCAATTTTTAGGGAGAAACGTCTCGAAAGAATCCACCAAAGAGTCTAATATGTAAGTCAGGAATCTATCTCTATTAAAAAAACTTAAACTATTAGGTTTCGAACTCTTACTTATATATTAAGTACTCTTTCTCCATCTTCCGAACTAATGTGGGACATAATCTTTACTCATAAACCTAACATTTACGATAGGCATTAGGTCATGATTCAATGATCTCGATTCAAAGGCTTTTGCTTAAGGAATCTCAAAGAAAGTGCTGCTTTAGGGGTGGGGGATGAATGTAATTTGCTTCAAAGTTTATTCAAGATAAACAAAAGAGATAATTGCAGTTTTTGTTATTAATATTTGGCCTATATGATAAATTAATTCCTAATGTTTTTACCAAAACAAATATTTGGTTATCAAAGTTTCAAATTTTAGTCACATTTAGGACAAGACAGAAATTCAACAATGACTAACAGTCAAAATCAAATTACTATTAATCAACATATTTGACTTTAGACTTCTAGTCCCCAATGTTTGAAGTTTTAATTAATATGTTCTCTTAGGTTTTTAATAGTTACGATTAGTGTGTTAAGATGAAATGAAATGTGAATTAATCAATTATATGACACATGTACTCCTAAATCCATTCAAATTTTCATTAAAAAATACTTCATACTAGCACAACAACTTTATTTAACCTAATGTGCATCTCTTTTTTGTGTAAGTTACAATTGGATAAAAATAAGTAATATATAAAATAAAAATTAGCAGAAGAAAAGGAGAAAACGTTATACTTTTAATATATAACTTTATTAATTATTTCTAAGAAAATTCTTACATGACTAGTGAATGTAGACTTCAAATGGTTGTAGTTATTAATTATTGTGGTTATAAAAATTAGTGAATGCAATGTAAGTATATAAAGTGCTTTTAGGAATTTTTTGAAAACATAAAACTTCCTTATGTTTTTTGGTTGACTTTTCTACTTATTAAAATCAAACATCGCAATAGTAGAGTTTTAGATATTTATTTTGTTATTTATGTCCTTCATAATTTTATTGAATTATTCAAATTTCTACAAATTATTAACTTTATCTCAAACTCAATTGATAACCTATTGAAATAGAAAAAAATAGACAATCATTTAATTTACATTGAGCATATGCTCCTCATATTTTGAAGTGATATCTAAAGGTATAATTGTCAATACAAGTGAAAAAATGATAGGCCTCATTATTAATTAATTATAACTATTACAAAATGATAAATACATATATTACTAAATTTGAGACCAGCTATTACAAAATGATAAATACATATATTACTAAATTTGAGACCAGCTATGCGAAAGAGAAGAAACTTATGAGAAATTAGTTGGATGAATAAATGAAAAAAAAAAAGAAAAATAAGTTTAATTAGCTTTGCATGTTTTTAACACAATTGTGATCTAATTCACATTTGTTTTCATCCTCAAACCTAGAATAACATTATTTAAACATTAGGGACTTAAAATTTAAGGTCAAGATCGTTGACTAATGGCAATTTGAATTTGACAATTAATAATTGTTAAATTTCTGTGAAATATCCTAAGTGTGCATAAAATTTGAAATTTTAAGTACTAAATTTGTTTTAATTAAAATATTAGAGACTAGTTTTGCACTAGGCTAAACATTGGGAACTAAAACTGCAATTGTTCCCAAATCTATTGCCTATATATAAAAGGGGTAGTTGATGTTAGGAATACTTAGTATGTTTGGATGAGATGATTTGAGAAAAAATAATTTACTTCATAAATTTTAATTACCTTTTCATATTTTCAATCAACTTTTTATGTCACATACATCACATTACAAAAAGTGCTACAGTAATTATCTCAAATAAATCATCCAAATAAACTCCTTTCCAAACAAACTCACTGTCTTTTGTCCCCTACAAACACCCTGAGTGGGTGGACAATTTTGTAAATTTCATTGTGTTTATGTTTGGTCGAGGTGAATTTCCATTGTGAGCATGTCGGATAGAGTGTGATCCAGTTGATTTTTATAATTATATTATCCTTACAAGTCTAATATAATCTTTTTGTTTTTTGTATTATATGTAGTGATTGGGATGGTATTTTAGTATTTTGGTATTTTGGAAATTGTATACCAATTTGGATCTTAGCCTTTACTCAGCTACGTGTTGTCCGACTCCTTATCCCACAATCGAGCGGTGCTTCTTTTAAGTTTCGCCTTGATATTGTAATCCTTCGTTTTCCCACGTACAAAATATTCTGGTGTCCTACGATTGGTCCCTGCTCCCTATTGACACCTTTAGTAGGTGTCCTTTTTAGTCATCTCATACTTTTTGTTGGGACTGCTGGGCTTTGCTGGAGCTGAACCATGCTCACCACGTCAGTAAATTATGTGGTGCATAAATTCTCATATGCTTTTGCCACATCGATTTTCCGGTCCAACGTTCTTTCTTAAATGTTACAATCTGAACTGTCTTTTCCATACGACAACATAAGGAAACCAAAAAAAAAAAAATGTCGATGCAACCCAAACGGACGAGGGGCAGGAGCGGTCATCAGAATGACCGCTCCTGAACTGTTCACGGCCAGATGTTGGCCAAAAAAAAATGTACAGTCCAGATAACAAGTTGTACATCGATTTTCACACCGTATGTGGGGCCCGCAAATTTTTGTACTAAAGTTATACGTTGTGCAAACAAAGTTATGCCGTGTGCAACCAAAGTTATGCGCTGTTGAAAATGACCAAAATCGTCAGGAATGGTTGCACCTGCAACCGTTTGTGCCCCTTGTCCAACCCAAACGTATAACGGTAAGCGATCACTGACCGCCGTCTACTACCTCGTAACCAGTGTCACTTCCCAAATAGCACCTCCACTGCTACTGACTTTTTATGATTTATTTTTGAATTTTCTTTATTTTTCCATCTATTGTTGAACTGAATCTTGAAAAGAATATGAATTATGGTTTCATTTTTTCGTCTTTTCATCTTTATAAAAAATACGACTTTATCAATTTTTAAGCCTAATTTGTATCAATTTTTTCCTTATAGAAAATTTCTCACTCTCTTCGGGTAAATTTTCGTGTATTAGCTCGACACTGATAATGAATATCATGAAAAACTACAATGATTAATGCTATTGAAGTTAGAGTTGGATAATTTATCAATTGGAGTTTTCTTTTTGTACAATCCTCAATTGAGTTGAGAATCTGGAGCAACTTCCACTTACAGCTCTATTGCAAGTGCAAGAGAGTTCAGAGATGACTAAACAGAAGAGAGAGGGACCCGAGGAGGCGAAGAGATTGAACTAAAAGAAGACTCTAAATGAGATTCATAGGTGGGGACTGTGATGCCCCACTTCTCCCTAAGGTGAACCAAAGGGTATCGGCAGGACGCCTGTCCAACTCTCGTCAGGACTCGATACAAATTCAATTCAAACTTAAGAGTAACTATCGATACTAAAAGTCGAAAATATAAAGAAAGTTCGCTTCCTTAATAAACATTCAAATCTTACATCACAAGATACCAAAAGTATATCTCATTCCTAGAATATACAACCTCCAAAAGTTGTCTAGACAAATACATTCAAAATTCCGATCAAAAGTGCATCAAGTCCCAAAATACAACCCTCATAAGTCGACTAAACAATTTCAACTCATGTATTAATCAAAAGAGTAATCTAGTTGGTTTTTCTCCAAAATCTTTCCATCCGGTCCTGTTAAGGACAACAAATCTAATGGGATGAGCGAATGCTCGTGAGACCAAGAAACACACATGCAAGCACGTAGTCCAAATAGCAACCACATTTACACAATAAGTAAAAACTGTAAAGTTCGAGTATTTAGCATTTCAAGTAGGAAAAGTAAACATAAACAATTCAAAGATCAAGAGCTAAATTCCACGTAGTCGAGCCAAGGTCTTGATCAAATTCCATGTTGACAATCCGTCAGCCACATAAGTTCAAATCCTGTAGATACACCATTTTCTTCGAATCCCGTCACCTTTACACCCCCTTACCGGGCTCGCTCATCAAAGGTTTGATATTACTCGAGTATATCAAGGCAATACTACGCGAGTATGCCAAGCAAGATTTCTCCAATAGATCAAACTTTACGAATATCTCATGGTTTACTAGGCTCCTCGACCAAGCCCATGCTGGTTCGATTCGCAGAGTTAGCCAATGAGTTTGGGCGTCCCTCGAATACGAATACGAATACAAATATGAATATAAGTCGATGAGTAGCACTCAAATCGACGATTCCAAATACGAATCACAAATACGAATCACATCCACATTACTTCGCACAAGTTGAATATGGATTCACATAGCAAAATTCGAATATAATTTCATTTGAAAGAGAACGAGTGCTGTAAAGTACACACTCGTCTCTAAAATTCCAAATTCACATAACGGATAAGAAGCAAGTCAAACACTTAGCAACAAATTCATGCACTTGACACTCACCAATCAAAATAGGGAGTAAGTGTTCAAACAAGTGTTTAGGCGTCCGCTTCAAGATCCTCTTGAAGGTCCCCTTGAGCGCCTGAGCAAATAATAATTGACTATCACATACTATTACTTATAAATCCCTTGTTAACAAGGAAGATTGTACACTTGTACAATACTAAGAAAATGTCATGAAAGAGAGCGTTAATTACTCGTAAATCAAGGCTCAAAAGTGGGGTTTAATAATATAAAGAAAACTGATTTCCTTCATGAAATCAAGTTTAAAACGGTCAATCAATATCAAAAGATCAGGAAGAGTTTCTAAAAACTCATTTCCCATCGAGTCAGAAAATTTCAGTTTTGCACGTCAAATTTAGAAAAATCAGAACTTGCACTCAGTAGGTCTAAAATTGGAAAAATTTATACCGTTAGAATCTTGGTTCAAAGTAATAAAAGTTCCTAGAAGACACTTTTCCAAGATTCTAAACGGAAGACATTCAAATTTCAGCTCAAAGTGGCTGACTTGAGCATACAACAGTTTCGATCATGTTTTTCGGCAAACTTTGGAAATTTGGCAAAATTCACAGGAAGTGAACTAGCCTCTGAAATTCGTAATACAATAAGAGTTTTAAAAAAAGTTTCAAACACGACAAGCAGAACTAAATTTGGAGTTTTTGAGTGCCAAAAAATAGCAGCTCAAAGTTGGCCAAAATCGAAGACAGTTCAGTAAATTTTCCAGGTTTGAAGAACAACTTTGGCACATCATTTGGGTATCGAAATGGTCTTAGAATAACACCAAATTTGGTACCATTAAACTCTCATATGAGGGCTATTCCTCTATCAAATTTCATGTAAAAAATAGTACGGGAAGGTAGTTAACAAAACTACCAAAGTTCAAGAAATTTCCAAGACAAATCTGTCTTCTTGTTTCTTTCCCTTTTAAACACTTTGCACCATGAAATCAGTCCCATTTTGGTTCATTTGTGAAACCAAGGTCCAACAAACATTTCATAAGCAATTGATAGTTGGTTGACGTCAAAATTTCAAAATAAAACATCTCACAAGCAACCAAACCAATCGGCCAGCCAAAAAGAAGGGTTTTCCAGTTTTGTCGCAGTTGGGAAATTGAACCATATCTCACTCAATACAACTTGGAATTGAGAATGGTTTGTGGTGTTCGAAACTAGTATCATAAGGCTGCATTTCATCAGAACAAATTGTTTTCAAAATCAATTCCTAAGTGAGAGAAAATAGAGCCATAAAATGCAGCTTCTACCTTTCCCTCGGATAGGCTAACAGAACAGGGCAGCAACTTTGCCGACTCACTACGGCTCACTCATTTCGAACCAGAAAGTGAATTTTATACCGTTGTAAAGCTACAACTGTCTAGTTTCAAATTCCATAAACGGAATTTGATTTTGACATCTGTACAAACAGATATGTTCGTTCAAAGAACACTGCCAGTGGACCACTGCTATACGAATTTTCCAGATTTGTTCTTGCCAAAATTCAATTTTTATCCAACCAATCCGAATGATTTTTGGTAGAAACTTTCTACACACCATACACAACATATATACATCAGTTTCAAAGTCATTTGAGCATAAAAAATTCGAACTAAATGCATGGCACAAACAGGACAGATTTCGGTCATCAATCCTACGCAACTTCCTTCGATCTTTCCTTCAATTCTATATCCATAATCATCTTAAACAACACTTAAACAACTCAAACCAAGCATTATATCATCATATCAGCCCATACAACTAAGGTGGGAATTCATAGAGCCCACATCAACCAATCCAATCCAAGTACTAACAACAATAATGAAGCTACAAGCTCCAAAGCTAAGATTAAAACCCATTAAAGCCAAGGATAAAAGGTTGGATGATTACCTCCTAGCTTTAAGAGAAAAACCAGAAATTTTTGTCCCAAAAACTCCTAAGAAAACCGGCAAAATGAGGTCTTTCTTATAGCTTAAGTGAATTCCCAAATGATTTTGAGGTTGGATGGTGATTTGTGAAGGATTTGGAGCAAGATTTGAAGTAAAACTGTGAGGAGCTTTTCTTCTTCTTCCCTTGAGGGTTTTTGGCCAAGCAAGGTGGTGAGGAGAGAGAGAGTGAGCTGATGAATGAAGCTTCTTGGAGAAGCTTGAGTGTTTGTGGTTAAAATTTTGAGCAAAAGTCAACTACGAATAGTACTCTAGCGCGAGGGTTTCGTGTCCGTTTTCTCTCGGGTTTGTTTCACTTGTGCACTAAACCTCTAATGTACTTCCTTTAATATTATAATTATTCACTCTTAGTAGTCTAGTATTAGTTTCTTAAATCTCTATTGGGTCGATTTGACGCGAAAACGGGAACTTCCGATTCACGCGCGATAAAGCGAAACTTAAAAGAAATTCTTATAACGATAATATAACTCACTAATACTAGGGTAAATAATCCTAAAACTAACTATTTTTGAAATAAAAACATGAGTCCTTACAAGTTTGTATAGGCGCGACTTTCGGAAAACTTTCGACGCGCGCACGGTATAAGTTTAAATTTTAACTCACTCACATCTAATCTCTCAATTAACTTTTCTTAGTCTACTATTGATCATTCTTAATTCTCCAAGATTATTGCACTCTAGAATCGAATTTTGCCTCGAAAAATGTGTACTCGTTATTCCTTACTAAACAAGCCTCCGAAAAATAAATTTTGCTAACGAAACGTTTTAAAACATAAGTAAGGCATTGTTCCTTGTAAATGGATTTAAAATGGTTAAAATAAATTATTCGGAGAAAACGGGTGAATAAATAATTAAATAAGCTAGTAAAATAAAATAAAAATAAGAAAATTTTCGGGTCCTCACAGGGACCACAAAAGACGTGTTAAAAACAAGTTAAAACTTGCACGCCATAGAACTTGGCTGATGTGGTGAGTGTGGAGTAGCTCACCTAAATATAGGCCTGTCAACGGGTCGGATTTGGGTCGGAATTGAAAATTTCGGATCCGAACCTGTTTTAACGTACTCGACTCGAACTCGACCCGTATACCCAACGGATCTTGTGTTTAAAATTCCGGAACCGAGTCTACCAAGTCCAGGTCGGGTCCGGGTCTATCCGAAAAGAAAAGACCCAACATGTGTCATTCATTTTTTATCCATATTAGCAAAAAGGCTCAACATGATCCCAAGATATTTAGCAAAAAGTACTTATATGCTACTTGTGATGAATACATTTCTGGTCAAATAAGTTTGTTTCTTCCAAATCTTAATTTCTTAGATGCTTCATCTGGGATACGGATAATTTGGTTAATTTGATAAAAGAATTCTTTTTGTTAATTTAGTAAAAGAATGAATTTAAAAATATTTATATTTTATAATTATTAATGTATTATTCAGGTTCGAGTCGGATACGGGTCAGAATCCTATATTCAGTATCCGACCAGCGTTTTTGTTAGAGTAAACAGGTACGGATTCGGGTTCGAGTACCGGAATTATTTCTCAACCCATACCCAGAAAAAATTATCATATTTGGGCCGGATCCGAGTCCAAATCTGACTCGTTGACAGCCCTATCTAAACACACTACAACAACAATAGATACCACTCAGCTATCAACCACCAACACAAACACCAATCCAGCTAAATGTGTAAATGATGAAGAAGTCCATGTGGTCCAAGGTCCAAGTGATGCATTAGTGGATATTCCAAGTGGCTTGATGACTAGAGCTCACGCAAAGAGGCTCAAAGTTTGACTTCAAGCTTTTCTGAGTGGGGTTTAGAGCCAAGTTGGTCAAGATGGTGTGATTAAAGACCTTGGAAATAATGACCAAACATTGTACACCCTACTTGAGGTCTGCAAGAATGAGTTGGTTGGCAAAGAAACTGTGCGAAAGTGAAGCAGAAGCAATCCGTGACCCGATCCGCAAGGGAGCAGGCCACGAATCGCCCCCTCGGATCCATTTCCCTTGTTTGTTTTGTGTTTTCAAGTTGAGATTATGGTGATATTCGACGCAATGGCCAGTCTCATGTCCCGGGTCGATCTTCATCAGACCAGTTTTCCTATTTTTAGATTTTTCTTGTTATTTTTTTGAGCTATTTTCTTTCTTGTCATGTTTGATTCGGTTTCTTTAGACCTTGTAGTCTATAAATAGCCAAACCTAAGCGTTTATTAGATAGTTAGACAATTTCCAACAAATTTCATGAGAATTATTCTCTCTTTGCCTTGTGCACTTTCTTTGAGTACTTGAGAATTGAACTCAAGAGTATTCAAATCGACTTGTCAACCAATAATCACAAATGGTTGTGGTGTCTTCTACCAACAAATCTTGGTTCGCTACCTTGTTGAGTTGTGGGTTGCGATTAAATTCAATGTTCGTAACTTCACAGGTTAGAGGGGTCGAGGTTCTTCTGCAAATCAACTTCGATATCTTGTCTAGGTCCAGGGCTTGTGGTGGGATGCGAGTTCATACCTTTCTTGGTGGGTTCGTATCAGCTTGGCATCAGAACTAGCTGATCGTATCAAGTATTTCCCTTTGTCATTATTGTTCATTTGTGTCACTTGTTACTCAATTGTTGGAGCCGTCCTTGTTTTGCAAATTCTAGGGTTTCTGTGCTTAATCCTTGTCTTGTTTCTTGCCCTGCAAAACTCTAGGGTTATTGTGTCTAATTCTTGTTTGTCGTTTCTTGTTTGCAATTTCTAGGGTATAGAACTCAAGATCATTTAAGAAAATGAAAAAATAGTTCTTATTTTTTGTTTACTTGTGTCTTTTCCTAAATTCATCAATTTTCTTAATTTTCTTAACATAGCACCCACTAGATAAACAACACAAAGCTTACATCCTATTAATATTAGTTTTATAAAACACAATTAGCGCGAGACTCTACCAAGACTCTACCGGTATTAAATCAATCATTGGACACTTCCTCGAACAATTTTTGATGAACTATTGAGTTAATATTTCTCATTTTTAATTTGTTTCACATTCGTTATAACTAATCTTACAAAACAGGAATTTGTGCCTTTTAATATTTCTAAAAATAACTACTTATTATGGACAATGGATGTGAAAGTCCATCTTGAACTCATGGGTTTAGAAAAATATTACTAAAGATAATGATGCAACAAGTCAAGACCATGCTAAAGCCATGATATTCCTCTGTCATCACCTTGATGAAGGGCTGAAAACGAAATATCTTACAGTCAAGAATCCACATGATCTTTGAAAAATTTTGAAGGAAACTTTTGACCACCTGAAGTTGATCATTCTTCCAAAAACTAAGTATGATTTGTTCCACTTACGACGACAAGATTTCAAAAGTGTTGGTGAATATAATTCAGCCATGTTCAGAATTACCTCCCAATTGAAATTATGTGGTGAAATTGTGATTGATGAGGATATGTTAAAATAAATATTTTCTACCTTTCATGTCTCGAATGTGCTCCTACAACAGTAATATCGAGCGAAAAGATCTAAAAGATACTCTGAATCCATTGCATGTCTCTATTGGTTGAACAAAACAATGGATTATTACTAAAAATCATGAGTCTCAGCCAACTAGTGCTAGTCCATTTCCTAAAGTAATGTGGCCCAATCTTCAAATTCTAAACTTTATTAGGTATCACTGAAAAAGAAAGACATAAGTGTCGAGACAAATTCTATTGATCAAAAGAATATTTATGATGATGATGATGCCGATGCTAATATAACACATCTTAACTTAGCCGATTTCTTTAGCATCCTGAAGGTGCAAAATGATTAGATGTCAAATGCCTAATGTATGTTTATAATTTTATTATTTTATTATTTTTGGCTCTTTTATGTAATTAAAGTCCCAGATATACGGTAATTCAGGATATGGCTTATAACCCCAAATATTCAGTAATTAGGAATGGAGTCGTTGGCTGTTATCCAACGCTCACACAATAATGATTGGAGATGTTAGTTGACACTTAATGCTCCGTATTTAGTAATATCAGTATTCCAGTGATGACTTCCAGTCAAGAATAAACAGATTAGGAATTTGTCTTTTACCCAAGATTCCCTAACTTACTCGACCGCTCTGAGGCTAGTCTAAAGCAAGAGGTCCATCGAAGGTTCAGTTTAGCCGTTATTGACTTACATTCACGCATACACATGAGTAACCCTAAATTCCACTTACCCCGACATCTCGGATAAGGTCCAAGGCCTAGTTCAACCACTACAAGAGAAATGTAGCTGGTCCACAATTTAACCGCTACAAGAAGGATGTAGCCGGTCCTACTATTCAACCGCCACAAGAGAAATGCAGCCGGTTTATAGTTCAACCAACTACAAGAGAAATGTAGTTGGTCTATAATTCAACCGTTACAAGAGAAATGCAGCCGGTCTACAGTTCAACTGCCACAAGAGAAATATAGCTGGTCTACAACCATGCACATAAACATGCAAGTCCACACGCAGATCGATTAATTCAAGTTCATGGAAGTCGAGCGCGAATAAGGACACATTCGCCTCGCCATAATCAAGTCACAAGTAATGCCCAGTAATTCACCTTCTCTAGCATTTCAAGTATTTCAAGTCAATATACAGGTTACATACAAATCAAGTTACTTGTTCATGCCATGAAAGAGATATCAAGTGTTTAGTCAAATCAGATCAATTGAATGCACATAAGAGCACACTCGCCTAACAGGTTCAAGTTACAAATAAGTTTAGCATATCATGTTTCAAGCATTTCAAGTATTTCAAATCCAAATAGTTGAAAATCGGGTGGTTATGAAAATTGATCAAACAAGAAGACTGAAAGAAAAACTACAGAAATCAGAAATTTCCTCACCAAATTCGCCCAAATATTGGCCGGATTCAAGGCCGGATTGATAGGGAAAACTTAAAATTGTTTATGCTCACTGCCTCAAATCCGGCCGACAATCCGGCTGGAAATGCTTGAATTAATGTGGCTGGATTCTGAAAGGGAAACTTAAAAATTTTTCTTGCCAGATTTCGGTTATAATTAAATGGTCGCACATGCTTGAACAGAATATCAAAGTTTAATCGAGTTAAGATCAAGTGCGATAAAGTACACACTTGCCTATAAGACGATAAATCAAGTAAGACACACTTGCCTAACAACAATGAGCATGTAATACACAGTTGGAACACTCACCAATAAATGGCAACCCTTCACTTTAACCCTGGGTTCGTCCTCTTGAACTCTCTCGAATCCGATGATCACATACTAATAATTAAAGACTAGCAATACAAAACCAAAATACATGAAGAAATTAAGGTTTCCAAAACTTAATTTCCTTTCATTTAAACCTCAATTCCACTCATAAGCCAAACTCAAAATAGTTTACCAACTCCAATCCTAAAGTTGGAAATGAAAGATAGGAAACAGTTCTAGGGAAAACAGAATTTTTCTAGTTTTGCGCAATACTATTTGAAAAATCATATCTCAAGTTTCTTAAGTCCAAAATTTATAAACTTTATACCGTCAGAAAAATAGACTCAAAGGGTTACAATTTCCCAGAAACACTGTTGTAAGATTCTAATCCACAAGTTTAGTCAAATTCCAACCTAAAGTTGCTGCTTCATCCAGTAGAAAGACAAACAGGTATGCAAATTCAGTCCACTTTGAAAAAATTATAGATATTCATAGGAATTGAGAACAATTATGAAATTTTCACGGTTGAAAGTAACCTGAATCTAGTTTCAAACACAACAAACGAACCAAATTTTGAATTTTTTACACCAAAATATAACAGATTTCCCCAGACTACTCAAGGTTCCCTGCGGAAAATTTTCAGCAGCACCTCCCCTTGTTTTCTTTACTTTTCCATCCAACTCAACACCAAATTTCACCTCAATTTGACCTCAATCACAACCACAAATCATAAGCTATTAAATACACATAATTAAGGCCACAACACCCTTCAATTTATAGCAAATTTATACTCAACCACAAGCAAGTTGAATTTGGGAAACCCTAAGCTAAAATTTTCCTTAGGCAAGTCAACTAGCATATAAAAACTAGATTTTTTACATAGCAAAGCTATCAAACTATGGCCAACCCTTAAGCATCACATATGGGCAGAAATTTCACCATAAAAACTGAAAATTTCCACATCACTACTTTAAACCATGAAATTTCTCATAAAACTACCAAAATTGAAACCCTAAACCACTAGTTGGCAAATATTTGAAGTAGAGAAAGTTTCTTGCCAAAGTTACCTTGTACCTCCAAGAAAGATGGAAGCTTAATGTTTCTTCCTCCAAAATCACTCCACCAACACCTTTAATCTTCCTTAGTGATCAACTTTTGTGGAGGAGTTTGCAAGATGGTTGGCTAAACTCAAGATTCAAGCAAGTTTGTGAGGTGAAAGGTGAAGTTTCTTCTCTTGTTTCCCTCTCAAAATTTCGGCCAAGCAAGGAGCAAAAATGAAGAAATTTTTGGGTCAAATTTGGTTTAGTAAAGTTAAGAAAGTCTTGGTCAAAGTCCAACTCCCAACGGTTTCGCGACAAATGGCGCCTTAGGGTTTATTCTCATCTCTTTGTCTTCCAAAACTAATCTATCTAACTAACTTCTAATTATCCCTTAACACCTTATAAAATAATATCCCTTTATGCAAAACTTCACCTAGTCATCAAAAATTTATCGTACTTACCGTACTAGCGGGTCCCACGTCCATAATGCGCTACGAACTTAACATAAACCAACTTATTCAAGGAAAATGATTTAAAAACAAGACTCACTTATAAAAATGTCTAGGAAATTAATGTAATACAATAAAGTAAAGAAAATGCATTCAAAAAAATAAAATAAAATAAAATAAGGAAATTTTTCGGGTCCTCACAGAGGCGCTTATGTATGATGAAAATTGATATTTGGAAAATAAACTTGGTATTCAAATTTCGGTTCCAACTATTGAAACATTAATCCCTAATCTAAACATTTTTCGGTTGTTCTTTTGTAGGACTTTGAAAGATAATTTATTGAATACTATCAACCATGCTAACAAGGTGGAAGGTTCAGGGATGATGAAAATGCTATTGCATACATTTAGGTAGGAGAACTTCTACAATAATCTACATCCTAAGTGTAAGGACCAAGCAACCTGAGAAGGGGGGTGAAGGTTATTCACTAAATATTTACCGAATAAAAATGTTTTGAAAAAAACTCACCAAGATATAACAAATGATTTAATTAATTCAATGAAACTCAATAAAGATTGCACAATTAAGCAATACAAAGAAAAGGTAAAAAATAGAAATGCAAACCAATAGACTTACAAGTTATGCCAAATTTGAAGTTGAATCAACGCAATATCTTCTTCAATTGATGATGATACTAACCAACTTGTACAAGTGAGGCCCACTCTTTACTTATTCTAAAAACTTTTTAGTTGAGCCAAAGAGTTTTTACAACTCACTCTCAACTAACGACAATTGAAACCTCATTCAATTAATTAAGAACTATTTACAAGTGAAACTCACCTTATACAAGGTTTTACTTAAATGAGGAACCTGACAAACTCAAGATCTTTTCTCACACCAATACAATATTCAAAATATTTTTCTACCCAAAAATCACTCTGAAAGATTGTGTCACATGTAGACAAAAAGTCACTCTTCTTCTCATGCTTAGAGGTATTTATAGGTGATGAAATTTTGCCCCAAAAGCCTTTTCAACGGTAAAAAAACTAGCCGTTACATGAACTAGTCATGGATCTGCCAGACATCTGATCTTTTGTGTCAGAAGTCCGATACCCCTGTCAAACATCCAATGGTTTCTTGAGCATTCAACATGAGTATCTAATAGAAATAGAGAGTTCCAAAGTTTCCCTTTTGTCTGTCGGATGTTTGATAGCTCTGCTATGCATCCAATCCATCATCCGATGCTCTTCAAAAAAACTTCGTTCTTTTTTGTTTTGCTTCCTTTCCTTTACCAAAGAAAAATTCACTTGAAATATTAGTCCAAATCATCATTGTGTTTCGTTAATCATCAAAACTAAAGATTGATCAATCTAAGTCTTCGATCTCTTCCTTTTTGATGATGACAAACAAAATAATGATTTCTTTGATGAAATAAATTCAAATAAACTCCATCTAAATACAAGTTCATTATTCAAAGAAATATCATTCAATATACTGTCCCTTTTGGTATCATAAAAAATCAAGCATGTAACCGTGAAGGAAATTGCTTATGAATAATTACAAGTAAAACTCACCCTATGATCAAGGCCACATTAATTTTCATCAGCATTCTCATCAAATGTCTCCCCCTTAAACTAACCATATAAATTAAGTAAGTATAAAAAGGATGAATCACATTCAAAGGATTACTTCCCTTCAAAGGCACATTTTTTTTTTTGGCCACAAGAAAATAGCCTCTGTTTTATTAAACTGGAAGAGCGGAAAACAATATTCTAGAGATGGCCACCTCTAGAAGTAAATGACGAAAATTAAACAAGGAGTACTTACTCCCTTACAACTTGTGTCCTGACATGGGGAACCGACATTGAATCTAAGGCCACAATGGCTTTAACCGCAGCTGGCAGCTCATGATGGGAGTTGAACACTCGCTGTGATCCTAAGTTCAAGCTAGCTAATTTATCTGCTGCACCATTCGCCTCGCTGAATACGTGCGAGAGTCGGACTTCAGCCTGAGCTACTAATTTCCTGATCTGCCGGAGTGTATTGCATAGAGGCCATTTAGCTAGAGACGCCGAGTGAATCAGCTTAACCAGCACCGCAAAATCGACTTCCACAGCAAAGCCCTCCATACCTCTTTGTACACACAATGTCAAACCAAAAAGAAGAGAGAGGCTCTCTACCGTCAAGACATCCACGTCACCAAAATCCTTGTAAAAGGCAAAAAACACCTCCCCTTGATGGTTCCTAACCAAACCCCCCCCAGCGGCCACCCCTTGCACGACACTAGCATCTGTATTAAGCTTTAGGGAACCCAGAGGTGGGATCCCCCAAGATACAGCCACATATCGATGCGAAATGGCCACTGGCGGAGCTAAAGCTGCCCATAACACGTCTGCATCCCCTTGGAAAGAATCGGTTCTGAATACACTTGCTCTACCAAGCTGCTGTAAGAAACCCTCCACCTCCCAAATGACTTGAGCAGTGGAGTGGTGTAACCCTTGAAACCTCGTTGTGTTGTGTCCTTTCCAAATAAACCACAAGACAATAATCGGAAGAGCGACCCGTATATGATTCCTGTTAAGCTTGGGTAATGAAAGAAACCAGTGGAGCAGCAATGCTAAAACACACGAGAATTGCAGCCTTTTCAGGCCAAAAGCGTTGAAGAAATGTTCCCACACAGCACCGGCCACTGGTCCATCCAGGAAGACGTGTAACCCTGATTCAGTACTTGCTTGACAGCATACACACCGTGATACTAGAGTGAACCCCTTCCACTGTAAATTCTCCTCCAAAGGCAGAAAATTATGAAGCAGCCTCCACACAGAGAAAGACAATTTAATAGGGGCGATGGCATTCCAAGTAACAAGCACATTAACAAGCACTCACATGGGAATCATGTAAAGGATTATTGTCAAGTAATTTTAATTCATCCTTACAATAGTATTTCCTATTTTGAAAATTGTATAAATAGGCATGAAGGGGTACATAAAGGTATTATCAAAACAAAATTTGATCAACATTAAAGCATATGTGATGCAACTACTTCAATTATTATGAGGTTAAAAACATTCTATCTTACTAAACATAAATGAAGATATGAAATTCACTAGATGGATACCTAATACATTTTCTTGTGTGATATCAATATGCATAGATCTATTATTTAAATACAAAGTTGACAATCAATTTACTTGTACAATAATATCATAGATTTAACTAAATTAAGGTAGAATGCTCTCACACTTAGATTCGAAGATGCAGTATATCTAGCGGTTAAAATATATCAAATTTAGATAACTAGCGTAATCTACATATAAAGCTCATAGCAAGTAGAAATAAAAAGATTTTCTACTACTATTGCCCTTGGTATAGCTCTCCCTTTCTTTTGCAAATCATGAACAGTTTTGAGAAAAATTTAGGGGTTACCATAATCAAGTATTTATTTGTCCAAATTCATCATTTTGAGCACATATGAATAGAACTTTAAAACAATTAAGCATTCCAAATTCATATGTTAGTATTCTCATAAGAGTGCAAATTGTGATACACATCAATCAAGTATTCAAGTATCATCTATTTGTCGCATACACAATTTGAGATAAGAATGTTAAGTTTTAAAAGCATATCTCAATAGCATTTCATCTACTTATATTGATTATCACCCTCATTGTCCAAGGTAGATGCATTTTTTTCTTGTGTTCTCCATCTACTCCATTGTGCAAAGTTGAATTTGATAGATAAGAATTTCATTTCTTTCTTCTTTCCAAATCACCAAACTATTTGGAAGATCACTTTTTAAATGTGATTTGAGGATAGATTGTCTTGACTTGAGAGAATATGTATCCTTGAAGATCACTCTTAATCTATACAAATCTTAAACAAAAGTAATTTGTACAAGTATGCATTACTAATATAAAAGAACATTCCTTGTATAATCTTGCACAAATAGTAACAACGATAAGCAACTTATATATCATGATCAAGCAAATTCAAAATGATAATACTGTAATATATATTTTTCTATTGAAAATTCACTAAAAGTTTAAAGCATCACATCACATTCTTTTCAAAACAATAATAGGCAATGAGCCACAAAAAATTTTTTTTTTTTGCATTCAATTCTTTATTTAACTAATCACCCCTAAATAAATCATATAAAATCATGCACAATCATACATATTTTTAAGAATAAAAATATTTTAAATTTTTTAACAAATTATCAAGTAAGTGCAATCGTGTCCATAAATAGAAATCAAATTGATAGTTCTTCAATCTCATATCCTTAATATCTTCATAAACTTTTGAAATTTTTTATAATTATTACACATTGAAACACCACATAAAATATTTTTATTCCCATTTAAATGATTTAATGGTAATCTTTTGTTATTTGAACTAATTTGTGTCTTTCCTTTATTATCATTTTGCCTTTTAAATTTTTGAGACACATTCCTAATATCATTTTTTTTATAAACATCTTATTTTCTTTGTGAATTATAGATTTATCCTTTTTGATCCACATTATTTTAACACACTATCAAAATTTCTTTTCTAGAAACATTTATCAATCTTATGACCACCTGTTAGTAGCCTTTTCCGCTTTCCTGGGGAATAGCACTAGCTTATATGCAGAAACTTTGGCAATATTGATTGGTCTTCATCACTATTATCAGAAGGGGTATAGCTAGGTTTGAGTGCAATCTGACTCATTGGTCTTAATAGATATTCTGCAGTGATGCTCTCTTTGTCCTTGGCACACTTGCAGGGAGGTGCAACAAATATGGCAATTGCTAGTGGACTCTTCTAGGTTCTCACATTGTTTTAGGGAAACCAACAAAGTTGCTGATATACTATCTAATGTGGGGGTTACTCATTCCCAAGAAACATATTCGAGTTTATGATCAGTTATCCACGCTTCCACAATTAGCTCGGGGGGAAGTCCGGTTGGACACACTAGGATTGCCATCTGTTCAAAGGGTTGAAGCTTGTCGTACTATGTAAGCTAACATTTCGAGGTTCGGTCTAGTCCCTCTCGTGTAACTTTGTGTTCTATGAATAAATCTTAGGGCGGCGTCTGCCCCCGTGTACGGAGTTAGCCAAAAAAATATATCTTATGACCAAGTTTTTCACAAAAAATAGCAAGTTAATTTAGACTGAACAAAACTTTTCATATTATCATTAGACTTTTTAAAATCATTTTACTTTTACAATAGGTTTTAGTTGCTTCTTTTCTGTTAATAAACTCATTTAAGTAGAAACTCAAATTATCTACTCTCTTCTGAATTTTTACATGTTCAACTTTTAAAGATTCATAAGCCTTAATTTTTTCTTTGAGTTTTTCATTTTACTTTCTTCAATTCTTTATTTGAATTGTCAACTTCTTTGTGAGACTCATTTAACTTATCAATAGTGAATTTTTACTTCTCATTTTCTATACTAATTGTTTCTTCTCTAATGTACAATTGTCCAATTTAGATTTTAAAGTTTTATTCAAGTCGTTAACTATTTTTAATTTTTCATAAAAGGTCGTAGCAAATTTTTTAGCAATTAGATCATCAATATTCTCTTCCTCGTTAGAATTTGAAGTTGAACATTCTTCCCTTTCTTTACTAAAGTTAGGATTTTTTTTCTCATAAAATTTTTCTAATTGTCTTCAAATCTCTTGAATATTTTACAATCTTTTACTCTTTTTAGTATATCTTTATCCAAAACTTTACAAAGAACATCCATAACTTGTACATTTTGTGCTAACATTTTTTTATCATTCTCATTTAGCTCTTTCCTAATCTTTTCTCTATTTTTTCCTTTATTTGTGATTAAAGCTTTATAAAGACCATCCACAATGACATAGCACAAAGACTTTGACCGTGGACTAGTCTTTTCTCTAGTTTTTTCTCGAGGCGGATGTGGATGGAAAAGAAATGGGGATTCTTGTCAAGGTGATTTAAATGTTGATCTTTCTTCTGTTGATGACCCTTCACATGAGGGAGACACTGCAGTAATTTTCTATTGATTCTTATGTCAAGATAGAAACCTTTAGGCTAGACTTTCATAGGTATCAACAAAATGTAATAAGTTCAGAGATCCTTCAGGAGTGTTGGACAATGTCTCTATAGACCAGACTGAAGCCGCTAAAGTTGGTTGTAATAGTGCTCTCAGCCTCTTTTATAGATGGTCCTATAGACATGAGACGCCGCTATCTTGACGCAATCACATTGGTGAAGAAATACAGTAAACAGGACATTTTTCTTACCATGACCTGCAATCCAACATGAAAAGAAATTAAAGACAATCTAAAGTATCATGAAAAGCCACATGAAAGGCCAGATCTTCTAGTTAGAGTATCTAGAGCAAAATTTGAGATGATTAAATCTAAAATTTTGAATAACCAGATTTTTGGTGAAGTCATAGCATGTGTTTATGTTATTGAGTTTCAGAAACGTGGATTTCCCCACACTCATTTACTCCTGATTGTAAAGCCTCAATCCAAGCTGCTTAATCTAAAATCATATGCTACGGTGGTGTGTGCTAAATTACCTGATCGTATTCAGTACCTTCGCTTATACAATTTTGTTGTCAAACATATGATCCACGGCCTTTACAGAGATATGGATAAAACTTGTCCTTCTATGAGAGATGGTGCTTGCAAAAATCATTATCCAAAAAGTTTTTGCCCACATACAACTCATGCTGAGGATAGTTACCCACATTATAGGAGAAGGGATGATGGCAGAAAAATAAAGGTCTGCAAATTCACTCTTGATAAGAGGTAAGGGTTGTAGTGGGTTGTGCCTTACAACCCCTACCTCCTTGCTTTGTTTTATTGTCACATAAAAGTTGAGATTTGTTTTACTATTAAGCTAGTGGAATACTTGTACAAGTATGTGTTTAAAGGTCATGATCTGGTCTCCTTTAATGTTGCAACAGATGACAGTGTTCGTGATATTGATGAAATTAAAGAGTTTTAGAAAGGTAAATATATTTCTTCTCCCAAAACATTTTGGCGCATCTATGAACTTTATCTAAATGAGATGACTCCATTTGTTTATACTCTTCAAGTTCACCTTCCAAATTAACAAGTCGTTTCCTTTCATAAAAACTTAGATCTACTACAATTGTTAGCCAAAACTGATTTTTCGAAAACCATATTAACTGAATTTTTCAGAATGAATGCAACAAATGTAGTAGCTGAAAATCTTAAGTGAGATGACTAACAAAATGCAACAAAGCATTTTGGAGCATCTATGAACATCATCTAAATGAGATGACTCCATTTGTTTATACTCTTCAAGTTCACCTTCCAAATTAGTAGCTTGTTTCTTTTCATAAAAACTCAGATCTACTACAATTGTTAGCCAAAATTGATTTTTCGAAAACCATATTAACTGAATTTTTAAGAAGGAATGCAAGAAATGCAGAGCTGAAAATCTTAAGTGCTTCTGTAGAGATTTCCCTCAGCATTTCGTTTAGACTGCTAAGTATAAGCACTGCATAGAGAGAAAACATCGAAAAGTGATAGGTAAACTTATCAATGTTAGTCCAACTGAGAGAGAGAGGTATCATCTATGTCTTCTCTTAACTTATATTCCTAGACTGACATCATTCGATGATCTCTTAACTATCAATGACAAAAAAATGAGTTCATTCAGAGAGGCAATTTTTACGCTTGGACTATTACAATCTGATGCATATATAGAAGAGACACTTGAGGAAGCTGTTGCATTTCAGATGCTATCGTAACTTAGACTTTTGTTTGCTACTCTTCTAGTCTATTGTTCTCCAACTAATCCCAAGATGTTATCGGAAAAGTTTGAGCTAGATTTCTCTAAGGACTACGAAAGACATCAACAGTATCATCAATACTCCTCCAATGAAATTAGAAGACTGGTTATGGCTAATATTAATAGATTACTTGAGCAGATGGGTAAAAGTATTACTGACGACCAATTTATGCTATATGATCTTATGAATGCATACAATACATGCCTAACGAGGGAGGTGGAGTCGGAGAGAAACACAAACATACCACTAAAGGATATATTGATATTTTTCATATTAAATTCTCAGCAGAAGAATGCTTATGATTTGATTCTGCAAGCATGCTTCTCTTCAAACAGCCATTCTTTCTTTATTGATGGCCTTATGGGTATTGGTAAAACATTTTTGTACCAGTTGCTCCTTGCTAATTTGAGATCGCCAGGCCATATCGCCATTGCAACAATGACATTTAGAATTGCAACGTCTATCCTTCTTGGGGGAAGAATGGCACACTCAAGGTTTAAAATACCCCTTGATTTTCAAAGAGCAAGACCTACCAACTTAGCAAGTAGGGTAGCATTGCAAAGTTACTCCTTGAATCCAAATTGATCCCATGGGATGAAGCTTCGATGGCCAAGCGAGAAATTGTTGAGGCATTTGATGATTTTCTTAGAGACATTATGGAATCTAATCTATCTTTTGGAGGTAAGGTTATCATCTTTTGCAGAGATTTCTGACAGACGCCACCTATTATCAAGGAGTCGACAAAGGAAGTCCTTTTACATTCATGCTTTCTTAATTCTCCATTATGGCCTAAACTTCATAAATTGAAGTTGATAGAAACTATGCAAGCTATATTAGATCCTCAGTTTTCAGAATTTTTGTTAAGAGTGGGTGAAGCAAAGGAACCTGTTAACTCAAATAGTGAACTAACTTTGTATAGAAATTTAGTTATTCCTTGTTACAATAAAGAATAGTCTTTAAACAAGTTAGATAATTCAATATTGCACTGCCTTAGCTATCTACCTTTTTAACTATATAGTTTCTAACTTAACTCTTTTATTAACAGGTTAATAAGTTGTGTTTTTCTGGATTTAACTCTCTATTCTCATGATCCTTGTAGTATGACCAATAGATATATTCTTGCACCCAAAAATAGTTCAGTTGATGAGCTAAATGATATAATGATTTGGAGATTTCCTGAAAAGCTTTATACTTACACTAGCTCAGACAAAACTATTGATCAGCGGCACCAACGTGATTATGAAGATTTTCTTAATTCTCAGAATCGAAAAGGACTTCCTCATCACAAGTTAATGTTTAAAGAAACCTATCAATTATATTGATGAGGAACCTCAATCCTCTTGACAGCTTTTTGTAATGGCACTTGACTCATATATAGAGAACTTGGCCACCACACTATTTCTATTGAAATTGTTTTTGGCCAGTATCGAGGAAAGAGAATCCTTATTTCAAAAATACCTCTACAAACTCCTGGTAATGAAAAGAATGGCATTGCATTTATAAGAATGCAATTTCCAGTCCACCTTTGTTTCGCAATAACCATCAACAAGTCTCAAGAACTTCAAGTGAACTCAAAATTTTTAATGTTCCAGGAACTTTTGATGGTACAAAAATAGACTTCAAAACTAGAAATGTTGTATTCAATGAAGTATTTGAGTTTAGTTAACAGTATATTTATCTTATATTCAGGTATACTTGCGTGAACTTATCACTTCATTTTATTATTGCTATAACATCATCCATAGATCCCTTTTATTCCAGATGATAAGTTCTTCTTTCCCCTTTTCCCCAGGATGTCTAACTTGTTACCAATCAAGGATATCATGCTTGATATGAAAAATTGGTGTTGTTTCATAACTGTTCAAGAAAAGCAACAAGTCACCGATTACATAGGAACACCGACCAAGAAATAGAAATTTATCTTGTATGACTCAGAGGTTGTGTTTTAGAACATGAAGCATGCTTACTAGTTCTTCAACTTTACATTTATGTTAATAAACTATTTCACTTGATTTTCATAATAGGGCTCTAAAGTAGAGGGCATCATTTTCAATGTTGACATTCCTAAGTTGAGCCCGATCCTTCAAGTTTATAGAAAATACAATATCCCAAATACTGATGTCAAGTTTATTCCACCAAAATTTCAAACATCTGAATTGACCAGGTAATGGGTGATCACTACTAAGACTATCATTGAAGAGGTCAACAAAAATGAAGACAATATGCCTGTTAAATTTGGCTTCACAAAGTTTGTAGATTTAACTCAATACATGGATTACAAAAGCAAGTCTAAGGGTGAGTATTTAGATAGCTTATCGTTCTTGTTTTTAAAACTGATTATTGCTTTCTCAAACTACCTTTGGCTCATTCATAGATGTTCTAGGAGTTGTGATCAGTTTGTTGGCCAAGAAAACGATAACTAGGAACTCCAAAAAGTCAAATGTTCAAAATTTGTCCTCCTTAATGAAGAGTGAGCATCGTCTTTTTTATAATCCTGCCACTATTGTTTGCCAGCTTTATCTCATTGCTTTTTGCCATGACCTTTACTTCTTTGAGTACCGATTTTTATGTCAATATCAATATTAGGTCTCAAACAGTGATGCTATCTTTGTGGGATGACTTTTTGAACAATGAGGGACAACTTCTGTTGAGTAATATTCAAATCTATCCTGTTGTTATTGGATGAAGACTAAAAGTTAACAACTATAATGGTTCGTTAAAATACTGGTCTTTTGTATGATAACCTTTATTTATGTATAAAATTTGGCAGTCATGACTAAAATATTTCACTATTGTTTATTCTACAAGAGTTTCAGTCTCTACCTGGTTTGATTCTACACTTCTTGTTGACCCACCCATACAAGAAGCAAAAGAACTCAAGAATTGGGACAATGCCTTTCCTTCACTTCTTTTATAGACACACACTATCAGCTGTTGTCATTTCTTTTTCCTTATTTTCTTATTTGATCATTCTTTCTGCAGGGCAATGAGAAACACTAAATTAATTGCAAGCATCATTGAAGCAAAGGCTTACATAAAAACAATCCTGAACTTTTCCTGAGAGCAGACTAGAAAACTACTTTAATTTGTAACGTTTCTCCATCACCAAAAAGTGCTAAAATAATTCACATTTATCCAATTTTTATGAATTGTGCATACATATTTAGCTTCTAATCTTATATTTGTTTACTTTTTAGACTACATGGGTCAAGGCAAAACTCTCCTTTGAACATAGTTCCATGTAACCATGTTACTGCAGTAGACTACGGAATTGAATTTAGTTGCAGTTCATGCAAAGAGAAAAGCCCTATTGTGCCTAGGTGCTGTATTATTAGATCATTAGCACTAAATTTACTTGCAAAATTGTACCTGATTTCAACATGCTTCAATCTATTACCTAACAGATTATATGTTTATTTTCCATATGCCACTTCAACATTGATTTAACTGATGACACTGGAGTTATACCAACCTCCATCTTTGGAAACCTGGCAGAGAAGCTTCTCACATTCACTGCCCTTGAAGCAATGGAACATTTTAACCAAGTTATTTTAGCTTGCCATAATTGCTTATGAAAACAATGCTCTCCTCTCAGTTCTCATTCCTTTCTATGTTTCCTGTAGAATCATGAACTTCCACATGAGTTTGTTCACAACAGCCTGAAAATAAAGGCTTTTATGGTTCACATTAAACCAGTCCAAAGTCAGTTAGTAGATGCCAGGCAGCATTATACAATTTTACATTATTTTGAGCTTCAACCAGAGATTGATTCTGCTCAATTAACTAAACAGAAAAATACTTTACCTATCTCAACTAAACACAGAACTGAGTTTGAGCAACCACTGACACCAGATTGATAAACGTAGTTAAAATTTTAATCTATAACTTCATATTTTAGTAGCTCGCTCAATTAAAATTTGTCCTTGTAGGAGAAAGCAGTTCTGGTTCAAAGGCTCACCTCCGCCTAACTGATAAGTTTGATGAAATGGAAACCGCTAACAATGGTGACTTTCAAAATGTAGCTTGCAGAAGACAAAATTGGGCTGAATTAACTTTATCACCTTTTGGACCACTGGAACTTGGATATTTTATGGCTCTTTGATCTGCATTTCTATATTTAAGCAGATTGTTTATGACTTTTGGATATGCTATTGCTATATTTGTGACCCCTTAGCTTTCATCTCTTAAACAACTTTTGCATGATCATTTAACATTGATGATGCTTTTTGTATCAATGTTCTTGCCAAGTCTCCAAAGATGATCTGTAATCTTCCATCTTAGATATCATGAAGATTTTTATAGAAATCTTTGGATTCCTGGCAAGAAACTTACTTTCTGCACAAATGCCAGTTCTAAAGTTTATATAATTTGATGTGCTTTCTACTTCTTTCCATCCTTTTTTTTTTTATAAAATTATTGTCATAAACTCTTAAACCTCCAGCTATGTATAAATGCTTCTTTATTTGTTACAATTACCACCATCTATGGTACATAAAGGTTATAAATCCGGTTCTTCTTGCTTCTGTGTAAGCTGATTCCTTAACTGCATATACAATAGACATGACAAATGCATGGTTAATTATAAATTCACCTTCAACCAATTTAAACGTTGCAAGTACACAGTAGATTATAACTTTATATTGTGGTCAACTGACAGTTCACACCTAATAATTAACATTGCATGGTCTTTTCTATTAACAATTCTTCACCATCCTCTGTTACAACCAATAAAATTCTGCACTTATGGTAGAAAAAACAACAAAAAAAAGACCATTTTGCATTCATTTGTTCCCTACATATATAAATATGTGTGTGTATGCACACTTCCCGATTTACAAGATCATCAACTAAAGCTAATTACCATACAATTGCACAAAAGGTGTATTTACATAAGGAACTGCAACAAGGAAGTTGATTTTTTGTATTTCTAAACCTTCGGGAGGTGAAGTAGTCTTGTAGTCACATATTTTCTCGAGTTGAAGCTTTTCTTTTCTGCATTTCCTGATCCTTTCTTCTATTAGTTCAATGTCAGAAACAAGCTCTACAACAGCACCAAATCTTCATCTCACATATGACAACGTAACAGCTTGTTCTCTTCTCAAGTGCATCCATAGAGGACAAGTTCAGCTTTTGCTTATGCACATCTAGATGGTTTAATTTAAATGTGTACAACATTGACTTTATTAATTGATACGAATTTCATTGATGACGAAATTTGCAACAATGAACCCCAAATCGATGGTGATTATCACAAGCTTGGAATTGGCAGAATTTCCTACTTGGACCTTTCTAATCCCCATGATTGGAATCTTGATACAATCTCGACCCACAATCCTATGAATTAGCGAACCCTAGGAACGTTAGAAGGCACCACAATCAAGGATGGTGAACTTGATTGATAAGCCGAATGAACACTAGACAATTTTAGAAATTCAAGAAAGGCTTGTAGAGCCAAGAGAGTAACTCTCAAGAATGATATTCTTTAAAATATGTCATCTCCATTCCTTCCAAAAAAACGTTGGTACAAGGCTTATTCATAACCTTACAAGACTCAAAAACCTAACAAAACTAGAACTTACTTAACTAAACCCTAACTCTAATTCGGCTCAACTATGGTCAACATGACCTAACCATTTAGTCTCTAACCAATAAACTCAAATAACTCTAAGCTAACTCTAGTTAACTAACTAACATCACTGGAATTTAACTAAACACATGGCTGAAATTAATTTAACACAAATGACACACTTAAAAAACAACTTAATAACTAACATAAACAAACTAAAATGTTGGAAGGGATCCGGATTTGGCCAGCTTCAATGGATGATTTGATGAACTCCAATGGATCAATCCTTTGTATGACTTGAACATGAACCATCGGGTCCTACGTTCGCATCATTCCCCTCCTCTTGAAAGCAATTTGCCCACAAATCAATAGGTTGGAGAAAATGCAACAACTCAGGCAACACCTTCATGCAAACATACCACGTTGCATATCACTTATGTAATTGCAAGAAACTCACGAGCAAAGTTTTCATCCAAGATATGTACCACCGTGCTCAAATCTAGTTATAGCGTTATTTTGCTCTTTGTCTCTTACAACCATTCTCCATAGGATCTCGAATTAGCCTTTTCTCATGGTTTCTGAAATTGACACCTATACAAGAAATCACATAATAAGTATCCATAAGTACAAAAATACTCAAAATCTTACCATTCACATCTATTAGATAAGGATCTTCATAGCAATGCTTAAGTAGATTAGTTAAAGCCCAAAACTGGTTGAATTCCATTGATACTAGCTAATACGAATTCCGTTGGTGATGAAAGTCGCGACAACAAACCCTGGATCAATGGTGATTATCGCAAGCTTGGAATTGGAAATATTTCCTACTTGAACCCTCTAATCCCCGTAATTGGAATCTCGATACATTCTTGACCCACAATTCTACGCATTAGCGAACCCTAGAAATGTTAGAAAGTGCCACAATTAAGGATAGTGAACTTGATTGATAAGCCGAATGAATACTAGACAATTCTAGATGTTCAAGAAAGACTCGTAGAGTCAACAAAGCAACTGTGACAGCCCCACCTTCCCCTAAGGCGAACCAAAGGGTTTGGCGGACTGCCTGCCCAGCTCTCGCCAGGACTACGGAATCGAATCCCACAAAACCCTAGACTACGCGCGATAGAATCCAAAACCATAGAATCACAACATCTCAAATGATTACACTTACATATTGTTACATCAAAGTCTTGAACAAAGTAACTAAAATACAAGTCAGGGTATCCATATCGGTCAAAATACAATTAGGGTTTCAGTTGCAAAAGAGCTTAACAAAATACATATACAATAGCTCGCCCCTTTTCTTCAAAAATCATGATTTCCAAGAAGTTAAACCCTGTAAGGAAAACAAAAGTAACGGAACGGGGTGAGCTTACGCTCAATGAGGTACCATAAGTACAAGTAGTCATGAATCATGGCATTTCACGTATCAATCATGCAGTTATACACACCAGATAGGGAAATAAATAATCATTTCCAAGAGAAAGGATACAGGTGGCTCTCAGGAGCCAAAGTTCCCATTGCTTCATCGGAGCTTGATCAAATAGTAGTTGACACTCCGTCAACTTTCAAATAAAGTAACCCGTCCAGTAGAGCACCACTTTAACGCCGATTCCGTCCACCAAACATACCCCTCACCGGGCCCGAACACCTTAGCAGTACAGTGGGTGGTAATACTCGAGTATACCGGAAGGTCGAGGAGATACACTCCACTCGACAAACAGTGACCCGAGGGTCGTTACCTCGTCTACCAGCCCTTGCTGGCTCGACTCGAGTAACTTCCACTAGGGCTTTGAGCTCAGTGATTACAGTACAGTGGTGGGGCTCATGCCCAATATTCAAGTCAATCGCAGTGCAGTTTCACAGTTTCCAGTCAAACACAGTGCAGTACAATGGTAAACAGTTACACAGTAAGAGGACGAGAGCGGTAAAGTACACCCTCGCCTCGTTCCCGCAGTTCACAGTTGAGCACTTTACAGTTTCAAAGACATATAGTCACTTAAGCACTTAAATCATGCCATAGTACACTCACGTTTCATACGAAGCATACAAAAGTCACAGATAATCAAGTTGCAAGTTGCAAGTACAGATGAATCAGATAAGCACCAATTTAAGGGGATGGTACACTCACCAATTTGAGTGCAGCTACTTCAAAAGTTTTCCCCAAATGACTTTAATCGCCCAGAAACCCTAAAATAACCGAAGTAGCAATTAAGGTCTTCACATCCCAAATTCTAGTAAATGAAACGCACAAGTGAGGCTCGACTATAAGTCGTATGCCTACCCAAATGAACTATGAAGGCAAAGTTGCAAAAGCGTGATTTCGGAACGAAAAGGTAACAGGAGGACCTAGGGGCTTGAATGACCTAAAAGCCGTTCATCTACTAAGAATCAACTCAAAGTTGAAGGAACCAAGCGGCCTAGAAAGTTGGGCAGCGTGCCCTTTGTGTTTACCAAATTTCCAGCCATTTATGGCTTCATTATTTTCCTCAATCAGCCCCAGAAACACACACAAATAAGGTTACCACAATAGCCCTTCCATAGGCTCCAAAATCATCCCAGTATAACACAAGTGCAATAGTGCAAGCAAATATCAATTTTGGAGACAAAAGCTAAATGGCAGATTTGGTATCTCGTAGCATTTTAGTCATAACCGAAGCTATGGTTATCGAATCGGGGTGAACCTTATATCATTTCGAAGCTAAGACAGAGGGGAACAACTTTTATGAAGGACACTTAACCTAATTTATAGTTTATCTAAGTCGAATTTACCAAACACAGATCCAAAAGTTTAAGATCAGTCTAGTTATCAGCACTGACTTTAACCAGCAATAACTCAGGCTACACAACTCCGATTCAGTTGATTCCAAAGCCATTAGAAAGCTAAGATACAAGGCTACAATTCTTAAGAAGGCATCAAAAGTTAATTCATTCATCTTCCCAGTCAAACGAGCCAATTACAGAGGCTGATTATCATTTCCGGACAGAAACAGGGAAGCAGGGGTAAAATAGTCATTTCACAGGCTACCGTGCTCCGATTGAGCTGAAATTTTACAGGAATATTCTACACTTAATTCTCTACAACTTTCATGTTTTGAGCTAAGGCCAATTCGGTCTCCATCCTGGACGAACAGAACTGGTCAGAACAGGGCAATATAAGAACCCTAATCTGGAATTTTCCCACATAAAGCTGAAATTTCCGCAATTAACCACAATTAATGCACAATAACTTCAATTCCATACCATACTAAGCCACCAATCCAAGTCAACCTTAGTCATCATATGAAAACAGAAAAATTCCCAAGAAAATGATAAATTCACCAAACTTCACTTTAAACCACAAATTCATCCATAAACTAAGCTCCTTAACCGATATAAGCCACTACTTTGCAATTATTATGGACAAAATTGAAGTTCTAAGCAATATACCTCAATCACCAAGAAAGGTAGCAACTTAGGGCTTCTCTTTGCAAAATCACTCCACAAGCACCTTTGATCTTCCTTAATAAGCAATTCCTACGGAGGAAATCGGATTTTTATCGGTTGATTTGCAAGATTTGGACAAGAAATTGGAAGAAAAGTTGGAGCTCTCTTTTCTTTTCTTGCTCTCTGATTTTTGGCCATAAGAGGAAAGAAATGAAGATGATTTTGGTCAATTTTTAGCTTTAGTAAAGTTGTAAGAAAGTTAGGCAAAACTTGGCCCAATAGAAATGCGACACGTGTCACCTTTTTTTGATCTTTTCCTTATCCTTTAGCTTACTAATGACTAAGCATCTAACCAACCTCTGATTATCTCTTAGCACTCAGTAATTAAATGCCTTACTGCACAACTTAACCTAATTGGCCGAATTTCTCTCACTTAACGCCTTAGCGGGTCCCACATCCGCTATTTGCTCCAAATCTCTCGTGAACTCACTTATACTAGAAAAATGACTTAAATACTATATTTACTTATAAAACATGTATAAAATGAATATAATAAAGAAAATATAGAAAATGTGTGCACGGAAACCGATAAAACCCTAAAATCCTAAAACCGGATTTTTTTGTCTTCCTCGAGTTCTCACAGCAACTCTCAAGAATGATGTTCTGTAAAATATGTCATCTCCATTCCTTCCAAAAAAACATTGGAACAAGGCTTATTTATAGCCTTTACAAGACTCAAAAACCTAACAAAACCAGAACTTACTTAACTATACCCTAACTCTAATTCGGCTCAACTATGGTCAACATGACCTAGCCATTTAGTCTCTAACCAATGAACTCAAATAACTCTAAGCTAACTCTAGTGAACCAACTAATATTGCTGGAATTTAACTAAACACACGACTGGAATTAATTTAACACAAACGACACACTAAACAAACAACTTAATAACTAACATAAACACACTAAAATGCCGGAAGGGATCCGGATTTGGCCAACTTCAATGGATGATTTGACGAACTCCAATGGACTAACCCCTTGTATGACTTGAACATGAACCATCGGGTTCTACGTTCACATCACTAACATTATTTGTACTACTTCATATTCTCCATATATTACCTTCTTAGATTGAATCATTACTTGATGAGCACCAGTGCAATAGAATTGTTTTCAGAATTGGACTGCAACAATGGCCTATAACAGTCACTTATCATTCATTTGGAGAATGTTGGGATGATTTGTATGAACATAACATCATTAAAAGACATGACACACTATTACTTCTCCATACTGGAAGTCTGATATTTGACATTATTCATTTTTGCGAACTACAGAGACAGGTTTATATGTGTTGGATAGCTCCCCTACCCAACCTTTTGCAGACAAACTTTGTTTGCTTCACAAGGTCACAGTACCATTCTACCTATCATATATTCTAATATATATGATATGTTACTTGTGATCTAATACATAGTTCATAATTATTGGTGATAACTATTTAGTCACTAGGCAACAGCATGTGGCTTCCTCAATGCAACTGGATCTCTGTCAAAATTTATCCAATTCTATGTGCTTTTACCAAATTTTTCATTCAGCAACTCCAAACAGTTTGGTAAGCTATTCCATCCTTACCTTTATCCCTCTAATCTCTTTACAAGCAACCTCCTTCTTATTTTGTATACATTCTAATTTTAATCTATTACTATTAGAAAATTCCAAGCTTTGTTTATCACTTCATAAATGGTGATAAAACTCCCATGTTGCTTATCAAAACTGGATACAGAAGCACTCAAATTAGAGTCAAACATAAACGCCTTCAACAAAATTGGAGAAATTTCATTCTTGAGCATCAACTATAACATAATGAAACCCTTATGTTTATTCCAGAATGAGAGACGGTATTCACAGTTTTACTCTTCGATGTTACTGGAGTTGAAAAAAATTTTCCATGGTATCACACATTCAATATTTATTCAAATGCCTAGAAATCCAACTACAGTATGCGATAAGCTTGCTTATCAATTAAATAAAAGCAATCTGTTATTTTCCATCGACTACATTGTGTCAAATACCTACCACGCAAGGTTTATTTCCATTGGTTAATCAACAATAATATACAAAAAAAAGATATTTTCATATGTTATTTTTTTGTAGAGAATGATATCGCATGTCTTACTCCTATGAAAAAATAAGTTATTTATACAACAGAAATAATAAGATAAAAAAAATCCTTCAACTATATTTATTATTATCCATTATCAAATTAATTAGCTATTACATACTCGATAGGCATTGTTCAATAATAGGTTGTATGCCCAGAGTAAAAGCTATTGTAATTTTTTTTAACAAAATAAATAATCCACAATTAGGAGAAATGACTAAAATAAGTTACCGTATAAAACCAAATTGGTCAAATATGTTGAATTAAGGCTGACGTGCGCGGGATATACATATACAATTAGTTCATCCACAATCGAGTTTTACATTTATCATTTCTAAATAGCCCACATGCAATTTATCACAAGTATAGGAATCGTGAGCGAGTATAGGGTATTAATGGTAGATCCCACAGGGAAGAGTTTCAATTACCGGTGTTTTTTGAACTCCTTTATTATTTAGACTATCACAAGTATAAGAAATTAAATCTACACTATAAAAGTGATAAAAATACATTAGAAAGTTCCTAGAGGTATGGAATTCCTTACTACTCTTGCAAATGAAGTTATTGGTAAAGTGAATGCTATTATCTTGGCTAATTATGGCGTAATTTCCTTATGCAGGTGAAACCTACTCTCGTAGTGAATCAACTATACTTGTAATTAAGCCATACCTACTCTCGTGGTTATGAATTAATTACAAACTCATTTCTTTTATGAAATTATATGAAACAAGTCAATTAAGCCACATAGGTGTACCTCTACTCTCGTGAGTGTACTCCCTAGGTTTATCACTTCCTTGAACCAGTGTTAAATTTCAATTCTTAGTGCAAACTTAACACCTTTAGATAATCACAATTAATGCCCGATTAATCATGATTATAAAAGCAAAAGTGATAAATAACTTGCTCAAAATAATATCATCACATAACCAAATAAACACCACTAACAAGATATAGCAAGTTCATCCATACTCTAGGCATAAATTTTAACTAAACATGAAGAAAAACAAATCCAAACTTGTATTATAGTTAAACATGAAATCAAATACAAAAGAGAAAGTGATAGAAGAAATGTCACCCTTGTCACATAAGTTTCAAACTCTCCATCTTTGCTCCTCAATCTTCATCCAAATCTAGCTACAAATACAAGATGGAGAAACTACACTAAATACTCTATACTACCATAACTAATGAACTAAGAAAATTCTACTGAAAATTACATTTTTGGTGAGTTTCTCTAGCCTTCCAAAGTTTTTAAAATGATCTCCAAAGGCTGCTATTTATAGAGGAATTTATGCCACAAGTGACTTGTTTCTTGGTTGGCAAAGTTGGCTTTTGAACTCTCAAAGATTGCTTCTCATAGTTTCCATGCTCATCTGATCATTTCCAACCAGAATCTTTGCAGAAAAAGTGGTCAAAAAGGTTGTGTGAAAAGGGCACAAGTTGAAGAGCAAGTTATAGCCAAAATCAACTAAAACGCGAGTAGAAAACGCGGCCCGAGCCCGCGTTTTGAACCCCCTTTTACTCTTTGCAGGTTTGCACTTTTCTGGGCAAGATTCTTCCTTGCTCTGTTTTTTGTCCAATTTCAACTGATATTTTCTTAATGTTAGAGGCTGAACTAGCTCTTGTTAAAACATGAAAGTTGTACCTCTTTGAATTAGCTTTACAATGCATCAAGATTCATCTGATTTGAAGCTCTGTGGACCAAGAAATGACCAAATTACCTTCGACTGGTCAGAACCTTGTTTCAGCTTCGACCATATAAAATGCACTTCTGTATTTCGACTTTTTGACAATAAAAATGACTGAACTGGACTTCTATGTCTTCATACCAAATGTAGATCTGTCTCTTAGGTTCAAAATGGTTTAAGAGTAACCTCAATCCAATGCTTGTAACTCAAGATATAGCCGAAATGCGATAAGGTGTCAAAACTGTCTTCACTTGAATTTCTTCCTTTGAATGTTTTGCACTTCATGTCTTCTTTAAACCACTTCAAATCATCAATAATCATCCAATTATCTTCTCAAATCACTCCATTTGATGATTGAATCATTAAACCTACAAAAGTATGAAATTTTGAACATTAAAATCCATAGAAATGCAATTTTTACCACTTAAACCATAAAATGCATATTTTCACTAGAAACATAGTTAATTATCTATACAACTAATTAAAACACACCAAAACTAACTAATAAAACACGCTAAAAAACACGTAAAATATATACTTATCAAATACCCCCACACTTGAACCATTGCTTGTCCTCAAGCAATCAAGAAATACACATCAACAATGATCCAAAACTTTGAAAATAAACATATGTGAACCATTCAGTTTCATTTCCTCAAAACAAGGTAAATAACTATTATGCAATCATTCAATCAACCTCAAGTACTCATAATATCAAGTAAAGGACAACCAATTATACCATAATTATAACAAGTTCAACTCAATTTTTTATCCTTACCCAACTTTATAAGTAACTCATATGGTCAATAAAATACTTCCTAAATCCATGATCATCTTCTTATTCAATTTAAATAGGGATTTATTCATATCATATAGCTTAATATTAATTAAGTTGTGAAAGTGCTTTTTTACGCGAAGATCAATATTTTTAGATGAAGATCGCCGGTTACTCAACATCAAATATACTCAAGTTGCTTTGCATACTCTTAATTTAAGTACCGTTTTACGCGAAAGTCAACATTTGTAGATGAAAACTCCCGGTTACTAAGTACAAGAACCATTGGAGTAGAATAACTCTTATACTCTTATTCTCTTTTTTTCTTCTTTTTTGATTTTTTTCTCTTTTTTTTCTTTTTTCTGTTTTTTTTATTAAAGATAATAATCATTCCCTCAAGAGCATAATCATGAGAAGAGTGTTACACTTATTGACCATATTTATCACTTAACTTATAAAATCAAGTAAAGAGAAGTTTCATCAAATATACAAAATGTAGACATAATTTTCTCTATTTTACAACATATACTTTGTGAGAACTCGAGGAAGGAAAATCCTTATTTTAGGGTTTTATTTATTTCCGTGCACACATTTTCTATATTTTCCTTATTATAATCATTTTTCACATATTTTACCAGTAAATATAGTTTTTAAATCATTTTTATAGTACAAGTGAGTTCACTAGATATTTGGAGCAAATAGCGGATGTGGGACCCGCTAGTGCGTTAAGTGAGAGAAATTCGGCCAATTAGATTAATTGTTGCAGAAAGGGATTAAATTACTAGGTGTTAAGAGATAATTAGAGGTTAGTTAGATATTTAACCATTAGTAAGCTAAAGGATAAGAAGAGAATCCAAAAAGTACCACGTGTCGCGTTTCGGTTGGAGGAAGACTTGCCTAACTTTCTTAACTTTACTAAAACCAAACTTTGACCAAAATCATCTTCATTTTTCCCTCAAGGTGGCCGAAAATTAGAAAGGAAAAGGGAGAGAAAAACCTTCATCTTGTTCTTCAATTTCTTGTCCAAAACTTGAGTTCTAACCGATCAAATCGCAAACCCTTCCATAGAAGTACTAACTAAGGAGGATTAAAGCTTCTAGTGGAATAAATTTGGGAAGAAGAAGGCTAAGCTACCATCTTTCTTGAGGAGTAAGGTATTTTTCTTGGAAACTTAACTTTTGTTCATAATAATGGCAAATTAGTGCCTTGTGGTGGTTAAAGAGCTTGTTTTATGGATGATTTCATGGATTAAAGTGAAGTTAGGTGAATTTCTTATTTTCTTGGGAATTTTTCTGTTTTCATATGATGATTATGGTTGGCTTGGATTGATGGCTTAATATGGTGTAATTTGGAGCTATTATGTGTTAATTGTGGTGAATTGCGGAAAATTTCAGCTTTAGGGTTTTCAATGTGGGGCTTTCTTATGGATGGTTAATGAACTTATAATTGGCTATATATGAGGGGTATTGAACCCTAATTAGGTGTGTTTAATAGCTTGTGATTTATATGTGAAATTGTGGCTGAATTGGATTGAGTTTGATGTGGTTTGTAGGATGGAAAAGTAAAGGAAAACAAGGGAGGTGCTGTCAAAATTTCCGCAGGAACTCCTGATCAGTCTCGGGAAATTTGTTATAACTTGATGTAGAAATATCAGAATTAAGTTCCGTTTGTTGCATTTTAAACTAGATTCATAGGGCTAAAAACCGTGAAAATTTCAGACCCTGGTTCTATCTGTTCGATTTATGGTGATTTTCCAAAGTTGACTGAAATTGCATACCTGTTCTGTCTTCCGTTGGCTAAAACAGGAATTTGAGGCTCGAATTTGATTGACTTGTGATCTGAATCTTATAAATATGTCTTCTGAGAAATTGTACCCCTTTGAGTCTATTTTCTGATGGTATAAATTTTATCAATTTTGGACTTAAGAATAGTGAGATATGATTTTTCCAATGAGGGTGTGCAAATATGGAAAATCATGTTTTCCTAGAATTATTCTTATCTTCATTTTGCACCTTAAGTATGGAGTTAGTGAATCATTGTAGGTATGGTTTTGGTAGAAATGAAGGGTTTTGGGGTCATTCTCGCCCTAGGACCAACTAATACCTTTTATTCAAACGTTACATTTTATCTTCTTGTGACTGTAGTCCATTTGAATAAGCATTCGACTAGTAGTCGAGCCTCACTTGTGCACTCCGTTTACTGGGTTTGTGAATGTGAAAACCCTAATCCTCTTGTCTTGGTTATTCTAGGATTTCTCAGTGATTAAAGCCCTACTTTGGGTGAAGACTTTTGACGAATCTTTACTTGAATTGGTGAGTGTACCACTCCCCTCAATTGTTGCGTAACTTGGTATATGTGCTTGTAAAGTGTGACTTGAATGACTGTATCATCTATTTATTCTGTATGAGACGAGAGTGTACTTTATCACACTCGTTCTCTGCCCTGTGTGACTTGTTTCCTGTATCCACTTGAATCTCTTACCTGTGCCTAATATAGATCACGTGTGCACTTGAATTTGTTACTGATACTTGATAATGATGTCGTTTGGAAGAGTTTCCAACGACCCTACTGTTAAACCTGAGCTCAACCTCATGGGGAGTCAATTAAATCGAGCCAGTAAGGGCTTGGTCGAGGAAAATTGATAGAACCAAGGGGACTGTTTTAGGGAATCCTTGGGTATTGGAGACTCTGGATTTCCGGTATACTCGAGTATTACCAATCACTGTTACTGTTGAGGTGTTCGGGCCCGGTGAGGGGTATGTTTGGTGGACAGAATTGGCGTTAAAGTGGTGCTCTACTGGACGGGTTACTTTATTGGAAAGTTGACGGAGTGTCAACTACTATTTGGTCAAGTTCTAGTGAAGCAATGGGAATTTGGCTCCTGAGAGCCACCTGTATCCTTTCCATTTAAAGTGTTTATTCATTTCCCTATCTGGTGTTTATAACTGCATGATTGAAAAGTGAAATGCCATGCTTTATGACTACTTGTACTTTTGGTACCTCATTGAGCGTAAGCTCACCCCGTTCCGTCACTTTTGTTTTCCTTACAGGTTTCAACTTGTTGGAAACCATGATTTTGAAAAAAAGAGTAGAGCTAGTAATATACATCCCTTTTGATTATGCTCCTCTGTATAAGAAAACCCTAATTGTGCTTTGAGCAAGTATTTTCCTTTGACTTGTAAAGTTCCAACGTATGTACGTAAGTAATTATACATGTTTTCTTTGTGTATTTGTTGATGAATGTATGCCCTTGTGTTCTCGGTTTGGTGAGTTTCGATTATTGGTTTTCCTTGGCTTCGATCACGCGTAATCTAGGGTTTGTGTGATTTGACTCCGTTGTCCCGGCGAGAGTTGGGCAGGCAGTCCGCTAAACCCTTTGGTTCGCCTTAGGGGGAAGTGGGCCTGTCACATACTTTCCTATAAATACAAAAATTATAATCACATAATAGTCATTTCCAAGTTAAATGACAAAAGAAATATTCAAGTCACATATATTTATCTCAAAAGGAGAAGGAATTTGAATTACTAATAATATGGAACTTGTTACCCCTTGGATAAAATTGAAAACTTTTTGGGGCAATTTTGCAAATGTGTATAAGATTTTGGAAAAATTTTGGCAGAGTTTCCCCTTAAAATTGGACGAAACTCCCTGCCAGCAACCCAAGATTAACAACATTCAAGTGCAATTTATATTCCAAACATCAAATCCAAGCAATAAACATAAAACTACTACAAGTACCACACATTTCCTCTCCCACACTTAAAATACACATTGTCCGCAATGTGTAGGGAAAGAAAAACAACAAATGATGGAAAGAAGCACTCCCAGTGCAATGGCTGAGATCCAGATCAACCATGAATCACAAACCTTCGCTAAAGCACAAATATCTACTAAAACTGTCCAAAATAGCCAATGTAAAAGGAAAAGTTAACGTAACCCTCCAAAAGAAAAGAAAAGAAAAGAAAAACTAAAGGAACATAGAAGCAAAGCAAAATGCAGCTCAAGGTGTCGGCCCAGTGCCTCCCTCACAAGCGGATCTATGACCATCACCACTACCTCTAGGAGTAAGGCGGGGCTGAGGAGTGATGCCTAAATAATCCTCCATTCGACGCATTCTAACATCATAAGAATCTAGGCGAGCATCAATGCGATCAAGTCGCTCAACGACTTGAGTCTAATGACAGCCTAGAATATCGAAGAGCCGCTACCAATTGGAATGCTGCGGAGGTGGAGAAGGTGGCGGCGGTGGGGCAAAATTAGACAACCCGGCGGAAGTAGAAGGACCGGCTGAGGTAGAGGGACCGGCTTCACCATGCTCGGTGTGACCAGCTTGTCTTGACCGATCTCTCCCTAGGCGAGGTAAATTGTCCATCGGAATGCCCATGCCAGTAAAAGTAGCAATACATAACTCGTCCATAGGTCTCACCGGAGCTCGCAGGATACCCTCCAAATGGACCCCTTCTAGTACGTAAATGAAGGATAGGAGACGTGGAAACCCCAATCGATAGGAAGTCGCACTTCGTCAGACGGCCATCCTTTTGTTGCTAATTATGATATTCGGCAGTGGAATACGAGCATAAGGAGACTCCCAGTTATGGAACATGTGATCCAAGAAGTAGATATCGCTATGTCAAACCTCTCCTTGACTGCTCTTCTTGGGAATCACATTGTGAGCCATGACGTAAATAATGAGACGGTGTCGGTAGTTGAACACTCGCGCAAGGATGGCCTCTTTCCTCGATGAACGAAATGATTGGTATTGTAGACCAAACCTTGTCATAGCATGTGAAGGATCCCAATGCTTGTTGGGCGAAGTAAATCCCTTCTTCAAATAAATGATCGGGCCTTGATTATTGCACTCCAAAATTCGAGGAATTGTGGCTCTAGTGATGGTCAACCTTCTCCCTCGAATAAAGGATCTAATCTCTTCACCACTATGGCTCTTTTTGTTGTCGATATTGGCATAGAACTCTCGGACCAAATCTAGGTATATGTGCTGAGAGAGAGTGAGAATAGGTGCCCAACCTAATAGCTCAAAAGGTTCCGTAATTCGGTAGACGGCATCAATGTCCGGAGCTATGTGCATCTCGTATATAAACTCTATGTGCTCTCGCTCCTTGAACCAATCTTAATTATCCTTAGAAGTGAATCGTTCAATATCGCAGTTCGGAGGAGGTGATCGCCTAGATGTGCCTCTTCGCGATCTCCTTTGTTGAGGCACCGGAGATGGTGTTCTCTCAACTTCCTCTTCATTAGAAGATTCACAAATAATAACTCGTCCTCTTCTTACCATGGTGCCTTAAAATTGAAAAATCATTAACTCTCATACACCTTTCTAAAATTTATCACACACTAACATTATACAATAATTAAATCCTATAAAATGCCTAATAGAAGAATCCTTCCATTTATAGTAACCGTAGGCATTTTATAAAATTATCATTCATGTATAGGGATTAAAATTGGCACCGAAATCCACAAATACACATCTCCATATTATAAATAATTAACTAAATAATCAATAATGCCGTGTATTATAATATAAGAAACATGTCATTAAAATTGCCAAAAATTTTCAAATTCACTAATCGACTAAAATAAGCAACAAATATGTTCCAATTAATGAAATTAACAATAATCAAGTTTATAGCAATCATTAATTAGCAATAATAATCCACAATTAGCTATAAACGTGATTAAGCAAAAATTATCCCAAAAAAATCACAAAATTCATCAAAATTACCCTCTATACACAATGCACATGCTAAAACATCATCAACTAATCATTTTGAATCATAATCATCCATAAAAAGGGCTCAATAACAATCCAAGCTAATTTTCTTATTTTGTCCAAATATAGCAATTTCTAAATTTAAACAATCAATAATCCATCAATTTGCTACATTTGAACATGTAAACATGGTTAAACAACCTTAATAAGCATAATGGACCACAAACATCGACAAATATCATCAAAATTCGAAATTAAAAGATGTCAGAAAGCTCAGGAAATTGAAAAATATCAACTTCTAAAATACAAAAAATTGATGAAAAACTTACCTCAATCACGTAGAAGAATGTTTGGTGATGCTTGTAGACAACAAAAAAATTTTATTCAATTTTAGCTTTACCATTTTTTATTATTTATTATTGTTTTATTTTATTTTATTTTAGATGTCTAAATTTGCAAAATGATAGTTAGTGTTTGTTTTATTTATTTTGGTAAATTGAGGTTCACTATTTTTCTTTTTTAAAACATTTTGCATTAAATTTCTGAAAAAAAGAATTCTCACAACAATTTTTTTTAATCTTTTTAAATTCGAGTGCTTTAAAATAAAATGAAAATTAGTGATGCATTTAACATTTTTTGGTTACCCTAAACTTTTTTTGAAAAACAAAAAATAACAAAATAAAAAGAAAAAAGTGGACACCATGCAAACTGTGAATGCCCCACCTTCCCCTAAGGCGAACCAAAGGGTTTGGCGGACCGCCTGCCCAACTCTCGCCAGGATTACGAAGTCAAATCTCACAAACCCTAGATTACACGCGATAGAACCCAAAGAAAAACCAACAAGGGGAGCTTACCAAACCAAGAACATAAAGACATACATTCATCAACAAATACACGAAAAAAACATGAATCATTACTTATATACAAACGTTAGAACTTTACAAGTCAAAGGGAAATACTTGCTCAAAGTACAATTAGGGTTTTCTTATACAGAGGAGCATAATCAAAAGGGATGTATATCACTAGCTCTACTCTTTTCTTCACAATCATGATTTCCAACAAGTTGAACCCTGTAAGGAAAAACAAAAGTGACGGAACGGGGTGAACTTACGTTCAATGAGGTACCCAAAACACAAGCAATCATGAACCATGGAGATTTGCTTTTATTTACTCAACTAAACATGGAAAATATAGAAATAAATAAACATTGCAGATGGGAAGGATATAGGTGACTCTCAGGAGCCCAATTCCCATTGCCGTACTTGATCCAAACTCATTGACCCTCCGTCAACGTTTAATGAAACAAACATGTCCGTAGATCCCTCTTAGAACGCCAAATCCCGTTCACCAAACATATCCCTTACTAGGCCCGAACGCCAAATAGGAACAGAAGTGGTAATACTCGAGTATACCGGAAATCCAGAGTTTCCAATACCCAAAGATTTCCTAAGAACAGGCACCCATGGTTCATTACTTTCCTCGACCAAGCCCATGCTGGCTCGAATCAAGTAACTACCCATGAGGTTGAGCTCAGATTTAACAGGAACAGGAAGGTCGTTGGATACACGTCCAAACAACATCATATCAAGTATAAGTAACAGATTCAAGTATACACGGGATCCATATTAGACACAAGTAACAGATTCAATTATATACAGGAAACAAGTCACATAGGCCAGAAAACGAGTGTGATAAAGTACACCCTCGTTTCATACCCGAATAAACAGATGATACAGTCATTCAAGTCACAATTTGCAAGCACATATACCAAGTTACGCAACAATTGAGGGGAGTGGTACACTCACCAATTCAAGTAAAGATACGTCAAAAGTCTTCACCCAAAGTAGGGCTTTAATCACCGAGAAATCCTAGAATAACCAAGACAAGAAAATTAGGGTTGCCTCATACACAAACCCAGTAAATGGAGTGCACAAGTGAGGCTCAACTTGTGATACCCCGACTTTTAGGATAATATTTTTATTTAGTCTCAACGAGGATATTACGGTTTCTTTATTTTATTTTTGTTTTAAGACATTGTTTTATTTTAAAGTCTAGAAACCCTACTTGTACTCAAAATCCTAGTTTTACTTGTGACTAACCGGTTTTTGTTAAATCTCTCACATTTTACTCGAAACCCTAATTTTAATCTATGGAGTTGTAAAATCCCTTTTATTTTTCTTAAAATTCCTTTTTATTTGGCATTTAGTCCTTTAGAATAACTTTACTACTCATTCACTCCCTCAGTAGCTACAATCAACCATAGAATCAAGGGTTTTTCTTTTAGGTTCCTAGTTCGGGTAAATTAGGGGTTTTGCGTATTTTGGCCGTGTGATCACTTGGTGAGGTGTGTGTGCTAGATTTGGTGATTAAGAGTGAGTTTTAGATAAGAAAATGTGTGTGATTAGAAGTAATAATAATAAGTTAGTAAATGATAAGTTAAAACCCCAGTACGTGCGAAATAAGGAAAAACGGGTTGAACCGATGTGTACCGTTCGTTACCGATTGAGTGCACCATTTGAACATTTCTTTATTACCTTAATCTCCTTGTTATTAATTGATTAAAATCAGCCCCAAAATATCCTCAAGGAAACCGAAATATTTGACCAAGAAAAAGAGAGAAAAGAAAGCAAAAATGAGAATTATTCTTGTGGTGCCACTTGTCGGATGCATAGGAAATTTTGACTAAGCATTTGTCTTTCCTTTTTATCTTCTTCTTGGCTCCATTTTCTTCCATTTTTCTTGAGCTTGGCCGAAATTTTAGGGGAGGGAAAAACAAGAGAGAAACCTTCAACTCCAACTTCAACTTGTGCTTGAATCTTGAGTTCCAATCAAAGTTTGTGCAAACTACTCCATAAAACTTGCTCACTAAGGAGATTTAAAGGCTTTGGTAGAGTGATTTTGGAGAGAAAAGCTTTAAGCTACCATCTTTATTGAGGTTACAAGGTACTTTGGTAAGAAACTTCCCTCCACTTCATATATGTGTAAACTAGTAGCTTAAAAGTTGTAGTTTTGGTAGCTTTGTGAGGAAATTTCATGGGTTGAAATAGGATTGTGGTAAATTTCAGTTTTATGATGAATTCTCTTCTCTTATATGATACTTAGTGATTAGCCATGGTTTGATAACTTAGCCATGTGTAATATTGAGGAATTATATGCTAGTTTGACTTACCTAAAGAAATTTCCAGCTTTAGCTTCAAATTCCCAGCATTGATAGTGATGAATCTGCTCTGTTCTGACCAGTTCTATTCGTGTATGATGGAGGCCGAATTAGGCTTAGGCTAAAACATGAAAGTTGTAGGAAATGGTGTTTTATAGCTTCCTGTAAAATATCAGCTCAATCGGAGTACTGTAGCATGTGAAATGACCGAAATACCCTTGACTGCCATAGGTAGAGTTCTGTGGACAGTTTTGACATTTCATCATTCTGGTCTCATTTTTCCACCTTGATCCGTATGAAATTATCATTTTGCCAAAACACAAAAGTTTTAGTACTATGTTTCAGCTTTCCAATGCATCTAAAAACGTCTCAATCGGACTTTCGTAGCCTGACTTATTGTCATTTGAACACAGTACTGTTAACCAGCCTGATGGTGAAATTCTGGTTCTGTAATTTGTAAATTTGATCTAGATACGCTATGAACGGGGTTGTGTTGTCTTCATCAAAGTTGTATCCCTTTGGCTTAGCTTCGAAACGGTATAAAGTTTACCCCAAACCAATAGGCGTAGCTTTAGTTGTGACCGAAACGCCAAAAGACGTCAAATCTGCCATTTAGCTATTTGCCTTTAAACTTGATTTCCGATTGCCTTGTTAAGATTTGTGTTGTAATTGGATTATTTTGAGCCCAGTTGAAGGTCTATAGTGGTACCCTTGCTTATGTTTGACATTGGAGCTGATTTGAGGAAAATAATGAAGTCATAAATGGCTGGAAAGTAGGTAAACACAATGGGCATGCCGCCCAAATTTTTACTCGAGGTATAAAGCAGCCTTTGGAGTTCTGGTTCGGTAATTTAAAAATTCAACCTAGATCTACTAAAAACTGGGATAAGTTGTCTTCATAACAGTTGTAACCCTTTGTCTTAGCTTCGAAACGTTACCTAGTACACCTTGATTCGACAACCACAGCTCTAGTTATGGTCAAAACCGTGCAACCCGTTTTCATACCATTTTCATTTCCGCACACCCGCACATGTATCTCTTGGCCGTTTTGGCCGTTTTGGCCGTTTTAGTCCTTATTGCCATTTGTGATGGTCGATTGACTAATAGTTGACTATAATCTTCTGTCACAGGCAGTGACGAACCGGACGGAGTCGGTGGAACCCGTATAAAGTGCCTTGATTTGCGTGCTATCTAGTTTGAGTGAGTACTTGGGTTGTTTTATGTGATAAACTTTCAAAGTGCCTTGTATATGTTACATGGGTACTTAGGCGAGGGTGTACTTTATCTCACTCGACCTAAACCCAACCTTGTTGTTGATTTAATATGTGAGAATACATGCTTTGTATTGAGAATCACTCTTTTGCTGTGTGCTGTTGGGGTGAAGATGACTTGAGTTGAACCCCTTGTGCTGTGTGCTGCTGGGGTGAGTACTTTGTTGCGTACTTTATTGAGAGATATCATTTAATGAGAGATTGGATATCTCAGGGCTTGGTTCCAACCCGGTTCCAAGGGTAGACGAACCATTCGAGCCAGTCAGGGCTTGGTCGAAGTTAGTTCCATGCTAACCTTGGGATTTCATTCTTTGTTAAAGCTTTGTTTAAAGCTAAGTGATTTTGTATTGCTTGAGCTGCTGTGTGCTGTTGACTGGCCAGCGGGGGTTGATAAGGTGAACGGGGAAGTAAGTGGAGTCTACAGACTATGAGGTTTTGGTTGACGGAGTGTCAACAGGTGGACAAGCTCGGAGAATTGAATTGGCTTTGAAGCCATCCGTATCCTACTATTGTGATGTTACATTTCTGTCTATTGATGTGAAAAATCTTGGTTTACATGTTTATTTGGATGTGATTTTACGTTTTTACCCCGATTATTCACTAAGCATATAGCTTACCCCATTCCATTTGTTTTCCTTAGCAGGGGCCGACGCGGGGAAAGCTTGGGAAAGTGTATTGACTTTTGGTTTAGAGAATAATTGATGTTTATTCTAGTACTTGTTATTAAGTTAACTAGTAAGATGTATATATTTGTTGTGGTTATAGTTAGTAGCTTCTCTAGGGTTTACTTTCTGGTACTAGTGGTGTGTATGGCTTAATGTAATAGTCTATGCAACTTTTGAAGATGTAATAGTGTAAATAGAATTTTCTTTTGGCGTGAACTCTATTTCTCGTTTTAGAGTATCGAGTCCTGGCGCGAGCTAGGCAGGCGATCCGCTAAGCCCTTTGGTATGCCTCTGGGTACAGTGGGGTCGTCACACAACTACTATTCGAATGCCTATTTAAATGGACTACAAATGCAAGGAGATAAAATGTAACTTTTGAGTAAAAAGGGTAATAGTTGGTCCTAGGGACTCCAAAACCCTTCATTTCTTTCAAAACCATACCTACAATGATTTACTAACTCCAAACTTAAGGTGCAAAATGAAGGTAAGAATAATTCTAGGAAAATAGGATTTTCCAGTTTTGCGCACCATCATTTGAAAAATCATATCTCACGATTCTTAAGTCCAAAATTGATAAAATTTATACCTTCGGAAAATAGAGTCAAAGGGGTACAATTTCTCAGAAGACACATTTATAAGATTCAGATTACAAGTTAGTCAAATTCGAGTCTCAAGTCGCTGCTTCATCCAGTAAAAGACAGAACAGGTATGTAATTTTAGTCAATTTTGAAAAATCACCATAAATCACACAGACAGAACTAGGGTCTGAAATTTTCACGGTTTATAGCCCTATGAATCTAGTTTAAAACAAAATAAACAGAACTTAATTCTGATATTTCTACATCAAGTTATAACAAATTTCCCGAGACTGCTCAGGAGTTCCTGCGAAAATTTTGACAGCACCTCCCTTTTTTTTCCTTTACTTTTCCATCCTACAAACCACATCAAACTCAATCCAATTCAGCCACAATTTCACACATAAATCACAAGCTATTAAACACACCTAATTAGGGTCTCAATGCCCCTCATATATAGCCAATTAGTGGCTCAAATTAGAAACCCTAAAACTGGAAATTTGTGCACATAAGCTGGAATTTCTTTAAGCAAAGTGAACTAACACAAAAACACCAAATTTCTCACATGTCAAAGCTAGTAAATCATAGCCAACCATTAATCATCATATGAGGGCAGAAAAATCTCCAATAAATCTGAAATTTATCAAAACTCTACATTAAACCATGAATCTTCCACAAAACAACATTTTTAGCTACTATAAGTCACTAATTTGGCATTATCAAGAACAAAGAGGAAATTTCTAAGCAAAGTACTTTAACACCTTGAGAAAGATAATAGCTTAGGGTTTTCCCTTCACAAATCCCTCCACCAATACCTTGGAATCTCCTTAGCAAACAATTTTATGGAGTGGTTTGAAATTTCAACGGTTGAAACTCAAGATTTAAGCAAGAATTGAAGTTAAAGTTGAAGAAGCTCTCTTGGTTTTTCTTCTCAAAGGGACCGACCAAGCAAGGAAAAAATGAGAAAAATCTTGGTCAAAAGTGATGTTTAGTAAAGGCAAGAAAGGTTAGGCAAGTCCAACTTCGAATCGGGTCGCGACACGTGGCGCCTTTTAGGTTTCAAACTTATCTTCTTTCCTCTAATGGTTAATATATCTAGTTAACCTCTAATTGTCTCTTAGCACCTTGTAAAATAATATCCCTTAATACGAAACTGAGTCTAGTCGTTAAAATTTTATCGCATTTATCGCATTAGCGGGTCCCACGTTCTTAATACATTTCCAAACTAACCCGAACTAACTTATACTAGAAAAATGTTTTAGAAAACTATATTCACTTATAAAATGTCTAGAAAATTAAGGTAGTAAAATAAAATAAAGAAATGCATTAAAAGAAATAGAATTAAATGATATAAAATAAGGGAATTTACGGATCCTCACACAAACTAGCTAAGCGGGATGGATAGGCATTAGACAAGTGGGAGGAGAAAAGAAAGAAGCAAGAAAAAAAGCTATGGAGAGCAAGGCAAAAAAGAAAGCTGGAGAGAAAGAAAAAGGAAAGGAAAACCGAGAGAAAAATGGAGGAAGGCAGCTTCGGGCTAAACAAAAGAAAACGAGTGAGGTAGCAAAAAACTACAGAGAGATAGAGGGAGCGAGAGGGGAAAAATATGAAAAACAAGAAACAAGAAACAAGAAAAGAAAACTGCGGAGGAGAAAGAGCTTGGGCAAAGAAAAAACTAAGAGAAAAGAGGAACCAGAGACCAGGAGGCCTGGCAAGGAACAAAGAAGCAGCCGAAACTGCCGCCCCTCGGGAGAAGCTGCCACCACCTCATCGGAATCCACCACCATCACTTGCGAATCTTCACCGAGAGATAGCACTGTAAGTTATCCCTTTCCTTTAAATTTCAGTCTTTCTTCAAGCACAGACTCTTGAAGCTCTCAATGCACGTCTTCCGTGACTTTGTTTATTGCAATTTTCCTGTTGGCTATCCACGATTTTGGAAGATACATGCTTTATGTGTTGATTGGATTGAAATCCTTTGTGTTTCTGACAATTTTGAGGCTAATCATAACTTCAATTGAGTAGGGAATCATTGAATTTCTTCATGCCCATTTATCGTTTGATAAAATGCCCAACTAAAAGTTCTACCTGAAGGATGATTGAATTGCATTTTTGCATGTGAGAAAAATCAATATTCGGCTAGTTCAATGCTTGCCTAAACATAATAGTTGATTTTCAGGGTAGAAACGAGAGTTTTGAAAGATTTTGATGTGCTTTCTTTTTGGACCTTTTCTGTTTTTCTTTTTCTTATCCTTTCCTTTGTATGAATTCGAGTTACGTCTTGAGACTGTGAGAGAGAGAGCTTGTGCGAGTTTCATTTTCTTTTGGGGAGTGGCCAGAGTTGAACTTTCTGGTGTTCTTTGTCCGCAAAGAAGGACGAAAATGGCAGCTGACATTTAGCTTGCTTGGAGAAGATGATTATTTGTCCAACTTTATAATTTCAGTCCCGCAATTTTTCCTTTCTTTGTGATTTAATCCCAGAGTTTTAGAACTTCATAATTTGACCCCTAAAACTTTTATAATTCTTTTAATTAGGTCCCTAATTTAATTGCAAATAGGTCCCTGAACTTTGTTTTGATATGATTTTGCCCCCTAATATTTGTAATAATAATAATTTGACCTCTCAAAATTCTTTAATTCTTCCAATTAAGTCCCCGCTTGTTTTAAATTTTTTAATATATGTTGTTCGCTTTCATTTAAATGCTTTAATTGTTCAATTTTGAGTTTATTTCCATCTTTTATGATTATTTGTTAATTAAAGTGGTACCTTAATAAATTTTTTTGTGTTGGAGGGTAAATGTGACAACTCCAACTCCCTCTAGGGTATACCCTAAAAGATAGCAAATCGTCTGCCTGGTTCTCGTCAGGACTCATTAATTTCACATTAATTTCAGAGATAACATTGTGGAATACTAAAACCACACGTTCAAATCTTTTACAATGCCAAGTTTAATACAAAACTTCAGCCGTGATATGATACTAGGTAATTTACAATCACAAAAGACTTCATGTTAACTCCCTAAGCTCCCTTGTTCGTTTCTCGACCACCCACTCCTGTAAAGAAAACAAACTAAAGGTTGATCTAACACTCAGTGAGGTTTCCATGCAAGCAACAATCAATAAACACTTAAACCAGATAAGCCAATAACAAAATTAAGCAACTAAGGAACACTTCACTGAATAAAGTAGAGAACACTTCACTAAACAATCACTTTTAAAAGGATACAGTGCTCGCATTAGAGCCACTTTCAAAAGAATACAAACTCCTCTTGGGAGTCATTTCAATATCATTGCACACTCCGCCAATTCACCTCCTTATGTCCTCCAAATCAATAAACAATCCCCTACATTCAATAATCAGTTCAATAATCTCCCAACTTCAGGGTAATACTCGAGTATACCGAAACAGTTATCCAAAGCTTCCGTCCTATCTGACCAAACCCTTTCCTGGCTCGAATAGTCCGTTGAACAGAGGGTTTTGGGGCCCAATTCAGTCAATGCGGTAAAGTACACATACGGCTTACATTCATGTACACTTACAGTAACATTTGGTCAATTATCAACCTTCAATCTCAACTAAGTTGAGTGCGATAAAGTACACCCCCGACTTAGAAGGCGAGGGACAATTGAGATACACTTTATAATGAATTACTAGCAACATTCCATAATAAGCACATTTATCACATAATTTCATTTAAGTAAACATAAACAGTTAAACACATAAATTCGGAAACACTCACCAATTACTCAAATAAATTACTCTCGAGCCTCGGGTTTGTTTCCTGGCTCACAGCTACTTCCTGAGACAAGTTCATAATTGCCATAATTATTTAACTACTTATTTGGTGAAGTTCTAAAGTATAATCAACATACGTGTTATATTCTAGTCTCAAGTCACCATTCCACCCAAATTTGAAGTCAGTTCCATGTTTAAATGAGGCAACTAGTGCATTTTCTCACATTCACTCGTCACTTCGACTTTTAATTTCCAAAAGAAAGGAAGCTTAAGTAGCATTTCTAGTATTGTCACTTCACTACTTTTATGCTTTTAGATTTAACGTACTAAAACTTAACATTATCTTTTAACAAGATAAGTTTAGAAGTAGCTAACTTTAACGTACTTTTTGTCCCATAAATTCCTTTTATTAATTAAGACCATGAGCAAACTAGTTTATTACCCTAAGGTGAATATACAATTCGTATAAAGCCACTTAAATTATATTTTAGTTGAATATCTTTTCATATAAGTGTTAAAGCTCTTTAGATTCCTATAGTTGATATAGCAACCTTTCTCATATTTCTCTTCAAGATTCATCAAAATTTATCAACTCAAACAAGGGAAATATACATGTATTCCAAATTTAAGGTCTTGTGAGGTGTTTAAACTAAGGTTAAACTATTTTCAACCCAAATTTAAAGATTGAGGCTTGTGAACTTTTCATTTCTTTCCTTTTAAGCTAAACCAAATTCTGGTTTGCTTGTTGTTTAAATTTGCTCCAATTCACCAGCTTTTCAAGTGTTAAAATCAATAAGATGTACATGAAAACTAGGACAAGATGTTATAAGATGTTTTACTTAAGATTACAACCAATTATCATGGAATTTTCGAAATTAACATGAGAGTTTCAACCTTCACTCTCTCGGCCAACAAAACAGATTTTCCAGCAAAGTTACTTCAAAATTTTCAACAAGGTTTCCATCCTTTGCTTGCTTTAAACACTAAACACTTAACATACATTCTGTCCAACATGAAATGAATCAAATAACAGGTAATTCCAGCAAATTATTCCACCATGAAGTCCCCCATAAATCTGTCATCAGCTAAGATATAATCTTCCAGCAATTTGACAGTTTAAATGTGAAACTTTCTCCACAAATTCTTCATTTTTCCACTCCAGCTCAACATGCAGAGTGTAGTTATCATGCTACGGTGTATCTTGTGCAACAATATGAAATTTACAGCTAAAGATTCAAAGGGAAAGCTGGATAAAATTCTGTTTCCTTCTCTTGGCCATGCTGAAAAATTTCAGCAGCAATCAATCTTTAAAGCAAGGAATTCCTCCAATAATCTCTCCATTTCACACTTAAATCTAACATGCATGTTAAGACTAAAGTATTATGTAATGTATTGAACCTCAATATACAAGTTTGGAACCAAAATTCATAGAGGAAGCTGGAAATTCTTCATCTCTCTGTCTCGACCAAAGCTAAGAAACTCCAGCAGCTTTCTTTCAACATTTCAAGCAAAATCTATCAACATTTTTATTAGTTCCACAAATAGATATCCTATAAGATCAGAGATGAACATATTTCATGCATTCCTAGCATAATTCTCCAAAGAAAATTCTGGTAACAAGCTGCAATTCCAGCTCCACTCTCTCGGCCATCATAGAGTTTTCTTGCAACTCTTAATCAGTCATTAAACAGAATTTTTCCTAAGCCAAAACTCATTTTTCCTAGCTAAACTTAACATGCAACAGTCATGATTAAAAGTAATGGAAGATTGAGGGGTGTTGCTGCAAATTTTACCTCCCTTTCCTCCCAAAATCTGAAATTGCAGACTGCGCCTTGGTTTCTGCTTCGGTTCCTCAAGATAAATGCACCAGTCTCTCTCTTTCTCCTCCTTTGCATCCCTCTCTCTCTCGTTTGAGGCTGGTAGGTGATGAAACGCACAAGATATCTCTCCCTATCTGGCACTTTTGCTCACGGTTTTGAGGTTGGAGGAGGAAGAAAGCTTCACACTCTGTTTCTCTCTTTTGCTTCTCACGGTTTCTGCTATCAAATGAAACAGCCGAGCCTTTCTTCTCCAATTTCGGTTTTAACTTAGTAAGAATTGTTAGATGTTAGGTTGCATGGTAATTTAATTTAAGTCTTAGGGTTAAAAGGGTCATTTGGCATTAGTTTATTTACTTACTAAGGAGTTGTATTTTTATTACCTTCAAGTATTGCCCCAAAACTTCACCTTATTTTAATTGGTGTATCCCTATAAGGATTTTCTTACACTAATTTAGGATATTTTATACATTCAATTTATACAAAGTCAATTAAACATGTAAATTAATTGGTTATATGATATATGCAATACCTTTGATAATATATGAAAATAAAATATAAAACACATACACACACACATATACATATAAATTCTCGGGCTCTCACAGTAAATAAGAAAAATTTCATCGTATTAGGTCACCAATTAAAGGAAGGTACACTCTACTCCTTTATTTTGATTTTACTTGATCCTATGTGCCCTTTATGTGATTTTATGTGTATAATTGCATGCTTCTTTTGAATTTTTTTTATTTCATTTATTTATTTATTCATTTTATTTGTTTTAATTCTGTCTATTTATTTAATTTTTGAATATTTGAAAGGCAATTAAATGCCAAAATTGTAATAGTTAGATTATTATTTTATTTTATTTCATTCTTTACCCCCTTAGATTGTAGTTAGGGTCCCCAAATTGTAATAGTTAGGTCTTTATTCACTTTTATTTTTTTATGTGTTTGCATGCTTGTGTGATTAGGTGTTTACTCGTATTCTTGGGATCTTTGCATTTATATATCATGCTTATATGTTATGTGCTATATGTGATTTATGTATGTGATTTATGTATCTATTTGCTTTTATCATATTTTATATGATTTATTTGATTATAAAAATGCATGGCATCACCACGCTAGTACAACGCTAGTTGTAGCCCTTTTTTCCGATTCCACACTAGTCCAACGCTAGTTATGACCCTTTTTTCGATTTCTCACTAGTCCAATGCTAGTGAGAATTTATAGACATGAGTTAGTTCAACGCCAGATCCTTAGGAACCTAGTCCAATGCTAGTGAGAACTTATAGACATGGGTTAGTCCAACGCTAGACCCTTAGAAACCGTCCACGCATTAGATCATGCTTGTGTGACAAATCACTACATTCATGCATGTTTTCCAACTTTTTAGGATCCTTATCACTTTTGCATGATATTTTCCTATGTATATCTCTTATCCCTATATATAAAACATAACATTTAGATTTGCACCTCATTTAGGAAAATTAGAAATAGATTAGATCATTTGCTTGACCAAAATTAGGAGAATTAACCCTTTAAATATGGGATATGGATAAGTATGGACTTCTTAGTCTTAGCACGCTCGTATCTCCTCTATAAAAAGGAAAATCTAGTCACGAATTTTAGCCCGCCACACCCGTTATGATACATTCCTTTAGGTCATGTATATTTGTATAATTATTATTTTCTTTTCTTTTCTTCCAGTCTCATATTTTTGCCTATTCGTGACCTCTTCAAAGAGTCACTCTTGGGCGTCACGATTAATGTGATTTGCACCAATTAAGTTTTGAAGAGAAATTCCGACCCCCCAATATCCTCCTAGGTTTAAGTTTTGTATCCATATAGTGACATCTAAATGTAATAAATTTTTAGATTAAAATAAGAAATTTTTTGACTAAATCATGCAACTAGCCTGGGCTAAATTGAAAGGGTGCCTTGGATTTTGTCTTTACCTTCCCTTTCTTCAAATGAGACTCCCGACCCCTTTTTCCCTTGACTTTCGTAGACTTGGAGTCGCTTAAAAAGGATTTTCTCTACCTTTTATTTATTTAAAATCCATTTTAGGTGACTTGGTACATCTTAACTCATACCAAGTGACGACTCCTATTTTTCATTAAAAACCCTTTTTAAACTATTATTTTGGATCAAAATCGTTGCATTTTTAAAGTCCCATTTAGGCCCATTTTCTTTATTTATTTTCTAAAAATCAAAACTCATTTTTCAATAAAAATTAATCAAAAATTCATTTTTATAAACCCGTAATAATTTTATTTTTTCAAACAATGGGAATGCGACCAATGCTAATGATGCAAAAAACCCTATGAAACACCCTCTAATTGACCTCTAATTGATGAATTTTAGACCCAACAACCCTAGCCTTCAATCTCTTTAAAACCGAATTTGAGATATTTTTGTTGGATTTTAATCGGTTAAAAAGGGTCTATGAAGATTAAATGATGTTTGGGTTGATGATTTCTTGCAAGGAAATGGAGTAAAAGAGTGAATTCTGAAGTGTGTAAGTGTGTGTAGAAAATGCAGGTGAAGAGAGGAAAAAAAGAGAAAATATGGCCTGCATTTTCTATGTGTAAAAGAAGAGGGCCAAAAATGCAGGGAGAAGACGCAGGGAAGGCCGCATTTTATGCGTCGCGTTTTCTGTTCGGTCCTTGCAGAATCGAAAACACGGGGACAGAAAACGCTGGTGCGTTTTAATAGCCGTATTTTTCATTTTTGATCCAAGCTATAAACGCGGAGCAAAACGAGAGAGATGTCGCGTTTCATGCTGTGTTTTCTGTGAGAACCCGAAAATTTTCACATTTCCAAGTATTATTTTATTTCCGTGGCCATATTTTATACTGTCCTTTGAAAATATTAAATGTTTTGTACATTTTACAAGTAAGTACAATTTTTAAAATCATTTTCCTAGTATAAGTTAGTGTACATAACTTGAAGTGCATTTGTTTGATGTGGGGCCCGCTAGTGCGATATAATTTTGCCGATTAGGTGATGAAACTACTAAGTGATATTATTCTACATGGTGTTAGAAGATAATTAGAGGTTAGCTAGATAAATGAATCATTGGAGGAGAATAGATAAGCTTAGAAACTTCAAGAGGCCATGTGTCATGTTTTGATTGGAAGTTGGACTTTGACCAAGAGATTAACTTTCTTCAAACCAAAATTTTGACCAAATTTCCCTCATTTCTTCCCTTGCCTTGGACGAATTTCATGGAGAGAAAAACAAGGAAAACCTCTTCCATTTCTAGCTTCTAATCTTGGCCAAATCTTGAGTTTTAACCGACCAAATTGAAATCTATTCCATACAAGTGCTAGCTAAGGGAAATTGAAAGGCCTTGGTGGAGTTGTTTTGGGAGGAGGAAGTCTAAGCTACCAACTTTCTTTGAGGTTTCAAGGTAAGATTGCTAAGAACATCCTTTTTGTTTCCAATAGTTGCAAATTAGTGGCCTATGGTGGCTTGCTAACATGATTAATGGATGATTTTGTGGATTAGTGGAGAGTTGGTTAGATTTCTGATTTATTGGGAATTTTCTGCCCTAATCTGACCAGTGTTGTTCGTCCAGGATGGAGGCCTGAATTGGCCTTAGCTCAAAACATGAAAGTTGTAGAGAATTGAGTGTAGGTTATGCCTGTAAAATTTCAGCTCAATCGGAGCAACTGTAGCCTGTGAAATGACTATTTTACCCCTGCTGCCCTGTTTCTGTCCGGAAATGATAATCAGCCCCTGTATTTGGCTCTTTTGGCTGGGAAGATTACTGAATTAGCTTTTGATGCCTTCTTAAGAATTGTAGCCTTGTAATCTTAGCTTTCATATGGCTTTCGAATCAATTGAATTGGAGTTGTGTGTGCTGAGTTATGATGGAATATTTGGGCCTGGTTTTGGATGGCTGTAAAGCTTCAATTGGTTGCATTTTAAGGGTGTTTGATAGCTTATGGTTTGTATATGAAATTGTGATTGAATGGTATGATTTGGTGGTTGGGTTGTAGCATGGAAAGTAAAGGAAAAAACAAGGGGAAAATGCTGTCCGTTTATTTTCTTGAACTTGAGTGAATGGAAATGAGATTTGGAATGTGATTTTGGGATGCATTGGATTTGCTTTGCTTAGAGTAGCTTAGTTCCACTTGAGTAGTGTTATGTGAGCTATTTTACTTGCAATTGTACGTTTCCATTTGTACCATAATGTTTGGTTCCAATTGTCGAGTTTTGAATTTCAAATACGTGTTCATTTTCGTTCCGAAACAAAAGGAGTGGCCTAGGGTTTCTCGGCCACAAAACCTAATTTTAACGCGCAAGGTTTTAAAGTGTGAATTCAAGGTATTTAATTACCTTTCTCATATGATTTTTAACCAAGATACTTGTTATACATTAATTCTTTGTAAAATGTGTTAGTTTTGAGCCAAAAACACGTTTTAACGAAAAATGAGGAAAACTACTGTTCATTATCCGGCCGTGTAGCCGGCCAAGTTCTGGCCATATTCTGAAGTGGCGACTGTTTCCAAATTTTTCCGATTTAATTTTCTAAAACGCTTTTGAGCTTAGTTTTCATGTTTGGTTTGGAAAACCTTTAGTTACTCATTTCCTTTGATCAAAATGTACTCTTTCCACTTCTAAAATCATACTTTTACTTTGTATTAGTTTTATTCGGATTTCTTTGACTCACCCACATATTTTGATGATAGAACCATAATGTATTCTCTTGATTACTCTTAGGGTTTCTTGGAGACTAGGGTTGAGATCCGGAGGGATACTTTGGACGTAATTTTGCTTAATTAGGTGAGTGTTCTATATACGATTTGTTTTTAATGACTATGTGAATTGTTGTGACTATTTGGATTGTTGCCTTGTTATGTGATTGAGGTACGCTATATTTCCATTGACTACGTGGCTTGTTATAGTTATTTGAACTCTTAAATGTTTCAATGAATACTCAAAACGACTTTTCTAGGCGAGTGTGTACTTTATCGCACTCGACCTAAATGAACGTGAAATTTTCAATGATTGAATGATTGAATGTTACTTGTGCATGAATGTAAGCCTTCGGGCTGAACTGGGCCCTTGCCCTTGGTTATTGGTCGACTCGAGCCAGAAGCGGACTCGGTCGGCGATTAGTGACCCTGGGTGAATGAATGTTTGGTATACTCGAGTATGACCACGAAGTTTGGGAAGGACTGGCCAGTGCGCTGGCCAGAAGGGGAAGAACGAAATGAACGAATGAATGGCAAGAATGACGGAGGGATTTTCAATGACAAATGAAATTTTTCTAAAATGATTGAAGGAATGGATGGTCGATGAACGAACGAACGAATGGCTTCATGTATCCTTTTAATGAATGTGTTACTCTTGCTTTATATTGTAAATGTTATCTGGATTACTTGTTGTTACGTGCTAATGTCCTTGTTTAATTGCTAGTTGAGTATATAGAATCTCGCTGGGCTTTTAGCTCATTCCACGTCTTTTGTTTTCCTTAACAGGGGTTGCGAGCAAGGGCGAGAGACCTGTATAGTATAGTTTAGCCTTTTTGTATTGTTTTGGCTTTTGATCTCGTTCTAGTGCTTGATTAGGGTTGGAATGTACTAAGAATTTAAAGTTTGTGTATATATTTGGGACTATGTAATTGGTTGAGTTTGGGATAAATGTAAGTATATGTTTCAAGTCTGGGTTTCGTTTCCGCTTATTCTCGAGGCTTTATCTTACTTTCTTTGATGTGAGTGAACGAGTCCTGGCGAGAGCTGGGCAGGCGGTCCGCCGAACCCTTTGGTTCGCCTTAGGGGAAGGTGGGGCTGTCACAGGTGGTATCAGAGCAGTTTCGCGTGGTCTCTGCGCGGAGTGAGCTTGGGCCAAGTGGTGTATGGTCCTGATTCCGTGAATAAGTGTGAAGGACTAAGTGCTCTTCTGAGCGTAAGTTTTGAATCGTGCCTGTTATAAGTGTACATCCTTTTTAGGGTACTTGATGACAATAGAAATGTACGTCCGGTAGGAATCTCGATTGTAGATAATTTACACTTGGGACTGGCCAGCTCGAGTGGCGAATTATCTCGGATTCTTGTACCTGAGTACGCGGGTAGTACTAAGGATTTGCGATCTTTCGTGGGGAGTAGGAATGAGCTAATGTTTAGTGAGAGTAAGTGTAAAGGGTTAACGATGTATAGTTCGGATAGTAAGGGAAGTGAGAGATCGGATGGGGAAGTGTTTAGCCGAGTGTGGTATGGCACGTCGTGATTTTCCTTTGTTTTGCCCTGTACTGCTACTGTATATATATTTGGTTACTACTGTGTGTATTTAACTTGTGATTTTTTAACTTGGCTTAATTTGTCTAACTTGATATGTTTCCTTGCATATTTGGTATGTTATATCTTGCCCTTTTAGTCAATTACTTGTTTGCATACTAAATCACTTTTTGAAAAAAAAAAAAAGAGAGAGAGAGAGAAAAGGGAATGGAAGGGAGACGTAGTCGTGGACGCGGACGTGGAGCTGGTCGTGGCCGTGGGGTTAGGCAAGCTCGAGAACCCAGTAAGAAAGAGCAACAGTAACTGAGCAAGAAAGTGGACCGAGGGTTGAGGCCGGAGATCAAGTAGCGACGGCGATACAAAAATGACTAGTATCCTTGCGCGATTGGTAGATCAACAAGGCCAATTGCCAGTAAATCAACCCCAGAACCCTGAGATAAGAGAGGTAGGAGAAGATAGGGCTTTGGAAAGGTTTCAAAAGTTTAATCCTCCCAAATTCCTTGGAGGATCTGATCCAGATATAGCTGAACAGTGGTTAGAAGTAATAATTAACATCTTCGCCGCCCTAAACTACACGGAGCAAAGACAAGTGAACTTTGCTGTATTTCAATTTGAAGGACCGGCCCGAGCATGGTGGAATGTTATTAGGGCCAAATGGGAGAGAGAACAAACTGCATGGACATGGGTGAACTTCACACGGGAATTTTACGAGAAATACCTCCCACCTCTGGTCCAGGAAAGGAGGAGGACGAATTTATTAATTGCGTCAGGGAACCCTGAGTGTGGCCGAATATGAGACGAAATTCACTAAACTATCCAAGTTCGCCTCTGAATTAGTGGTTACTGAGCGAAGAAGGATAAGGCGGTTCATCCAAGGCTTGAATTTGGAAATTCAAGAAGCTTTAGCGGCGGTTCAAATTAACACCTTTACGGAAGCTCTTGAGAAAGCACAAAGAATTGAGGATGCAAAAGCACAAGTAAAAGCTTTTCAAATGCGGAAAAGGGGCGCACCTAGTAGCATACCGGAAGAATTGGGGAAAAGACAACGCCCTCCAAAGTGCCAAAAGTGAACCATTTCCCTCATCCACCCTGGACATTTGAAGCCCTATATGAGGGATCTACCAAAGGAAGTCAGATAGTGCCTGCGAAGACTTTCTCGCGAAAGCCAAACCGTAATTCCTCGCTTGGCTTGTGGCTATTGCGGAAAGGCAAACCACACTGAGAATGACTGCTGGAGAAAAGGTCGAAAGTGTTTGATCTGTGGAAGTGGTGAGCATCAACTGAATAATTGTCCAAGGAAGCCAGCCACGAGAGGCTGGTACTCAACAAGTAAGTGGAGCCAAACCGAAACTGACTAGCGAACGAGGGAACCGAACAACAACACCAGCTCAGGTATATGCCATAGAACCGCAACAAGCTCCGGGATCACATGACGAAACGGAAGGTAAAATTTCGAGGACGAAATTTCTTAAGGGGGAGAGAGTGTGAGAACCCGAAATTTTCACATTTTCCAAGTATTATTTTATTTCCGTGGCCATATTTTATACTGTCCTTTGAAAATATTAAATGTTTTGTACATTTTACAAGTAAGTACAATTTTTAAATCATTTTCCTAGTATAAGTTAGTGTACATAACTTGAAGTGCATTTGTTTGATGTGGGGCCCGCTAGTGCGATATAATTTTGCCGATTAGGTGATGAACTACTAAGTGATATTATTCTACATGGTGTTAGAAGATAATTAGAGGTTAGCTAGATAAATGAATCATTGGAGGAGAATAGATAAGCTTAGAAACTTCAAGAGGTCATGTGTCATGTTTTGATTGGAAGTTGGACTTTGACCAAGAAGATTAACTTTCTTCAAACCAAAAATTTGACCAAAATTCCCTCATTTCTTCCCTTGCCTTGGACGAATTTCATGGAGAGAAAAACAAGGAAAACCTCTTCCATTTCTAGCTTCTAATCTTGGCCAAATCTTGAGTTTTAACCGACCAAATTGAAAATCTATTCCATACAAGTGCTAGCTAAGGGAAATTGAAGGCCTTGGTGGAGTTGTTTTGGGAGGAGGAAGTCTAAGCTACCAACTTTCTTTGAGGTTTCAAGGTAAGATTGCTAAGAACATCCTTTTTGTTTCCAATAGTTGCAAATTAGTGGCCTATGGTGGCTTGCTAACATGATTAATGGATGATTTTGTGGATTAGTGGAGAGTTGGTTAGATTTCTGATTTATTGGGAATTTTTCTGCCCTAATCTGACCAGTGTTGTTCGTCCAGGATGGAGGCTGAATTGGCCTTAGCTCAAAACATGAAAGTTGTAGAGAATTGAGTGTAGGTTATGCCTGTAAAATTTCAGCTCAATCGGAGCACTGTAGCCTGTGAAATGACTATTTTACCCCTGCTGCCCTGTTTCTGTCCGGAAATGATAATCAGCCCCTGTATTTGGCTCTTTTGGCTGGGAAGATTACTGAATTAGCTTTTGATGCCTTCTTAAGAATTGTAGCCTTGTATCTTAGCTTTCATATGGCTTTCGAATCAATTGAATTGGAGTTGTGTGTGCTGAGTTATGATGGAATATTTGGGCCTGGTTTTGGATGGCTGTAAAGCTTCAATTGGTTGCATTTTAAGGGTGTTTGATAGCTTATGGTTTGTATATGAAATTGTGATTGAATGGTATGATTTGGTGGTTGGGTTGTAGCATGGAAAGTAAGGAAAAACAAGGGGAAATGCTGTCCGTTTATTTTCTTGAACTTGAGTGAATGGAAATGAGATTTGGAATGTGATTTTGGGATGCATTGGATTTGCTTTGCTTAGAGTAGCTTAGTTCCACTTGAGTAGTGTTATGTGAGCTATTTTACTTGCAATTGTACGTTTCCATTTGTACCATAATGTTTGGTTCCAATTGTCGAGTTTTGAATTTCAAATACGTGTTCATTTTCGTTCCGAAACAAAAGGAGTGGCCTAGGGTTTCTCGGCCACAAAACCTAATTTTAACGCGCAAGGTTTTAAAGTGTGAATTCAAGGTATTTAATTACCTTTCTCATATGATTTTTAACCAAGATACTTGTTATACATTAATTCTTTGTAAATGTGTTAGTTTTGAGCCAAAACACGTTTTACGAAAAATGAGGAAAACTACTGTTCATTATCCGGCCGTGTAGCCGGCCAAGTTCTGGCCATATTCTGAAGTGGCGACTGTTTCCAAATTTTTCCGATTTAATTTTCTAAAACCTTTTGAGCTTAGTTTTCATGTTTGGTTTGGAAAACCTTTAGTTACTCATTTCCTTTGATCAAAATGTACTCTTTCCACTTCTAAAATCATACTTTTACTTTGTATTAGTTTTATTCGGATTTCTTTGACTCACCCACATATTTTGATGATACTCTTAGGGTTTCTTGGAGACTAGGGTTGAGATCCGGAGGGATACTTTGGACGTAATTTTGCTTAATTAGGTGAGTGTTCTATATACGATTTGTTTTTAATGACTATGTGAATTGTTGTGACTATTTGGATTGTTGCCTTGTTATGTGATTGAGGTACGCTATATTTCCATTGACTACGTGGCTTGTTATAGTTATTTGAACTCTTAAATGTTTCAATGAATACTCAAAACGACTTTTCTAGGCGAGTGTGTACTTTATCGCACTCGACCTAAATGAACGTGAAATTTTCAATGATTGAATGATTGAATGTTACTTGTGCATGAATGTAAGCCTTCGGGCTGAACTGGGCCCTTGCCCTTGGTTATTGGTCGACTCGAGCCAGAAGCGGACTCGGTCGGGCGATTAGTGACCCTGGGTGAATGAATGTTTGGTATACTCGAGTATGACCACGAAGTTTGGGAAGGACTGGCCAGTGCGCTGGCCAGAAGGGGAAGAACGAAATGAACGAATGAATGGCAAGAATGACGGAGGGATTTTCAATGACAAATGAAATTTTTCTAAATGATTGAAGGAATGGATGGTCGATGAACGAACGAACGAATGGCTTCATGTATCCTTTTAATGAATGTGTTACTCTTGCTTTATATTGTAAATGTTATCTGGATTACTTGTTGTTACGTGCTAATGTCCTTGTTTAATTGCTAGTTGAGTATATAGAATCTCGCTGGGCTTTTAGCTCATTCCACGTCTTTTGTTTTCCTTAACAGGGGTTGCGAGCAAGGGCGAGAGACCTGTATAGTATAGTTTAGCCTTTTGTATTGTTTTGGCTTTTGATCTCGTTCTAGTGCTTGATTAGGGTTGGAATGTACTAAGAATTTAAAGTTTGTGTATATATTTGGGACTATGTAATTGGTTGAGTTTGGGATAAATGTAAGTATATGTTTCAAGTCTGGGTTTCGTTTCCGCTTATTCTCGAGGCTTTATCTTACTTTCTTTGATGTGAGTGAACGAGTCCTGGCGAGAGCTGGGCAGGCGGTCCGCCGAACCCTTTGGTTCGCCTTAGGGGAAGGTGGGGCTGTCACATTTTCTAAGAAATGTTTGTTGATCATATAAAACGAAACCAGAAAATGCATGGAGAACCCACGTTTTCATGGGTGCGTTTTGGATGTCTGCACTTTTAGTGCAGAATTTCTGCAAGTTCTCAAAATCGCGCTCATGACCCCAATTTTTCAAAACAGATCTTAGATCATTCCTTTGTCTAAATAAACAATTCACGCATATTTAAAATGATCTAAACATCCATTCTAAACCTCTTTAACGCATCAAAAATCACAATTACTCAATTTGAGGTGTTGAGATCATTGATCACACTTCGCCGTTTTCGCCTCATGTGGTAACCTTTGCTTCTATTTCCAAAACCTACAAATGAAAAACAACAAAACAACTTAAACACTTGATTTAACTCTAAAATCACACAAGATTAACATGAATAACAAAAACATTGGGTTGCCTCCCAACAAGCGCTTTTGTTTATAGTCATTGACTCGACTATTGAACCTCATTTCTAAAGGAGGTTTAGTTAATGAATAATCCACGATTTTAGGTCGTGGTGGATCATTAAAAGGTGGCTTAACAACTAGAGTCACATGTTCTAATGATATGAGAGGTGGAAGTAGCTTACCTAATTCAAGTGCGTCGTAGATATTACCTTGTATGTGTGTCACTTGAGTACTCACCAAAGGAACATCCACATGACCTTCTTGGGCTATAATGACTTTGGAACCTACATTCTTAACACAATCCTTAAGAGGGATTATATATGAATCATTTGTGCTTGCCGTTTGAGGTTCAAACTTCATTCCAAACTCATTATCATATGAAATGGATATTTCTCCTTTAAAACATACATTAGATGCATCACTTTGATCAAAATATAATCCATTGTCACATACAACATTCCCACCATTCATAATAGGGTCATTTTGCATATTATTAGAAGAAATAACTTCACACAATACATGTAATTGTTCCTGTATTCTACAAAAGTGAGAAGTTAATTCATCTAATCTTTCCTCAACCCTATCAAAACGATCGGAAGTCGCATTAGCTAGCTTTTCTATGGCTAAATCAAATTGATTAGAAGAATTTTCTACAACTAGCTCCCAAGATGCATTAGAATCATTAGCTGATGGTTCACTTTCTAATTCCCAAGGTAGAGGTGCATTAGCTAACCTTTCTATTGCCAATTCCCAAAATGGTTTAGATTCAAATTGGACACATTCAAGTTGGTAATCATAAAAACATGGAGAATCACTATATGCACATTGATTATCCCAACCATAAGCATAATAATTCCCCCGATTAGGGTTTTCTTGATCAAAACAAGAATTATATATTGCCCAAATTCACCACAATAATCCATATTTTGTACTTGTCTACATGTATGAGTAGCATGATAAGCTCAACACAAGTCACAAATCATATGATAAGAATGAAAAGCATTAACAATTCCTCTTTTGCTCAATTTTATGCATTATGGTGTTCAATTAAACTTGTAACATTATAACATCAAATTTATCCTTTAAACTCCTTAAACCATTTTCGAAAGACATACTTTCGATAATTTCTTGGTTACCTCTATCAAAGGAACTTTGCACGTAGTAACCATTCATTGCCGATCTTCCTTCTCTCATGCATTGTCCTCCATATTGACCTACCCTCCTCTTCACATAAAATTACTTTTAAACAATTTCAAAAGCAAGATTAGTCAAGAAGGTAGTTTAAAAGACACAAACTAAAAAAAACGAAAAATAACTCAACAAAACACTAAAAATGACACATAACACATAAGATATAGAAAAAACATCAAAAAGAAGAAAAATTGTCTAAATTAATAAAGTTACTCTTAGCACCGATATTGACAAATCTTCCCCGACAATAATGCCAAAAACTTGATGTGCACGGAGTATACATATACAATTAGTTCATCCACAATCAAGTTTTACATTTATCATTCCTAAATACCCCACACGCGATTTATCGCAAGTATACGAATCGTGAGCGAGTATAGGGTATTAAGGGTCGATCCCACAGGAAAGATTTTCAATTACCGATGTTTTTTGAATTCCTTTATTATTTAGGCTATCACAAGTATAAGAAATTAAATCTAAACTATAAAAGTGATAAAATATACTAGAAAGCTCCTAAAGTTATGGAATTCTTTACTACTCTTGCAAATGAAGTTATCGGTTAATTGAATGCTATTATCTTGGCTAGTTATGGCGTAATTTCCTTATGCATGTGAAACCTATTCTCGTAGTAAATCAACTATGCTTGTAATTAAGCCATACCTACTCTCGTGGTTATGAATTAACTACAAGCTCATTCTTCTATGAAATTATATGAAACAAGTCAATTAAACCACATAAGTGCACCTCTACTCTTGTGAGTGTACTCCCTAGGTTTATCACTTCCTTGAACCAGTGTTAAATTTCAATTCTTAGTGCAAACTTAACACCTTTAGATAATCACAATTAATGGTCAGTTAATCATGATTAGAAAAGCAAAAGTGATAAATAAATTGCTCAAAATAATATCATCACATAATCAAATAAACACCACTAACAAGATATAGCAAGTTCATCCACACTCTACACATAAACTTTAACTAACATGAAGAAAAACAAATCCAAACTTATAGTATAATTAAACATGAAATCAAATACAAAAGAGAAAGTGATAGGAGAGATGTCACTCTTATCACATGAGCTTCAAACTCTCCATCTTTGCTCCTTAATTTTCATCCAAATCAAGCTACAAATACAAGATGGAGAAACTACACTAACTACTCTATACTACCCTAACTAATGAACTAAGGAAATTCTAGTGAAAACTATATTTTTGGTGAGTTTCTCTAGCCTTCCAAAGTTTTTAAATGATCTCCAAAGCCTGCTACTTATAGAGGAATTTAATCTACAAGTGACTTGTTTCTTGGTTGGCAAAGTTGGCTTTTGAACTCTCAAAGATTGCTTCTCAAAGTTTCCATGCTCATCTGATCATTTCCAACCGGAATCTTTGCAGAAAAAGTGGTCAAAAAGGTTGTGTGAAAAGGGAACAAGGTACAGAGAAAGTTGCAGCTTAAATCCACTAAAACGCGGGAAAAAAACGTGGCCAAAGCCCGTGTTTTGATCCCCGTTTTAGTCTTTGCAGGTTTGCACTTTTCTGGGCAAGATTCTTCCTCGCTCTGTTTTTTGTCCAATTTCAACTGATATTTTCCTTGATGTTAGAGGCTGAACTAGCTCTTGTTAAAACATGAAAGTTGTAGCTCTTTGAATTAGCTTTACAATGCATCAAGATTCAATCTGATTTGAAGCTCTGTGGACCAAGAAATGACCAAATTACCTTCGACTGGTCAGAACCTTGTTTCAGCTTCGACCATAGAAAATGAACTTCTGTATTTCGACTTTTTGACAATGAAAATGACTGAACTGGACCTTCTATGTCTTCATACCAAATGTAGATCTGTCTCTTAGCTTCAAAATGGTTTAAGAGTAACCTCAATCCAATGCTTGTAACTCAAGATATAGCCGAAATGCGATAAGGTGTCAAAACTGTCTTCACTTGCATTTCTTCCTTTGAATGTTTTGCACTTCATGTCTTCTTTAAACCACTTCAAATCATCAATAATCATCCAATTATCTTCTCAAATCACTCCATTTGATGATTGAATCATTAAACCTACAAAAGCATGAAATTTTTAACATTAAAATCCATAAAAATACAATTTTTACCACTTAAACCATAAAATGCATATTTTCACTAGAAACATAGTTAATTATCTATACAACTAATTAAAACACACCAAAACTAACTAATAAAACACGCTAAAAAACACATAAAATCTATATTCTTATCAAATACCCCTACACTTGAACCATTGCTTGTTCTCAAGCAATTAAGAAATACACATCAACAATGATCCAAAACTTTGAAAATAAACATATGTGAACCATTCAGTTTCATTTTCTCAAAACAAGGTAAATAACTATTATGCAATCATTCAATTAATCTCAATTACTCATAATATCAAGTAAAGAAGAGCCAATTGTACCATAATTATAACAAATTCAACTCAATTTTTATCCTTACCCAACTTTATAAGCAACTCATATGGTCAATAAAATGCTTCCTAAATCCATGATCATCTTCTTATTCAATTTAAATAGGGATTTATTCATATCATATAGCTTAATATTACTTAAGTTGTGAAAGGTGTCTTTTTACGCGAAAATCGATATTTTTAGATGAAGAGCGCCGGTTACTCAACATTTTACATACTCAAGTTGTTTTGCATACTTTTAATTCAAGTACCGTTTTACGTGAAAGTCAACATTGTAGATAAAGAATCCAGGTTACTAAGTACAAGAACCATTAGAGTAGAACAACTCTTATTCTCTGTTTTTTCTTCTTGCTTCATTTTTTTCTCTTATTTTCTTTTTCTTTTTTTTATTAAAGATAATAATCATTCTCTCAAAGAACAATCATTAGAAGAGTGTTACGCTTATTGACCATATTTATCACTTAATTTATAAAATCAAGTAAAGAGAAGAAATTTCATCAAATATGCAAAATATAGACATAATTTTCTCCATTTTACGAGATATACTTTCCTATAAATACAAAAATTATAATCACATATTAGTCATTTTCAAGTTGAATGAGAAAAGAAATATTCAAATCACAGAAATTTATCTCAAAGTAGAAGGAATTTGAGTTACTAATAGCATGGAACTTGTTATCCCTTGGGTAAAATTGAAAAATTGAACCTTTTGGGGCAATTTTGCAAATGTGGACAAGATGTTGGAAAAATTTTGACAGAGTTTCCCCTTAAAATTGGACGAAACTCCCTACCAACAACCCAAGATTAACAACATTCAAGTGCAATTTAATATTCCAAACATCAAATCCAAGCAATAAACACAAAACTACTACAAGTACCACACATTTCCTCCCTCACACTTAAAATACACATTGTCCGCAATGTGTAGGGAAAGAAAAACAACAAATGACAGAAAGAAGCACTCCCCAGTGCAATGGCTGAGATCCCAGATCAACCATGAATCACGAACTTCGCTAAAGCACAAATATCTACTAAAACTGTCCAAAATAGCCAATGTAAAAGGAAAAGTTAACGTAAACCCTCCAAAAGAAAAGAAAAGAAAAGAAAAACTAAAGGAACATAGAAGCAAAGCAAAATGCAGCTCAAGGTGCCGGCCCAGTGCCTCCCTCACTAGCGGATCTATGACCATCACCACTATCTCTAGGAGTAGGGCGGGGCTGAGGAGTGCTGCCTAAATGGTCCTCCATTCGACGCATTCTAACATCAGAAGAATCTAGGCGAGCATCAATGCGATCAAGTCGCTCAACGACTTGAGTCTAATGGCAGCCTAGAATATCGAAGAGCCGCTACCATTGGAATGGTGCGAAGGTGGAGGAGGTGGCAGCAGTGGGGCAAAATTAGACGGCCCGGCAGAAGTAGAAGGACCAGCTGAGGTAGAGGGACCGGCTTCACCATGCTCGGTGTGACCAGCTTGTCTTGATCGATCTCTCCCTAGGCGAGGTAAATTGTCCGTCGGAATGCCCATGCCAGTAAGAGTAGCAATACATAACTCGTCCATAGGTCTCACCGGAGCTCACGGGATACCCTCCAAATGGACGCCTTCCGGTACGAAAATGAAGGATAGGAGACGTGGAAACCCCAATCGATAGGAAGTCGCACTTCATCGGGCGGCCGTCCTTATGTTGCTAATTATGATATTCGGCAGTGGAATACGAGCACAAGGAGACTCCCGTTATGGAACATGTGATCCAAGAAGTAGATATCTCTATGTCAAACCTCTCCTTGACTGCTCTTCTTGGGAATCACATTGCGAGCCATGACGTAAATAATGAGACGGTGTCGGTAGTTGAACACTCGCGCAAGGATGGCCTCTTTCCTTGATGAACGAAATGATTGGTATTGTAGACCAAACCTTGTCATGGCATATGAAGGATCCCAATGCTTGTTGGGCGAAGTAAATCCCTTCTTCAAATAAATGATCGGGCCTTGATTATTGCACTCCAAAATTCGAGGAATTGTGGCTCTAGTGATGGTCAACCTTCTCCCTTGAATAAAGGATCTAATCTCTTCGCCACTATGGCCCTTTTTGTTGTCGATATTGGCATAAAACTCTGGGACCAAATCTGGGTATATGTGTTGAGAGAGTGTGAGAATAGGTGCCCAACCTAATAGCTCAAAAGCCTTCGTAATTCGGTAGACGGCATCAATGTCCGGAGCTATGTGCATCTCGTATATAAACTCGATGTGCTCTCGCTCCTCGAACCAATCTTGATTATCCTTAGAAGTGAATCGTTCAACATCGCAGTTTGGAGGAGGTGATCGCCTAGGTGTGCCTCTTCGCGATCTCCTTTGTTGAGGCACCGGAGATGGTGTTCTCTCAACTTCCTCTTCATTAGAAGATTCACGAATAATAACTCGTCCTCTTTTTACCATGGTGCCTAAAAATAGAAAAATCATTAACTCTCATACACCTTTCTAAAATTTATCACACACTAACATTATACAATAATTAAATCCTATAAAATGCCTAATAGAAGAATCCTTCCATTTATAGTAACCGTAGGCATTTTATAAAATTATCATTCATGTATAGGGATTAAAATTGGCACCGAAATCCACAAATACACATCTCAATATTATAAATAATTAACTAAATAATCAATAATGCCCTGTATTATAATATAAGAAACATGTCATTAAAATTGCCAAAAATTTCCAAATTCACTAATCGACTAAAATAAGCAACAAATATGTTCCAATTAATGAAATTAGCAATAATCAAGTTTATAGCAATCATTAATTAGCAACAATAATCCACAATTAGCTATAAACGTGATTAAGCAAAAATTATACCAAAAAAATCATAAATTTTATCTAAATTACCCTCTATACACAATGCACATGCTAAAACATCATCAACTAATCATTTTGAATCATAATCATCCATTAAAAAGGGCTCAATAACAATCCAAGCTAATTTTCTTATTTTGTCCAAATATAGCAATTTATAAATTTAAACAACCAATAATCCATCAATTTGCTACATTTGAACATGTAAATATGGTTAAACAACCTTAATAGTCATAATGGAGGCCACAAACATCGACAAATATCATCAAAAATTCAAAATTAAAAGAGGTCAGAAAGCTCAGGAAATTGAAAAATATCAACTTCTAAAATACAAAAATTTGATGAACTTACCTCAATCACGTAGAAGGATGTTTGGTGATGCTAATGATGCAAAAAGCCCTATGAAACACCCTCTAATTGACCTCTAATTGATGAATTTTAGAGCCAAGAACCCTAGCCTTCAATATCCTTAAAACCGAATTTGAGATGTTTTTGTTGGATTTTAATCGGTTAAAAAGGGTCTATGAAGGTTAAATGATGTTGGGTTGATGATTTCTTGAAAGGAAATGGAGTCAAAGAGTGAATTTGTGAAGTGTGTGTAGAAAACGCAGGTGAAGAGAGGAACAAGAAGAGAAAATATGGCCTGCGTTTTCTATGCGTAAAAGAAGAGGGCCGAAAACGCAGGAAGAAGACGCGGGGAAGGCCGTATTTTATGCGTTGCGTTTTCTATTCAGTCCTTGCTAAATCGAAAACACGGGGACAGAAAATGCGACTTTGGTCGTGTTTTAATAGCCGCATTTTCCATTTTTGATCTAGGCTATAAACGCGAGGCAAAACGAGAGAGATGTCGCGTTTCATGCCGCGTTTTCTAAGAAATGTTTGTAGATCATATAAAACGAGACCTGAAAACGCATGGAGAACCCGCGTTTTCATGGGTGCGTTTTGGATGTCTACACTTTTAGTGCAGAATTTCTGCAAGTTCTCAACATCGCGCTCATGACCTCAATTTTTCAAAACACATCTTAGATCATTCCTTTGTCTAAATAAACAATTCACGCATATTTAAAATGATCTAAACATCCATTCTAAACCTCTTTAACGCATCAAAAATCACAATTACTCAATTTGAGGTGTTGAGATCATTGATCAAACTTCGCCGTTTTCCCCTCATGTGGTCACCTTTGCTTCTATTTCCAAAACCTACAAATGAAAAATAACAAAACAACTTAAACACTTGATTTAACTCTAAAATCACACAAAATTAACATGAATAACAAAAACATTGGATTGCCTCCCACAAGCGCTTTTGTTTATAGTCGTTGGCTCGACTATTGAACCTCATTTCTCAAGGAGGCTTAGTTAATGAATAATCCACCATTTTAGGTCATGGTGGATCATTAAAATGTGGCTTAACAACTAGAGCCATGTGTTCTAATGATATGAGAGGTGGTAGTAGCTTACCTAACTCAAATGAATCGTAGATATTATCTTGTATGTGTGTCATTTGAGTAATCACCAAAGGAACATCCACATGACCTTCTTGGGTTATAATGACTTTGGAACATACATTCTCAACACAATCCTTAAGAGGGATTATATATGAATCATTTGTGCTTGCCTCTTGAGGTTCAAACTTCATTCCAAACTCATTATCATATGAAATGGATATTTCTTCTTTAAAACATACATTAGATGCATCACTTTGATCAAAATATAATCCATTGTCACATACAACATTCCCACCATTCATAATAGGGTCATTTTGCATATTATTAGAAGAAATAACTTCACACAATACATGTAATTGTTCCTGCATTCTACAAAAGTGAGAAGTTAATTCATCTAATCTTTCCTCAACCCTATCAAAACAATCGGAAGTCGCATTAGCTAGCTTTTCTATGGCTAAATCAAATTGATTAGAAGAATTTTCTACATCTAGCTCCCAAGATGTATTAGAATCATTAGCTGATGGTTCACTTTCTAATTCCCAAGGTAGAGGTGCATTAGCTAACCTTTCTATTGCCAATTCTCAAAATGGTTTAGATTCAAATTGGACACATTCAAGTTGGTAATCATAAAAACATGGAGAATCACTATATGCACATTGATTATCCCAACCATAAGCATAATAATTCCCCCGATCAGGGTTTTCTTGATCAAAACAAGAATTATAATGCCCAAATTTCACCACAATAATCCATATTTTGTGCTTGTCTGCATGTATGAGTAGCATGATAAGCTCAACACAAGTCACAAATCATATGATAAGAATGAAAAGCATTAACATTCTTCTTTTGCTCAATTTTATGCATAATGGTGTTCAATTGAACTTGTAACATTATAACATCAAATTTAACCTTTAAACTCCTTAAACCATTTTCGAAAGACATACTTTCGGTAATTTCTTGGTTACCTCTATCAAAAGACCTTTGCACGTAGTAACCATTCGTTGCCGATTTTCGTTCTCTCATGCATTGTCCTCCATATTGACCTACCTTCCTCTTCACATAAAATTACTTTTAAACAATTTCAAAAGCAAGATTAGTCAATAAGGTAGTTTAAAAGACACAAACTAACAAAAAAGGAAAAATGACTCAACAAAACACTAAAAATGACACATAACACATAAGATACAGCAAAAACATCAAAAATAAGAAAAATTATCTAAATTAATAAAGTTACTCTTAACACCGATATTGGCAAAATCTTCCCCAACAATGGCGCCAAAAACTTGACGTGCACGGGGTATACATATACAATTAACTTATCGACAATCAAGATTTACATTTATCATTCCTAAATACTCCACACGCGATTTATCGCAAGTATACGAATCGTGAGCGAGTATAGGGTATTAAGGGTCGATCCCATAGGGAAGATTTTCAATTATCGGTGTATTTTGAATTCTTTTATTATTTAGACTATCACAGGTATAAGAAATTAAATCTATGGTATAAAACTGATAAAAATATACTAGAAATCTCCTAAAGGTATGGAATTCCTTACTACTCTTGCAAATGAAGTTATCGGTTAGGTGAATGCTATTGTCTTGGTTAGTTATGGCGTAATTTCTTTATGTATGTGAAACCTACTTTCGTAGTGAATCAACTATGCTTGTAATTAAACCATACCTACCCTCGGGGTTATGAATTAACTACAAGTTCATTTCTTTTATGAAATTACCTGAAACAAGTCACTTAAACCACATAGGTGCACCTCTACTGTGACGACTGGAAAATTCGCTCATATTTTCTTAAAAATTCCCTTTTATTTGGAATTTATTATGATACAATAGCTTTACTATTCATTCACTTTCTCAATAGCTACAATCAATCATAGAACCAAGGGTTTTCCCTTTACTTTCATTGTTAAGGTAAATTAGGATTTTTACGTCTTTTGGTAGTGTGATTACTCGGTACGGAGTGTGTACCAAATTTGGCGGTTAAGAGTGAGTTTAAGATAAGAAAAAGTGTATGTTTGGAAGTGATAATAATAAGTTAGTGAATCATAAGTTAAAACCCTAGTATACGCGATTTAAGGAAAATCGGTTTGAACCGACGGGTACCGTTCGCTACCGATTGAGTGCGCCACTTGAACACTACTTTATTACCTTAATCTTCTTGTTATTATTGCATAAATATCATCCCTTAATCAGCCAAGAGAGAGCCAAAATTCTTGACCAAAAAGAAAGGAAAAAGAAGAAAAATTAAAGATGTAATCTTGAGGTGACAAGTGACAAACATCCAAGGGTTGTTTGACCAACCAATTCCTTCATTTTTATCCCCAAATTCACTTCAATTCCTCTTCATTTTCTGTATTTCTGGCCGAGCTTAAGGGAGAGGAAAAACCAAGTGAGCAAACTCCAACTTTCACCTTGAATCATCTTCATTTGAGAGAAATCACCCAATCCAAACCGATTAAACTTTCATTTTTGTGCTTAGGTAGTTCTGTGTGGTAAAAGTTTGGGAAGAAAGTATTTGGTTTCACACCTACAAGGAGTTTTTGGAAGGTACCATGGCTGTCTTTCCTTTTTCTCTTCTTATTCTTGCTAAAGTTTGGATAGAAACTCTTAATCTTGGGTTTTGACGGTTAATTAGTGAGTTGTGCTTGATATGGTGGAATGTTAGCTAGGGTTTACATTTTCAGCCTTGATTATGGTCATATACCTATCAATTGATGTTATTGAGCTAGTACTTGAGGGTTTTGTTGATAGAGTACTTGTTAGATATGAATTTCTAGAGTAAAAGTCCAAATTCCAGAAATTTGAAACCAAATTGTTCTGTTCTGACATGTTTAATTCGTCCATGTTAGAGGCCCAATCAGGCCTAAATCAAAACATGAAAGTTGTAGGGAATGAATTTATATAGCGTCCTATAAAACTTCAGCTCATTCATAGCACTATAGAATGTGAAATGACAAAATTACCCCTGATTGCCAAATGCACTGTTTCGTGGACAGTTTTCTGTTTTCTCTGAGATTGCACCTTTTGACCTTGAAAATGAATGAAACGGCTGTTGATATCTTCATAAGACTTGTAGTTCTCTGTCTTAGCTTCAAAATAGTATAAAGTGTACCCCAATTCGATAAACGTAGCTTCGGTTATGACCGAAACGCCAAGAGACGTCAAACCTGTTATTGTGTTATTTGTCTTGAACATTAGTTCGGGTCGCATTGCAAGCATTGTTTTGTAATTGAATGACATTGAGCCTAGTGAAAGGCTATTGTGGTAAGATTATTTGTGTGTGACTTTGGGGCTGAATTAAGAAAAACAGTGAAGCCATAAATGGCTAGAAAAATAGCTAAATACAAAGGGCATGCCGCCCAAATTTTCCCTCGAGAACTAGACATGTGTACTTGTGGTTCGAGTGAAGAGTTGAGGTTGAGTGAACTTGAATTGTCTAGGTTATTTGAGTCCTCTTTTGTAGAGTTATATAAGCTGGAATTTGGCCCAAACTTGTACCCTTGGAAACATGAAAGTAGCGACCAATGGAAATACGTTTTCCTCGTCTTTTTGACTCAAATGAGAATTCCAAAGTTTTAATTGCTTCCTTACCAAAACTAAAAGAGCAAGCAGGAGTTTTCTAGGGTGTGATAAGTAATATGAATATTACCCAAATGAGTTTCAGTTACTTGATTTTCTTGAAGCAAAACTCTTAAGTTTCGAACCCTAGTTGATTTCAAGATTTTAAATGATATTGTATCGCAGATTTGGACTCCAACCAAGGAGTTACACCTGAGCGTGATTTTTGACAAGCACTAAATCTTTGGTGAGTGCTTCCAAATACCTGATTGAACTTGACACTTGTTTTCAATATTTGACCAATGTGATCAAATGAAATGTGATTGGTATGGTCGGGCAAGGGTGTACTTTATCGCACTTGCCCTAATGTGATATGTACTTGTTTATTGTTGCAATCGACTTGATATACTTGTGCTTGACTTGTAAGTGCGGAGCGGCAGTATGTACCACACTCGATCCGGGTGGGATGTACCTCTCATTCCCGTCTCCATACTTTTATCTTGATTCAATCGATTGGAAATGTTATCTCATCGACTTCTTGGGAACCCAAACCCCACTGGCTAGTTAATCGAGTCGAATCGACAAAGGCTTGGTCGATTAGATAACGAATCATGGGTATCTAGTGTTGTCGAGTGGAGTGTTATCTTCTCGACTAATCGGTATACTCGAATATTACCACCAGTGTTTAGTTGGTGTTCGGGCCCGGTAAGGGGGTTGAATGGTGGACGGATTGGTGTGAAGCGAAACATTACTGGATTGGTTACTTTACTTGAAAGTTGATGGAGTGTCAACTAATACTTGATCAAACTCTGCTGAAGCAATGGGAATTTGGCTCCTGAGAGCCATCTGTATCCTTATACTTTGATTGTTATTCGTAGTGTTATTGTTCTTTTAGAAAAAGAATGTTACACTCGCTCATTTTGAGATTTGCTACTTGAAGTGTTATTGCTCATTTTTATGAACTTGTTATGTTCGCTACTTTGCTACTTTGATACGTGCACTTTTAACTAATGGTCAACTTGCTATTTGGAACCTCACTGAACTTTAGCTCACCCTACTCCGTTAAATTTGTTTTCTTTACAGGGGATACAAGCGAGGGCGTGAGACTGGTACAGGCTAGTATAATCTAGTTTTTGGAAATTTTGCGATTGTACTCGCGCTAGCACCCGACTAGGGTTGATTGTATTTCGGTTGTAAACACTTTAACGTATTTAGGCGTGTATAAGCCTTGTAACTGGATTTGAGCATCAATGTATATGTTAAGTTTGAAATTGTTGTTTCATTTCTTTTCTATGGTCGTGATATCTTTTCTCGAGTTAAGTGTGAGTGAGTCCTGGCGAGAGTTGGGCAGGCGGTCTGTTAAACCCTGGGGTATGCCTAGGGGGAGGTGGGGTCGTCACATCTACTCTCGTGAGTGTACTCCCTAGATTTATCACTTCCTTGAACAAGTGTTAAATTTTAATTCTCAGTGCAAACTTAACACATTTAGATAATCATAATTAATGGTCGGTTAATCATGATTAGAAAAGCAAAAGTGATAAATAACTTGCCCAAAATAATATCATCACATAACCAAATAAACACCACTAACAAGATATAGCAAGTTCATCCATACTCAGGCATAAACTTTAACTAAACATGAAGAAAAACAAATCCAAACTTGTATTATAGTTAAACATGAAATCAAATACAAAAGAGAAAGTGATAGGAGAAATGTCACCCTTATCACATGAGTTTCAAAGTCTCCATCTTTGCTCCTTAATCTTTATCCAAATCTAACTACAAATACAAGATGGAGAAACTACACTAACTACTCTATACTACCCTAACTAATGAACTAAGGAAATTCTAGTGAAAACTATATTTTTGGTGAGTTTCTCTAGCCTTCCAAAGTTTTTAAAATGATCTCCAAAGGCTGCTATTTATGGAGGAATTTAAGTTACAAGTGAGTTGTTTCTTGGTTGGCAAAGTTGGCTTTTGAACTCTCAAAGATTGCTTCTCAAAGTTTCCATACTCATCTGATCATTTCCAACCGGAATCTTTGCAGAAAAAGTGGTCAAAAAGGTTGTATGAAAAGGGAACAAGTTACAGAGCAAGTTGCAGCTTAAATCGACTAAAACGTGGGAAAAAATATGAAAGTTGTAGCCCTTTGAGTTAACTTTACAATGAATCAAGATTCATCAGATTTGAAGCTCTATGGACCGAGAAATGACCAAATTACCCTCGACTGGTCAGAACCTTGTTTCAGCTTCGACCATAGAAAATGCACTTTTGTATTTTGACTTTTTGACAATGAAAACGACTAAACTGGACTTCTATGTCTTCATACCAACTGTAGATATGTTCAAAATGGTTTAAGAATCACCTCAATCCAATACTTGTACCTCAAGATATAGTCGAAATGCGATAAGGTGTCAAAGCTGTCTTCACTTGCATTTCTTCCTTTGAATGTTTTGCGCTTCATGTCTTCTTTAAACCACTTCAAATCATCAATAATCATCCAATTATCTTCTCAATCACTCCATTTGATGATTGAATGATTAAACCTACAAAAACATGAAGTTTTTAACATTAAAATCCATAGAAATGCAATTTTTATCACTTAAACCATAAAATGCATATTTTCACTAGAACAAATTAAACACACAAAAAACTAACTGTCGCGCCCCATTTTTTGAAAAAATAAAATAAAATAAAAAATAAAGTGTTTATAAGAAAAATGGATTTTTGTTGATTTTGATTTGAAAAAAAAAAATGTGTTTTTGATTTGTTGGAAAATAAATAAGAAAAATGAAATGGGTCTAAATGGGACTTTGAAAATGCGACGATTTGACCCAAAATAATGGTTTAAAAAGGGTTTTTAAATAAAAAAATTGGAGTCGCCACTTGGTATTGAGTTGAGGTGTACCAAGTTACCTAAAATGCATTTTTTAAAGAAAAAGTAGAAACCCTTTTTAAACGACTCCTAAGTCTACAAAAATCAGAGAAAAAGATTCGGGAGTCACATTTGAAGAGAGGGAAGGCAAGGATAAAAATCCAAGGCACCCTCTCAACCTAGCCAAGGCTAGTTGCGTGATTTAGTCAAGAATTTTCTTAGTTTAACCTAAAAAAGTATCACATTTTGGAGGTATTTACATGAATGCAAACCCTAAACCTAAGAGGGTATCGAGGGGTCAAAATATCTCTTCGAAATTATTTGATGCAAATCACATTAATTGCGATGCTCAAAATTGAACTTTCGAAAAAGTCACGAATTGTGCAAAATATGGGACTTAAAGAGATATGAAAAGAAAAGAAAGAAAAGAAGAAAATAAAATAAAATAAGGAAAAATAATTATACATGAATATATGATCTAAAGGAATGCATCATAACGGGTACGGGGAGACTAATGTTCGTGACTCAATTTTCCCTTTTATAGAGGGAATACGAGCATGCTAAGGTTAGAAAGCCAAACTCGTCCATATCCCATATTTAAGGGGTATTTCCTACCTAATCAAACAAATGATTTAACCTAATTCTATTCCCCTAAATGGAATGCAAATCTAATGCCATGCTTTCATACAAAAGGGTAAGGAATATACATATAAGGGAAATATGGGGTAAGGGATATACATATAGTGGAAGATGTCATGCAAAATGATAAGGAAACCCTAAAAAGTGAAAAAATATGTATGAGATGAAATGATTTATCACACAAACATGATCTAACGCTCGAAGGGCTCCTAAGGGTTTAGCATTGGACTAACTCATGTCTACAAGTTCTCACTAGCGTTGGAGTAGTGAGAAATCGGAAAAAGAAGCCACAACTAGCATTGGACTAGTGTGGTGACGTCATGCATTCCTTTATAACCAAATAAATCATGTAAAACTAATAAAAAGCAAATAAACACATAAGTTCATATAAATATATAGCAAATAGGCATGATATCTAGATGCAAGGTCCTAAAAAAGCGGTAAACACGTAGCACATAGGCATGCAAGGCACACAAAACAAATAAAGCGAATAAAACCCTAACTATTACATTTGGGGAGCCCTACTACAATCTAAAAAGGGGGAAAAGAATTAAATAAAATTATATAATAACTTAACTATTACAATTGTGGCATTTAATTGCTTTCCCAAATAATTACAAATTAAATTAAAATAAATATACAAAAATTAAAGCAAATAAAGCAAATAAATGAAATGAAATGAAAACATTCAAAAGGCATGCAATTGAACACATAAAGTCACATAAGTGCACGTAGGGTCAAATAAAGTGAAAATAAGGGATAGAGTGTACCTCCCTTGAGTTGGAGCCCTAATGACACGAATTTACTTATTTACCCTCCAAAATAACAAAAAGGGTCAAAGCATCACTTTAATTAACAAAATAATCACAAAAATGGAGATAAACACAAAATCAATCAATCAAGGTATTCAAATAAAAGTAAACAAACCATATTTCACAAATTAACACAAATAAAGGCCCAACTTGAAAGAATTAAAGAAATTAAGGAATCAAAATCACTATTATTGCAAATATGAAGGATCTAAAGGAAATCAATTCAAATCAAGGACTTAAAGTGAAACCTGCCGATCACATGCTAAAATTCACAAGAAATGAATGAAAACCTATTTTTCATGATTAAACAACAAAAATTACCCAAAATTCACTAAAATCCAAATTAAAACTAAAATCTATCAAGATTCATTAAACCCCAAAATTCATAAAATACTCTATCCAAAAATAACATGAAGACATACCAAAGAAAAATAACTTGTTAAAGGAACAAAATTGATCAAATTTCCAAAGTTTCTAGGCCATAACAGAATTATAGGGAACTTGAGGGGTCAGGGTGCAATTTCTGGAATTATTTTCATGCAAATTTTCCATGCAAATGTTATAGAACATTTCTGCAACAAGAAAGCCTCCGTCAGTCTACCTATGAAGCCTCTGCAACTCAAGGAACTCAACCAATGCGATCTTCCTTTCATTCAAACACCACTTAACATTTTAACCAGACCAAAAAATGGAATCAAAGTAACGAAACACAAAGCTTTCTTATCATTTTCAACACGAAACTTTAATATACAAAGATTCAAGAGGATCATTCGAATCTGGAAACAGAAGCTTTGCTGCAACTTTGTGCAACATTATCTAACTCCAGATCATTTGCAAACTCACAAAAAAAAACAAACCATAAAATTTGTCAACCCAATTACCACAAAACTTCGTTCCATTTTCTTATCCCTCCAATATTAGAAAACATTTTTTTGCAAGTGAAAACTCCTTCAGTATTCTTGACATTCATTCATTGATTTCATTTCCCGCCACTAGCCAATTCACTGGTCAGTTCTCCACCAATCTTTGTGGTCATACTCGAGTATAGCAAAACACTGTCCTAGGGTCACCAGTCGGCCGACTGAGTCCATTTCTGGCTCGAATCGACGGCAACGAAGGGCAAGGGCCCAATTCAGCCAAAAGGCTTACATTCATGCACAAGTAGCATTCAATCATTGAAAATTCACTTTGGCTTGGGTCGAGTGCGATAAAGTACACACTCGCCCATCGAAAATCCATTTAGCAATCATTGGAAAGCATTTAACACAGTCATCTAATACACAACATGCAAGAAACACTCACTCTAAACAAGTCACGTTTTATCAAAATTCAGTTCAGGGCCGGTACCTTGGCCACTCTCGAAATCTGCAGTCAAATATTGTCCACAAAGAGCCAATCATACACGAGTGCAAGTTACATAACTTATATTTCTATATCAAAGGAAAAATGTATGAAAAGTATAGTAAGTCATATAGGCAAGGTGCACGCATAATTTGTAAAAGAAAATGATCAAAAACGGTTAAGTTCGAAGTCAATATGTGCAACTAAAAACCATATTTTGAATACTTGTTTAGAATGTTAGAAATCAGGTTTAGAACACTTGAGAAATACATGTTAAGTCGGACCAAGGAAACGAAAAACGAAAGAAAAGCAACGAGAAACAAGGAAGATGGTAGCTTTGCCATCCTTTAGTGTTTTGATCATAACTGAAGCTACACTTATCGGATTAAGGCAAATTTTACGGCGTTTCGAAGCAAAGACATAGACCTACATTTCCCCTGAAGACATCAATACCCAGTTCTCGCATTTTCAGGGTCAAAAATGAACGGTCAAAACACATGAAAAACAGGTCAGGAAAATTAGAGTTTTTGTGCAGTTAGGAGGGCTCTGGCCAAATCATAAGCTAAAATGATCCAATTGATCTAAAATTTTTTAGGTAGAAATTTAACTCAAATCTCTATAATTTTCATGTTTTGTCCAAAAGCTAACTCAGTCCATAAGTTAGTCAAATTCGATTCTCAAGTTGCAACTTCATCCAGTAAAAGACAAAACAGGTATGCAATTTCAGTCAATTTTGAAAAATCACAGATATTCATTGGAATTCAAAAAAAGGCTGAAATTTTCATGGTTGATAGTATTCTGATTCTAGTTTTAAACGCAACAAACACAACTAAATTTCAACTTTTCTACAACAAGATATAGCAGATTTCCTAAGGCTGCCCAAAGGTTCCTCCAGACAAATTTTTAGCAGCACCTCCTCTTAATTTGTTTACTTTTCCATCCTACAATCAAAACCAAAGTTCACCCAAAACAGTTTCAATTGCACATACAAATCATAAGCTATTAAACACACTTAATTAGGGTCACAACACGCTTTAATTTTAGCCAATTGATGGCTCCAAAACCAACCACAATCAAGCCCAAATTGGAAACCCTAAATTGAAATTTATGCACATAAGTTGGAAATTTCTTTAGGCAAGTTAAACTAACCTATAAAACCTCAATATTTCACATAACAAATCTATCAAACCATGGCCAACATTTAAGCATCATATGTGGGCAGAAATTTATCAATAAAAACTGAAAATTTCCATAACACCACTTCAACTCATGAAATTTCCCATAAAACTACCACTTTAGCAACCCTAAACCACTAGTATGGTAGTATTAGAAGCAAAGAAGGATTTCTTGGCAAATTTACCTTGTAATCTCAAGAAAGATGGCAACTTAATGCTTCTTTCTCCAAAATCACTCCACCAAAACCTTGAAATCTACCTTAGTTAGCACTTTTATGGAGTAGTTTGCACAAACTATGGTTGGAGCTCAAGATTCAAGGAAGAAAGTTGGGATTGAAGATGAAGTTTCTCTCCCTTGTTTTTCCTCTCAAGAATTTCGGCCAAAACTAAGAAAAATGGGAAGAAATGAGGAAAAATTGGCCAAAAGGAAAGATAAGAAGAAAGGAAATGTTTTGGGTCAAAGGTTGCTTGGATCATTGCCACTTGTCACTCAAGATTTCCTTCTTATTTTTTTTCTTTTCTCACTTTTCTTTAGTCAACAAAGATGGCTGGATTAAGGGGTAATTTAGGTAGGATTAGGTGAAATAAGAACAAGAAGATTAGGGTAAGAAAATAGTGGTCAAGTGGTGCATTCAACCGGTAGCAAACGGTACACGTCGGTTCAAGCCGATTTTCTTTAACTCGCTCGTACTAGTGTTTAACTTATGATTCACTAACTTATTATTAGCACTTCTAATCACACACTTTCTCTTATCTAAAACTCACTCTTAACTACCAAATTTAGTACACACATCTCATCAATTAATCATACTACCAAAATACGCAAAAACCCTATTTTACCCTAACTATAAAACTAAGGGTAAAATTCTTAATTCTGTTATTTATTACAACTATTGAGGGAGTAAATGAGTAGTAAAGATATTATAAAGTAATTTATTCAAAATAAAAGAGAATTTTACGAAAATATGAAGAATTTTGCAAGTCCTCACAACTGATAGTATTAACATTTGTCTCTCCCATTTTTAAATAAGAAAATACTTTTTATTTTTCAATATAGTGTGCGTAGTAGCACTGTCAATGAGACAAATGTAATCATCACTATTATTTAATCCCAAATATTTGGCATCCATTTCTTCTTCAAGAAGAAAGTTTCAAACAAAATTAAATATTAGTAAAAGATGTGAAAATAAATATTGAATAGAAAGAAAATTGCATAAAAAATACAAAGCATCATAAAATATCTAAACAAACATAGGCTATTTGTTACATAATCATTTGACATCTTCACGATGTTTAAAGAAATCAGCTACAGTGAGGTGTGTCATATCAACATCATCACCATCATCATAATCATTCTTTTGATCAATGAAATTTGTCTCAACACTTTCATCTTTCGTTTTCAATGATACTTGACAGAGGTCAACAAGATGATCAGTCATACGATAGGTACGAGATCAATGACCTTCCATACCACACTGTAGCATTTGTCTTCATAAACTTTCTTTCTCCATTTTTCTGATCATTGTTATTATCCCACTTCTGAAAAATATTTTGTTGTTTGCCACAGTTATATTTTCACGAGGCACAAATCTATCACGACCGCTTCCATGACCACTACCATGTCCACGACCACCTCTACGACCGCGTCCACAACCTCGACCGGAATTTTGAAATTAAGTCGCATTCGCTTCAGAGAATGAACTAGCACCAGTTGGTCGAGATTCATGATTTTTTAGCAATAATTCATTATTTTGTTCAACCAAGAGAAGACATGCAATAAGTTCAGAATATTTTTTTAAATCCTTTTTTCTTGATATTGCTGCTGTAGGAGCATGTTAGAGACATAAAAAGTATAAAATGTTTTTCTCTAACATATCTTTATCAGTAACTTTTTCATCACATAATGTTAATTGAGAAGTAATTCTGAACATGGTTGAATTATATTCATTAACAGATTTAAAATCTTGTAGCCATAAGCCTTTGAGAGAACGACCAATTCAAGTGGTCGAATCTTTCTTTCAAATCTTTCCAAAGAACAAGAGAATCTTTGATAGTAAGATATTCTATTTTATCCTTCATCTAAATGATGACGAAGGAATATCATAGCCTTAGCACGGTCTTGATTTGAGGTTTCATTCTTTTCAACAATAATATTATCAAGATTCATTGTCTCAAGATGAATTTCAACATCCAATACCAATGATAAATAATTTTTTTCAAAAATATCAAGAGGTACGAACTCTTATTTTGTAAAGTTAACCATAAGAAATTAAAAATAAATTTATAAGTTAGAAATTTACCTCAATATGCAGTCAAGAGTTGCTCGAGAAAATTCCCAATTGTTGATTCGACACTAGCAAAATCTCGACAGAGTCGTGTGATTCACATTTGCTCAAAAGTAGAGTCTTGTGCTGATAACGTATTATAAAATGAATACTAATGAAATAACAAGATGTAGAATAGAATAAAATAGAGAGATATAAATGAGAAAGAAGTGGACAAAAGTAGAGAACTATCCTTTTTATTAACTCAAACAATCAAAAGTTTACAAAGAGATATTCAATAACCTCTATTTATAGACATTGAATATAAGAAAACTAAAACGTTAACCTCTAAATATAAGAGAGGTTACAAAATTAATTGTACAGAAAAACTAAACGGCCATCCACACCAACTCTTTAATTCTTTCATATTTTGGAGAATTCAATAAACATAAGAAAACTCAACAGATATAGGAGAATTTAATAGACACTCGTCTCATTTAGTTGTTTCATTACAATATTAGAGCAAACTGATTAAATGAAATTAGTGATGGAAGGAAGTTTACTAAACATACATTGTTTTATAAAGCAATTTGGGGGGCAAGAAAAACGTTAAACCAAAGCTGTCTTTCTTTTGTGCAGAGTAAGGTAAAATATATGACGTGTAGGACCACAAAATGGTGAGTTTGGTTCGAATTTCGGACAAGATTGGCCCTGAAAAAAGGTAAAGCTTCGATCACATTTTATAAAATAAACATCATGTGCAGAACCTACATAAATTGTCTCTAAATTTACATTACACATTCAAATTGATTTACATGATTGAATAAAATATTTTGTTGGAATGGAAAAATCATCTCAGATTAGTTCACCTAGCAATTGTCTGTATCCTTAACCTAGTTGGTTCGGATACGGACCTAGTCAAATTAAGATTAGGGATAATTCTAGAAACCTCCCCTGAGGTTTCTTACAGTCTCACTCCCCTCCCCTAAGGTATTTAAAATATCAGGGACTTTCCCTGGTAGAATATTGGATCCCACTTCTTACATCATCATGAGCAAATGATTTAAACACCTGCACAACTTATCAAATATTTTCACAATTATTGGACAAATTTACTTAAATTAGCTATAAATATGGTTAACTGAATTAATGATAATTTAGAAGTGCAAATAATATCTAAAACACAATGCAGAAAAGGGCACCAAATTCAGCTCTGGTTGATGTATGGCATAAAAAACTGCAAGAGCAAGAAGTCACTTCAAGTAAAGCAAGAAAAATAGAGGTTTTTAAACCATATGCGAAGATTTTCACATTTATTGTAGAGGATTCAAGAGCTTTTTAAGCCAAATCTTTAGATTAGTCTCTAAAAATTTTGTACTGAAAAATTTTTATCCTTTGGCAACTTATGTTGATATAATTGTTGTTTTGTGTATAGCAGATTATGCTTAGCTGATGTTTTGTTTTAGAGTTCTCTCCTAAAATTTCATTCTTGTTAAATTGCCTAGGTAATATTCATATGAAATTATCTCACTAATGCAAGGCTTGAGGGCATTTGTGGTGTCAAATTGTTTTCTGTCTCGAACTCCCAATTTTTTATTGTTTGCCTTTTTGAATTGGATTGAATTTAATACTAACTAGTTACTTTTATAGGAGGTCTCTAATATTTTGGAAACCTCAGGTGAGAAGAGTGAGGCTGTGGGAAATCTCAAGGGGGGTTTCTAAAATTATCCATTAAAATTAAGCGTGAAGGTTAGAATTGGATCCATGCAAGGAATCAAAGGACATCATCATATGATGAATATTTAACATTTGTACATATAAAGAAGGACACATTCCCCTATCCACCACCAAGTACATTGTCGATTATTGCAAATAAATTGCTTAATAAAAGATAATTCATTGACTAATTGAAAATATTAAAAATAATTTAAAAAATTAAATGATCCAAACTTATTAGACACTATTAGGATAAGGACCAAACTTATACTCTGTTGTCATCAATAGATTAATCAAAAAATTACACGAGAACACATTTGCATGAGAGATTTCAGCTATTGCTTTTTTTAACCCTAAAAGAATACCCAATTAATTCTTGATAGCTCCTAATTGATGCTTTTGTTTTTCTTAAAAAATAGTTTGCTTACTTCTTGAGAAATTTCAATTGCTTTTTTTTTAAAGGAAGCCAATTGGGCAAAAGATGAATCATCATAAGAGTGGTTTTTGTCTCATGCTAGTCTGTCTGGGGCGCGAAGGCATATTGTTGCACAAGTCACGAGGTTTCATTGCCAGGCCTTCCCAGTAAAGTATCTTGGGTGTCCATTGTACTCAGGCAGACGGGGGAAGAGCTATTTTGTGGCAATTTGTACTTTGGTCACAAGTAGGGTGTTGTCGTGGAGAAATTGTTGTTAGCTGGTGGAAAGTTGGTTTTGATATCGAGTGTGTTGACATCAATGCTGATCCATACTTTTACAGCCTCTAACCCTCCAAAAGGGACATTCGGTATGTTGGAATGAATTTTTACTGATTTTCTATGGGGTTCCTCTGAGCTTGGACCTCGGTTCCATTGGATTAAATGGAATCAGCTATGCAAGCCTTATGAGGAGGGAGGGGTAGGATTATGTTTTTTGCAGCATGTGTTTGATGCCTTTTCTTTGAAGTTGTGGTGGAATTTAGGATGCGACAATCTTTATGGGTTGAGTTCATGCACTTGAAGTACAGTCCAAGTTCGCATCCTTACTATTCAAATTGTTTGCCAAGGCAATCGTTCACTTGGAAGAGGATGTTGGAGATTCAATTGGTTGTGGAGAAGCATATAAGGTGGATTTTGGGTAGTGGTTCTTCGAGTTTTTGGCATGACAATTGGTTAGGGACAGGTCCATTGTGTCGGCAAGTGGATATTTTTCGAAAGCATTCAGTTGCGGACATTGTTTATCAAGGTGGTTGGGATTTGCAGCATTTAAATAGGGTATTACAGGCGGAATGTGTGAAGTACGTGGTGGATGTGGTTCTTCCTATTTTGGTGCAGGTAGATAAAATGGTTTGGGCTCTAAATAACTCAGGTGCATTTACTATCTCATCGGCCTTCCAAATAGTATGGCAAGGTGGTAATGTCTCCAGACTTTTTCTTCTTTGTGGCATCAGGTTCTACCAGAGAAAATTTCCTTTTTCATGTTGAGATTGATATTTGGTAGGGTGCCGGTTATGGATATATTGCATAGGTTTGGTGTGCTAGGGCCCTCTCATTGTTTTGCTATTTGCGTCCATGTCATGAAACTGTTAATCATATTTTTTGTACTGGTGAGGTTGCTAGAAAGGTTTTGGGTTCTTTTGAAGTATTAGTCGGAGAGGTTAGAGAATCTTTTATGGTTAGGCATAAGGCGATGAGTTGGTGGGTGAAGCCTGCCGGTAATCCTTACCTTGGTTTCACTCTTCATATTTTGCCTTCCTTGATTTGTTGGAATTTATGGAAGATGTGAAATAGGAGTGTTTTTATGGTAAGTTGGAGGAAGTAATGCACGTTTGTCATCGGATCTTGTTGAGATGCGAGAGTGTTTTCTTTCTCCAGTTTCGAGAGATTTCTTTGACATGTCGGTCGTGGCCTAGCTTTTGGTATGCAGTAGCTAGGTTGCAAACTGATGTTAAGGTATTGGCGGTTAGTTGGGGGCATCCGATCCAATCGGTGGTGAAGTTGAACTTAGATGGTTGCTCGAGGGGTAATCCTAGGAAGGGTGAAGGTGGTGGTTTGTTTAGGGATTGTGATAGAAAGTCCTTGCTTGCATTTTCATGCTATTTTGGGGAGATTACAAGTTTGCACGCAGAGTTGAAAACGCTTCTTTATGGTGTTCATTTAGGTGTATCTTAGGGACTACTTAAATTGCATTTGGAATCTGATTCGTTGGTGTTGGTCTATATTATTCAGGGGAGGTGTAGTTGCCCATGGAGTGTGCAGAGGGAGTTACAAGATCTTCTTCAGTATAGACATCATTTTGAAGAGTTTCTCATTGTTTTAGAGAAGCGAATAAACAAGGCAGATAAACTGGCTAATGTTGGAGTGGAATTTGGGGAAACTTTAATCTATGGGTCTTATCTTGATTTGTCTCAGATGGTTAGGGGAGATATCACCTTAAATAGGCTTGGTTTACCTAATTTGCGTAGAAACAGGAAATAACGATTTAGGTTTTGATGGCAAAAAAAATATGAGGGTCCAATTAATTCCATTTGCAGTAGCTTGAACATCCTAGTCATATTTTATTAAATAAAAATAATTTTCTATGCGAAAAAAAAAGAAGAAAGGGAATTAATCACCTTACAAGCAATTTTAACAATTGTTCTTTACTTCCCTAAATAAAAAACCAATTACAGCTATAAAGATTGTAAATGTTGATTTTTTCTTTAAATAGAATATCTAAATTTTTTATCCATTCCATGGAGATAAAATACTAGACATTTAAAACGAAGCAAAATTTTATTTTCTATAATTATTTTACTTTTATCCACACATAGAGACAGTTCATTTTATAGCATCAGATATAAAAATTTAAAGAGATAAAAGAGAAAAAGAAACCATGAGGACATAAGCATCTTACTTTTATTTTTGTCTTCTTTTTCCTAATAAAAGATTGGAATTTTAGCCTAGGATGTGTATTCACAAAGAAAAGGCAAATTATGAAGAATGATACTACTTTTATTTTGTCTTTTTTTTTTTACTAATGGACAAAAAGAAATTTACTCTAAGTTAAAAATGAAAAAAAGAAGAATGTTTTGTCTTCCTTATGAATAAAAAAAAGGAATATTAGTCTAAAATTTTTAATACAAGACTTAAAAATGATTAAAGAAGAAGTGGAAAAGGTACTTTATTTTTGTCTTGTTTTCTTAATGAAACAAAATGAAGGAATTTTGCTTTGGTTGTTGTCATTGAAGAAAAGAAAGAAGACAAAAATTAAGATGATGGAGATAAAAGTACAATATTAGTTAATGTAGTACTTTATCAATAAATATAACACATTCTGAATATACTTTATAGATAAAAATAACCGTTACGTCAAGATTTATAAATATAAACTAGGGAGAAGGCCCATGCAAAGCATGGGAGTTTATACCTATTGATACGAACTGCATTCAACTGGCTACGCAACCTGTAACACAACAAGCCCCAAGAATCTAGAATTTGGTATCAAAGTTTAGAGGGCGAATTCTAACGATTAAGGACAGCTCGAAACTGTATTAGAAAGGTAGAGTGGCGCCACAATTTAGTGCATTTCTTGATTGATAAGTCAATTAAAAACTTAAGAATTCTCTCGAGTATTCAAGTTTGGAGCTCTTGAACAAAAGACTCGCAAAACACAAAGTGTTTGCTGGAATTTTCTTAATTCATCGTTCACTCCTCAAAAAAATGTTTGGACTAGGCTTATTTATAACCTTTATAAAGACTCAAAACCTAACTCAACTAGAACTAAGACTTAACCCTAAGTCGGCTAAACTAATAACCCTAACTCGGCTCACTAATGGTCCACGTGACCTTTGCCATTTATTCTACCAAAATAATGACTCACTAATTCCCCAAACATACACTAATTAACATCTAATCATTGCTAAACTACAATTAGCACACCACTGGAAATTAATGAAACAAGTGACAATAACTAATCATAACTTGTAAACTCTAAAACTAAAGAAAATTACTACAAACTAAGGAAGGGAGCTGAATGTGTTGAACCTCAATGGATGATTTGAAGAATTCCAATAGATCAACTACTTGTATGACTTGAACTGAATCATTGGATCCCATGTTTGTATCGTTCCCTTCCCCTTGAAAGCGATTTGCCCACAAATCGACAGATTGGAAATAATGCAACAGCTCAGGCAACACCTTCATGAGAACATACCACATTGCATGTCACTTATGTAATTGCAAGAAGCTCACAAGTAAAGTCTTTAACCAAGGTATGAACCAATGTGCACGAATATGGTTATAACGCCATTTTGCTCTTCGTCTCTTACAACCATTCCCCATAAGCGCTCGAATCAGCCTTTTGGGATGGTTTGTGAAAGCTGAACCTACACAAGAAGTCACACAATAAGTATTTGTAGGTATGAAATCACTCGAAAACTTACCATTTGCATCTACTAGATAAGGATCTTCATAGCAATACTCAAATAGGCTAGCAAAACTTGAATTTGGCTGTGCAAAGTTGTAAAATCCATCACTAGTTGTTGTTTAGCCATCACAACATGCACGGGTGGAAAAGATAAGAATGGACAGCTATAGAATCTGCAGATAAGGGACAAATTTCATCATGTAAAGAACCAGAAAATTGACAAGGAAAGTATGGAGCATCATTATCTAAATAATATGGAAGTTTAGGACAAAACTCAAGTGTAGTTACACCCTTTGAAACGACAATTGGCTTCTAATCAATAGGAAACTAACCCGAGATGAGAGATTGATCATATGTTGATAGCAACAAGAAACAACACTTAAGATACGAACTCCATGAAAGCTCTTTAACTCTCCAACAAATGTAGGAATGGAACAATTCAAGATCAACGTGATTGTGTTTTGCTTAATGTGAAGACTCGCAAATTTTCTTATTTTAAACTCTTAATTCTAGTTTATTTAATTATTTATTTGGCCAATTGTCTCGAATATTATTTTCTAACCTTTTTAGACCTAATTACATGGATCTATAGCTTAGTTATATTTTTAAAGTGACTCATTTCAAAATTTAATTTTTGAAAACTCGTTAAGTGTGAATAGTGAATGCGCGTTTGGAAATAATAATCGATTCGAGGATACAATAAACTTGAAAAATTGGAGACTTGTATATTAGTCCTAAAATGGTTACTTTTAAGTTTAAATACTCAAGTGATAGTTAGTTATACTATCGTTATAAGAATTTCTTAGAGATTTTGCGTTATCGCGCACAAGTCGGAAGTTCGCGTTTTCGCGCGCGCGACTAATTGGAGGATTTTAGAAATTATTTCTAGACTATTAAGAGTGAATCATATTAGTATGAATATAAGTGTATTAGAGATTTAGTGCGCACTTGAAATAAACTCGATAGGAATAGAGCATGAAACGCGCGCACACGGAGAGAGTTGACTTTTGGCACCTTTTGGCCAACAATTAAAGCTTCTCAAGGAAGCTTCATTTTGATCAAAACTCTCTCTCTCCTAGCTTCAAGACAGCCGGCCACAAGGAGGAAGAAAACCAACCAAAGTTCTTCAATTTTCTTCATCAAATCTTCACCAAATCACACCAAAATTTAACCACACTTAGCTAATCACTTGGTGAACAACCTAAGCTAGGAAAAGGGCTTGCTTTCCACGCTTTTGCTGAGCTTCAAGAGGCCAAAATTTTCTGCTTGAATCATCAACTAAGGTAAACAACGATCAACCTTGAAAATCTTGGTTTATGGAAGTAGTCTTGCACTTATAAGTTCAAATAATCATGTGGGTAGCTTTATTTATGTTGGAAATTGTTGTGTGGGCTCTATGAATTCCCACTATGGCTTGTTGGACTGATTTGTGGAGTTTTAATGTTGTTAATGATGGATTAGTGGTTAAACTAGTGGAAATAAGTTGTATTATTGAAGGAAAGTTCAAAGGAATTGAAGGAGGAATTTTTCCGATTCTGCCCCTGTGTTGTCCGTGGCCCTTAGGGCAAATTTTTGTGGATCTAATGACTTAGTTATGATGTTTATATGTTGTGTGAGATGTGTAGAAAGTTTCATCAAAAAATTTCATGATTTGGTTGTCCAAATGATGAGTTTTCGAAGATCAGCAAAACTGGAAAAAAAAATTCCCGTCACTACCCTGGCAGTGTTTTTGTTTCGGCTATATCTTTTTTCTCCGACGTCGAAATCAAGTGCCGTTTGTGGCACTGGAAACAAGACATTCCCATATTTCCAATGGTATAAAATTCACGTTCTGATTCCACCTGAGTGATCCGTAACAACCTTGTAAAATTGACTGTCCTGTTTCTCGTCTGCACTGAAAGCCCTGTTTTGAGCAGCGAATTGATGCTCAAATATGAGCTATTTGTGGACTGATTTTGAAAATGATGTCTTCTAAGAAATTATAGTTTTATGAATATAGTTTTCAATGCCACTAACCACGCTCAATTTCGAGTTGAATTGAGTGAGTTGCGGCCGAAGTTCGAAACTGACTCAGAGGTTGAAAACCCTCTTTTTGGCTAGTTGATGCCTTAACTTTGATTGGGACTTGTTGTTTCGAAGTCCTTGGTGTTAATCACCTACCAATTTCACCTTGGATGTTTCTTAGACCTTGTCTTCATAAATGAATGATGTTTGAGAAATTTCATTGGCCAAATGTTTGGAAAAAGGGAAAAACAAGAGTACAAGGCAGATTGCCTTGGAAATTTTAGAAACTTTAGAGGCTTTGTTAACTAGCTTCCCGAATGAATTTTTCCATGAAATTTGATAGAGGGATATCCCTCATATGGTAGTATAATACTGAAAAATTTGGTGCCATTCCGAGTTCATTTCAATGCTCAAACAAAGTCCCAAAGTTTGTAACTTAAACCTGGAAAATTGCCTAACAGTCTCAATTTTTCAGCAACTTTGAGCTGCTATATCCTGGCGCTCAAAACTCCAATTCTTATTCTGTTTGTGGTGTTTTAAACCTTGTTTGCAACTCTAATTGAGTATCAAATTTCAGAGGCTAGATCAAATTCTGGGATTTTTTCTGAATTTTCAAAGTTGGCCAAAAACCAACCCAAAACTGTCTTAGTAAGCTTAAAGCAGCAACTTTGAGCTGAGTTTTGGATATCTTCCATTTGGAATCATGGAAAAATGTCTTCTAGGAACTTTTAGTACTTTGGAAGTAGTTTCCAACGGTACCAAGTTTTCCAATTTTGGACATATGGAGAGTGAGATACGACTTTTCAAAGATCGAACCTCAAATCTGAAATTTTCGAACTTGACGGGAATTGAGTTTTTGAGACTCTTCCCTATCCTTCAATACTAATTGACCATTTTAGACTTGTCTTCATGAAGCAAATCCGTTTTTCCTTGTGTTAATAAACACTACTTTTGAATCTTGAATTTTGAGCAAGTAAAGCCCCATTCCATGGTATTTTCTAGATTGTACAAGTGTACAATCCCTCCCTTGATAAGAAAGGATTTTTTTAGTGATAGTGTGTAATAGATAACTATTGTTTGCTCAGGTGCTCAAGGAGACCTTCACGAGTCTCTTGAGGGGAATACCTAAAGGCTTGTTTACGCACTCACTCTCTTATTTTGATTGGTGAGTGTCAAGTGCATGAATTTATTGCTAAATGGTTAACTGTTTCTTATCCGTTATGTGAATTTGAAATTTTGGGACGAGTGTGTAATTTACCGCACTCGTTCTCTTTCAAACGAAATTATATTCGTATTTTGCTATGTGAATTCATATTCGATTTGTACATAGTAATGTGGATGTGATTCGTATTTGTGATTCGTATATGTAATTCGTATTTGTGATTCCTATGTGGAATCGTCGATTTATTCATATTCGGGGGACGCCCAAACTCATTGGCTAACTTTGCGAATCGAGCCAGCATGGGCTTGGTCGATAAGCTTAGCAAACCATGAGATATTCGTAGAGCATGATCTATTGAAGAGATCTTGCTCGGCATTACTCGTGCAGTATTGCCATGATATACTCGAGTATTATCAAAACTTTAATGAGCGGGCCTGGTAAGGGGGTGTAATGGTGACAGGATTTGAAGAAAAGTGGTGTATCTACGGATTTGATACTTATGTGGTTGACGGAGTGTCAACATGAGATGTGATCAAGACTCCGATTCGACTACGTGGAATTTAGCTCCTGAGAGCTACAATATCCTTGAATTGTTTCTATTTATTTTTTTTGAAATGTGAATTATTCGAACTTATAGCTTTGCTTACTATGTAATTTGTGGCTATTTGGATTGCGTGTTTGCATGTGTGTTTCTTGGCCTCACTGAGTATTGGCTCATCCCATTAGTTTGTTTTCCTTAACAGGAACCCGATTGGAAGGAGTTAAGCAAATCCCGACTTGAGGCACTTTTGTATTAGTGTTTTGATTGTAAGCGACTAAACACTCTTGGATGTGGTATATTTTGGGAAAAGTGATTGTAAATTTGAAATTGTGATGTAAGATTGGATATTTATGTATGAAAATGATTTCGTACCTTTATTCCGACTTTCGTTGTTAGTACTAGACTAGGTTTGAATTGGATTTGTTTCGACTCCTAGCGAGAGCTAGACAGGCGTCCCGCGGATACCCTTTGGTTCGTTTTAAGGAGAAGTAGGGGCGTCACACTTAACCTACACAAAATAAGAAACACTAAACAAAGCAAGGTTAAGATCATTAGTAAAACCATAAGATCTCCTCACATCCTTAGATTTTGCAATAAATATTTGCTTTCTCTCGTTTCTTTCCACTATGGCCGATTCACTTGTAGGATTTTCAACTCTTTGGCATGTTCACTCTCTTTTTCTTTGTCACTTCGCTCGATTTTTACCTCATGTCCCACAATCTCAATGCCATGCTCAACTTCCTCTTTCTTTGGTTTTTGTTGTAGGAGGTGTTGATAAGTCTCCCATATGCTCCCAAATCCTTCATCTATGGATGATGTATTTACATGCTTAATTGTTGAATGAACTTTCTCCTTTCTTCTTGAATATGCTGACTTTGAAGAGGTAGATTGTACATTGGAACTAAATTGCATAGGACCCCTCCTCTTGACATCCTTATCCACCATTCGGACAAGGCGTCTATGGAGAGGCTCAAAAAATTCATGCAAAATATGCTTAAATTCACCCATCATGTCCTCCATACTAAGATGAAAGTCAACTTGTTGGAAACACCCTACACCTTTGTTTGACATTGTATGTCCACTTGCAAGAATGGTTAGTGGAAAAAAGGAATACCTCACCCGCTCCCTTAGTGTTTACTCTCAACACTCTTGTTTTTCACTCAACCACTCTAATGAACTCACAATCAAGTTCTAATGGTTGTTACTTACTTCCCTTGAATAAATTAGAGCTATCCTCTAGATGAAACTTTACTTACCAAGTGACAATCACTAGATCATAGCACGGTCAGATTTGAAGAGCAATAATAAGAGTAGGGCACAAACAAATGGTGCTAGAAATTTGCAAAATTTAGACCTCTAAGAATGCTAGAAAATGGACACAACAAAGCTGGAAATTGTCTGGAAGTATATTTAGACAAACGACACGATGAACCACTAGATTGATTAGGTCAAAATCTGAACAATTAGTATTTTTTGCCTCAGTTTCCAGATCTTTTTTGGGCACCAAAGACACGTGGTTTATAATGGATTTGACTTGAACAAGAAAGACACAAGATTTGGAAAGTATTGACTTGGGCAAGAAAGACTCAAATTAGGAAACTCTTGGATTCCAAAACTGATTTGGACTTGTGTTTGGACTATGTAACTTGAATATAAACTGGAAAGAAGACTCAAATTCAAAGTGTAAATGGCTGGACAAATCAGATTTGAAGTTGGAGCAAAAAGACATAATTCAACAGAAAGTTTGGAAACCTAGAAACTCCTACCCGAATATATGTTTGGTTGGAAATTTGGAAGCTTAATTTGATTGATTCTTGGATTCACATTTTGGAAAGCAAGAGGCTGTTTTAAGAATCTTTCCTAAGTGTGTTTCAAACAGCTAACATAAACCAAAACGAACAAAGATTATGTGTGCAGATTTTGGCAACAAATCCAAGTCAACTTTCAGTTTCTAATTCAAGACTGTTATCTTGTTTCCAAATTCAAGACTATGATCCGTTTGTCTTGTTCTTTTTTTTTTGGCGGATCAGATTCTTTTCTCTTTTTTCTTCTTTTTTTTTTCTCTTGTTCCACGGATCAAATCAAGATACAAGAACAGCCACAATTTCAAGTTTAAGAAGATGAACTAGGGTTTTCAAGAATTTCAAGATTTGGAAACTTTTGTATCAAGATTTTCAAGAATCCAACTATGCAATCCAAAAACTTCAAGAAAACACCAAACCAACTACAAGACTCAAGAACAATAAGAGACAAACACAAGGTATGGAAGTTTTTATTTTTTTTGGATGAATAGTAATGATGAACAGTAATCGCTACAGTAGATGAATAATAGTCACTACAGTACATTTTTTTTATGTAGACACACAAGAAGGAACACGATACAATGTTTGGAGACACAACAAAGAGAACACGGATAGATTGGACAAAAGAAAAACTTGCGATATGTTGAACAAACTCAGACACAATGAACAAACCCTAGAACTTAACAAAAACAAAGATATAACGTTGATACCTTTCAACTAGCTCTTGATATCAACTGATACGAATTGCATTCGACTTGCTATGTAACTTGTAACACGACAAGCCCCAAGGATCTAGAATTTGGTGCCAAAGTTTAGAGGATGGATTCCAAACAATCAAGAACAGCTCGAGATCGTGTTAGAAAAGTAGAGTGATACCACAATCTAGTGCGTTTCTAGATTGATAAGTCAACTGAAAACTCAAGAATCCTCTCAAGTATTCAAGTTTGGAACTCTTGAACAAGAGACCTGCGAAACACAAAGTGTTTGTTGGAATTTTCTTAATTCATCGTTCACCCCTCAATAAAATGTTCGGACTAGGCTTATTTATAGCCTTTACAAAGACTCAAAACCTAAGTCAACTAGAACTAAGACTTAGCAATAAGTCGTTAGACTAATAACCCTAACTCGACTCACTAATGGTCCACATGACCTTAGCCATTTATTCTACCAAAATATCGGCTCACTAACACTAATTAACATCTAATCGTTGCTAAACAACAATTAACACATAGCTGGAAATTAATGAAACAAATGACAATAACAAATCATAACTTGTAAATTCTCTAAAACTAAAGAAAACTACTCCAAACTAATTAGTTTGATGAATGTGTTGAACCTCAATGGATGATTTGATGAATTCCAATAGACCAACTACTTGTATGACTTGAACATGAATCATAGAATCCTATGTTCGCATCACCTGTGGTGTTGTTAAATAATTTGGTAATGTTGGACAATTTGTTTTACCTTAGGCAAGGCATACAATTAACGATAGTAAAAAATGTCATACTATGTGTAGATAAAACAATGCATACTATTATAGTAGATAATTAGCTGAGAGAATTATAAAAATTTAAGCAACCATAATGAAGGGATAATAGACATAGTTGTAATTCAGATTGAGGGTTGATTCTGAATGGTTCTACTATTCAACCTCATATTATTCACATAGATAGATAGATAAAGTAGTAGTCCTGAGATGTAAATTGGTAAATAGTTAAGGTAGCAGTCTCGCAATCCTTTCTATTGAAGACTAGGTGATATAGGGATAAGAATGGACACGATTAGATTTCTGCTTCTCTAGGTACGGTGCTTCTTGGTTGGTGGCTAAGCACCTTCTACAGAGTTTTGAGTTTTAGTAATTGTGGTCGGAGCTTATGGAGTGGAGCTTGGTTTTGTTGTTACTTCCGAAGACTTCTGTTTCATGAGTTCAAATAAATTCGGTAGGAAAATAACATAGCATATGAATATAGAGACCTATCTATTCAAATTGCAATTTCAATCCACACACACCTTCTTATGCAATTAACTATTGAAATAAAAAATTGCATCATTCTATAATATAATTTTAAAACTGGATCAATCATTCACACACTTGTTAAAGAAGCCACATAGTTGTAATCAATGCAATAAAATTGTAATCACATTTAAATAACAACTGACATGCATCAAGTGGAAATACACAATTACCTTGTACTATGAGGAACAAAATGCAATCTAATAAGAAAATCTGCCCACACTTCACCCAACTGCAATAGTTACGATAAAATCTAATTTAGGAATCTTATTGTGCAAACAAAGCTATACAGTTCACAAAGCAAGAAGCACAAGTGAAAATGAGCATATCTGTGCAAATATGACTCTGATGGTGTGAAATGGAAACATCTGAACCCACAATTTTATATATTAATGACTACCATTATTGCCACTTAGTTTAGAAACTAATCTACAAATGGTGAAGAGGATGGGGGGTCTTCAGTTACAGTTGTAATGTTGAGCTCAAATGATTCTTAATCTCCCACACTTTAATGAGCTCTTCAACATGCTGCAATTACTGGTTCAAATGAGTGTGTTTTGTTGGAAGAACTCAATTAATGTTTCTTGAGCTTTAACAATGAAGAGCACAAAACTTCCTACGATTACAATTCACAAATAATCTTCAAATGGTTCTTCTACTTTGGCCCATTAATATCGTCTTAAACACATTTAATTCAATCGGATGGCTTTACCCCAATTCACCCCACTTCCTTTCTATCTTACCATTGTACTAAACAAGTAGTTAAAAGGGTGAAAGTGTCACAAACAACACATAGGCACCATTTGTGAATGTAATCATCATCTCACAAAGGGCACTTTAGTAAACTTATACTCCAATGAGCATGGCCTACTTGTACTCTAAGGCGGATTACTTGTATGATGCTTATACAATCCCTAAATTACCTTTTAAAATGTCAGATAAAAATCACCCAATAGACAAATTACAACTCTATTTATATATGTGTAGGATATCTTGTTAGCCAACCCAAGCTTAGAGGTACAAGAGTATCACGTGTAGTAGGACGCGAGACGAGAAATGTGTAACCACTTACAATGCTTTCCACATAATGGGGTACTGCACAAAGGCTTTCTTCGACTCAGCTGCAGATATTACTTACTCATGCTTTCTCGTATCATTTATTTTGCATAGCCAATTGCTGACTTGGTTCTCCTTTGCAGGTAGATTAGGGGCAATTAGTCCTCCTCACGAGATACTTATCACAGAACTTGATAAGGCCAGCAATTTTCAGAAGCAAAGTATAGATTGGACATTCAAAAAGTAAGCACCGGCACAAATGGATGAACTGGTCGCTTGTTACATATTTCTATGTCACACTATATTACACAACTTCCCAAAGTGTTCCTACCAATAGAGATATTTTAAAACTTGGATTTTTATCTGTTATCATGGTGAAAAATGCATAGTAGTCGAATAGATAGTATAACAAAAATGTAATAAGAAAAGTTATAACAGAAAATTCTTTGCCGTGAGCAAGCGTCTGCCAGCAAGTCAAGCTTTGATGCCTCCAATCCACCGGTAACTTCTCTGTCGACAACAGAAGTTGACTTCCAAGCTTCTTTGGAACCAGTCCTAGACATACTCATTACTTCAATTAGGACCAAGAATAATATTATTGATGTTGGATCCATGTATTGCATTCCCCCATTGGATTCTTTTTCTTCTAGCCAAATCTCATGATTAATCGTATCGATAGCTTAAGTTTTTTCTTTTGATTTTTCAGTCCGGCGCTTGCACCGCTTCTTTGGACTTCTTCAATTTTTAGTTTAAGATCAATTTGATCTAACTTTAAGATAGTATCTATTTTGAGCCATCTAGTTGACCGATAGGATGAAGTTTTATAAATTCTTAGGAAACTTATTAATGATATGCTTTATTTCCCATCATGAAGCATATATGCCGATTCATAAATTGCTTTTTTATTGCATTTTGTTAGTCAAAAATGTCAAAAAAATTTGTCAAAAATTTGCCATTAGCTGGCCAATGAAATGTTTCTGTCTTTTTTTTCCCTCAATATATATGCTCCCCTTCTTAGAACTTTACGTACTTTAAATTGTACCCTCCCTATTTGGGCTTCATTTGATGAATTTAGGTTCATTATATCCAATCAGCCAAATAGTTTTCAATATTGTTTTCCTTTCCTGGAAGCTTTTCTCAACCATTTTTTAATTGTATAACCAGGCTACTCTTCTCTTATTAGCCTATTTATTATCCAATATTGCTAGTTGATTGTCATCCAGATTGTCAAGCTCTAGTATCATTGTTTGATGATAGTCATCCATATAGGTAATGCAGCATAGCCGCTCCAGGAAAATGGAGCAAAACCAATACTATTTTCAGGTGATGTTTCATAAGCCTATACTACTTCGGATAACAATTCATACCACTCTAAGGAATCAAAGATGCACACAAAAATCTTATGTAAAAAATTTGATTACGTGAGGAAATTTGTTTTTTATATAACACATTACACATCTCACGTACATCGAGATTAAAAAAATTTGTTTCAATTTGAAATTGAAAATCTCAACCCCATCTCCTAAATTCCTTGCCAGTTCCCAACAAATTCTCCATTGACGCCCAAGTTTGTACTCTTCAAGAATTTCAACCCTATATGCATTTTGCAATTTAATCCCCCAAATGTATACTATAAAGAAATGGAAGTAGTGGTATTCAGGAGCAATAGAGGAGCCACTGCAGAACAAATGGTGAAGGAAATTGCATCAATGTAGAGGTAGCAGTCACTAACAGTGAGGAAGGAAGGAAAGTAGGAATTAGAGTGATTGCAACTGATGCCAACAAGAAGGAAAGAGCTACATGGGCAATGAGAGAAATCAGTGCTAGAAATAGACAACTGGATTGTGCAGAAGCTGTGAAACTTGCAATGGTGAAAGCAAGAGAACAACATTGGTCCCATATAAAAGTGGGAGCCCTTGACCAACAGCTGCTAAGACACCTAAAGTCAAGAAGAGCAAAGGATACCAGACTTTTCTCTCAAGTGGAGGATATTTATGGTCTAAGCTAGGCTTGTCCATAGGTCGGGCATGGGTCGAAATTAAATATTTTGGACCCGAACCCATTATAATATGTCCATTCCAGATTCGATCTATCTACTCGCCGGGTCTTGTGCATATAGTCCCAAAACCGAGTCCATCAAGAGTATGAACTGGCAAAATAAGACCCGACAAAATTTGTGTATGAACTGGCTTATGGAGCCATCAAGAGTGATACTGCATCTATTTGGCAATACCTCAAGCAGTTCTCTGTGGTATGAATTGTCTTACACGGAAGCCAAGAGATTGTAATATTAAGATTTGGTAATTTGGGAAAAGAAGTATTATTGTACTAAGAAGTGTTTATATTGTATAATTATTAATCTACTTAAACGGGTCCGAGTCTGATATCGGCCAAAATCTTATATTCTGTATGCAATCTACTTTTTTGTTAGAGCAAACGGGTACGGCCCAGATCCAAATAATGTAATTATATCTCAATTCATACCCAGGAAAAAAAATAGCATGTTTGGGCCGAGTCCGATAGGCTTAGTTTTAAGTTCAATGTTTATGCAATGCTCATTTTATCTGCTCTCAAATGAAAGACTAAGTAGAATAGACAGATTAATCTCCATGTTGTAAATGTTCTTTTGGATGAGAAACGTTTGTTTCCTTAGTGTCTCTGTACACATTGTAGAGCTTAATTGGGCCATTGCCCAAACCTTGTAAAGTTATTACTGGTATAATCAATATAATATCCTATCCTTTCCGGAAAAAAAGAAGTCGGGGTATTCATTTATTAATCTCATTTGTCACTAACACAATTTATTAATTTTCACAAACCAATCACGTTGTTTGGATAATTAGAACCCAATATATGACTTGATAATTAGATCCCGATAATTAGCTTTTGACCTATTTACCAAGACTAAGCAGGGAGTTTTTTTTGGAATATTCCGGTTCAACCAATTGATCGACGATTCTGATCCGAGTTTTAAAACACTGGTTCAATCACAGCCCCTTCCTCCTGTGATAACTCATTAGTCCCACATGTCCTTCCACCTTTGGCCCTTTGCTCTTGAATATTTACAATTTATCATGAAATTCATGCAATCTCTTTCTGCGGAGACCAGCACGGCTAATAGCGAAGGACCAGAGGGAAGATGAGCGAGCAGGGGACAACATGGTTTGCAATAATTTACTATCACCATTGAAGAATAACAGCATACATGAGGCATCTGAGAACATTTAACAAAGTGCAATCCCTGCGTTCCTATCAAGTCTTAACAAAATTTACAGAGCCATACGACGTCATTCAAGTTCCTGGACTTGGGATATGGCCAAGAAGGACCATTTCTTGTGAGCCCTATCCCAGTTACCAAGAGAAATGGACAGCATTACACCAAATACAGATTTATCATTTTTAACAAATTCGTTATAGGATCCCATGACCAAAGTGCCCAAATGTAAATTGAAAGAAATGTTCAAAGAACCCAAAAAGCTAGAAAGACGAAAAAGGATAGTTTAATGAACTATAAGAACACCATAGGTTTGTCTTTGGTTCTTTCTGCTACTATGGTCTTGACTAATGCTCCAATATTACCTCATCAAAGTTCCAGTCTCTCACCAGATCCCTTCTAACAGCATGGCTTCGGACCAAACGTGGGGGGCCTGTAACTACATTACTGGGTACAGTTGGTTGAGGAGTCACCTTGGATGATGTAACACTATGATTTGTTCTTGCGTGTGATAGAATCGTCTTTCTTGTCATGTAACTGGTAATTGCAGCACACCTTCCGTCATTGTCTGAACTTGAAACAGAATAACTTCTAAACGATTGTGATGGACTTTCTACACCATGGCATACAAGACAAGCCAGACTCATCTTAGTCTTTGAACACAAAATCCAGAAAAAGCTCCTGCCTTGCCACATCAAATAATGGTACCAGATGTTAGCACAATAAAAGAATCTCAAAAAGATACATGTTTGCTGTCTTGCAGGTCAAGCACTAATTAAAAGATTTACCTAAAATGAAAGAGCAAAAGAAAGATGTACTGTTGAGAACCCTACCATCCCTCTTTCCGGGGTTTCCTAGTATAGAGTATTAAGAAACACAGGAAGGTTGAAAACAACTCCAAACTCAAATATATGGTCATACCAAACAGGGAAATTTGAGACAATGAGCATGCAAGTATCAGCAACATTTAACTGCTCTACAAAATATATGTATTCTTCATGTGCTCCTTTCCTAAATAACTGCAAAAATGCAGACAAAATTCTTATGTCTCCTAAACTTCCCTGGGAAACTCTTCTCTTTCTTGAATATCCAAGGAACTTTTAACCAAGAAATACTAGAAACAAGTTTCTATAGATTTGCATCTTGAACCATATTCTTGTGAAAGGAATGTTCAATGCAAGTTGTGGAGATATCGTTAAGGGTCTCAAAGATATTTCATTCCATTGTAGACCACAACTGTCCATGCTTATGCCATTTTAAGCTCCAGAGTCCAGCTTATTCAACTTACTAAAACAACAAAGATATGTATAGGGCTAAATGACAAATTCCTTCAGACAAAGCAACAAAGATGGTAGCATAACAACAGAGCTCTGAGGAACATTAGCTATGAAGGCTATAATTTGACACACTGTAAACACAGCCTAAAAACATCAATCAACATGAATCAATATCTGCAATGAGAACAACAATGAAAACATGCCCACAAATGATCTTCCAAGAGGGACTAAATTTAACCATTGCAAGCATTCTAAACCAAATGTTGTTAATTAACTGTTGAGATTAAAGCAGGAAACTATCACCTCAAGAGCTCAATTACAGACTGCTACCTTTCTTTTCATCATTACTAGCCATCACCAAATCCTCTGACGGTAAGTCTAAAGATGTTGAAATTCATAAGTCCACAGGGCTTGAAAAATTCTAAATCTCATAGAGAAGAGCAAGTCAGTCTCACCTATGCTACCAGAATAAGACAAAAGTAAATTTGCCAGAGCCAGGTCCCTATTGCCTCAAACTAAAAGAAGATATGGTACATTACCAGTAACACCTCTATGGTATAAGTACGTTCCCTCTTTCCCCATATGGTTCTGGAAGTAATTACCAGCTTGTGGTTTTGGGGAAAAATGGGCAAGATCAATAGCAGACTCATAATTAGTATTTTATTTTTGCAAAAACAGAGCATCAGCAGCCACTAAGAGGATTTCCAGGAGATAATTATAATCAAACATTACTTCAGCAAAATGTGTACATTCAAAGTACTAATAATAGTCAAAATCTATTACCATTATTGTCAACTGTACAAGGCTCAAAATTAGCATTCTTGTGCTCATTTTCATTATTCCAACATAACGCTACTTGCACTGACAGTTTTGTAAAAGTCTCTTCTTTTAGTCTACTGTTTAACATGATTTCAATTTCAAATTACAGGCATATAGAAGGCAACTCTTAAAACCATATTTCTGTTACCATGAGATGCTTAAACCACAGTTTTTTATAGGTAATTAACCCAAAAAAACATAACCATATATTGAAGATTCAAGGGCACCATGGGCTTGTCATGGTAGCTTTGAACCCATGTTTTTGTTTGTACTTGACTTGCTTTTAGCTTACACTAAGCTGAAAAAGCTAATTTTGCATAGCACATCAAGGTACCTTGGTAAATAACTTTCCTCTGTTCAATACAGTAAAGATGGAAACATGCTTTGAAGCAGGCATAAACATACCCCATGTAAGAACATGGATATACTGATATACTGAGACAAGTTTAACGGATGTAACTCTGTAACAAGAGGCCGCGGAAGCCGCTAGAGAAGAAGTTTATGGATTCATCAAGGAAATATAGACAAGGGCATGCTACAGATACAAAACATAACACAAGAACAAGGTAGATTCCTAAACAGTTAAATATGACATCTTCATAAATAAATGTATAGCATATCCTCCCATGTTACGTGGACATGGGTACAGCAGTCCCATGGAATGGGTACTATAGTGCAAAATGAAGAGTCGGACATGGTTAAGACAGGACAAAGTGAAGAGTCTGAACAAAATAAATATTCTTAATGTGTATGCCTATAACTGACAGTCACCTACATACATACTTACAAGAGCACATACGTTACTTCCTCTGTCCTAAATTCTTGTAGCCAATCTGGAACATGACTTATTAAGGCAGTCCGACTAGCTGATAGGAAAAGCCCCAAGTTTCCTAACTTTTACCCCAGAGCATAATTTCAAGAACCTTTATGTTGAACCATCGCACAATATGTTGGACCCATGCCTAAATAATGCCTGAAAAATAATGTGACTTAGGAAATTAACAGTTCAAGGTTATGTGTGATAATTTCTTCAAAAGTAGGTTATGCATGTCCTTTTGCTCAGAATTGGACTCACAGGACTGAAAAGAAAAGGCAATTAGCTTTTTCATGACAGTGTAACATGGAAGGATTTGTTTGCAATTTAGCAAGATGAAAAATATTCCAAAAACAAATTCACAAGGAAAGCATGGAACTGACAATGGCACTGAGGCCACATATAATAACCTCTACAGTTTTGGAAATAGCCAAGCTTTATGTTTCTTAATAATAAAATTTTACAAAGGGGCATCATATATTTGCATTTGACAAAAAAATTCATTCAAACAAGTACCAGTTGAATTATCAATGCAAATAAATCCTTTCACTCTTTTACTTATACCACAAATCATTCCACATACAAACAAATTTGAAACAATACAGAGTCCATGTAATTTCAACATGGAATCTTCAAAATTTCTTCATTATAAACACCGAGGCTGCCCTCAAGTTATTAACAACAAAAGGACATTATTTACCAGAAATAAATCTTATGATTAACAAATACACATTATCCATGAACAACCTATATGCTTTGTCTGGCAAGAACAACAAATAATCAAGAACACAGTCAAGTCCAAAAAATATCTATTGTTCTCGAACTTCTTGACAGAACAAACTAGCATTGATCCATATATCCAACATTATCATCTTTCATCGTTCTTGCTAAAAATTTGCACTTAAAAGACTAGTCCATCGCAAGCCCCCCAATACGGCATTAGCCCTATAGTACCCATTCTTACTTTTTCTCTACTCTCTAATGTCCATTAAACTTTCCCTTATCAACATTGTTTCAAACATGGCTACTATTCGGCATATGCTAATTCAGCACTTAATATCTACAGTCCGTATACTTTGTAACACCATAATTCTGCAATGAAATTCCGATATTTGTTTCCAAGCAGCAAAAAAAAAGTTCTTTCACAAAACCAATTTACCCCCATAGAAATACGATTATATGCCCAAATTTTAAAAAAAAAAAAAAAAAAAAAGTTGGGTCCTCCTAAATTAAGGAGAAAAACGCATTTCTTCAACAAAGAACTTACAACAAGACAAGAAGAAAACTGCCGATCGAATGATTCAAGGAGATCTAAGCAGAAAATTCAGGGAAAGAAAAACTGAACGAAATTAAATTACCTTTCTTCCTTCCGACGATGAAATCCTGACTTGTGGTGTGAAAATTCACTTCCAAGACAAAAACATAACAAAAAAATGGAGGAAAAAATGGAAATAAAAAACAAAAATAGGATTCAGCAATGTTTGACAAAGAGATAGAGAAAGGGAGAAAGGTTAAACCCGTAAGACTGTTAGAAGACGAGATGGAGACTCAGAGATTGAGAAATTGCGTCAGATAACCCTCGTTCAAAGTTTGGGCTAGTTACGCTTAACGACGTCGTTTGATCCAGGAGAATTACGGCAATGGTGAGAAGTGCCTATAACTTACTTTATTCTTTCTCTTCTTTTTTTTTTTTTCCCATTTTGTGGTTAAGAAAGAACAAAACAAGCTCCTTATTTGGTCAGTAAAAGGGAGAATTGTAATTTTGGTCCCAATCTATAGTGTATTGCACGGAATTAGTTCCCAATCTATTTCGAAAATCAATTTTGGTCGCCAATCTATTCAATTTTGCGATAAAAGTGGACAATTGACGGAATTTCTTCAATTTCAACCGGAACCAAGTCAAGTGAGATCACGTGCCGGCACCTAAAACTCCTTTTTCAATTTTTTAATTTCTGAAACATGTTTTTTAATATTTTCAGCTTTCTCTTGCCTTTTATCTTATTTCACAAAGACATAAAGGCTAAAATTCACTAATCAAGTAGTGGAGCCTACCAAAAAGGTTGAAAATAAAAAAAAGACCCAATTTTTCTCGTATTTCTCAACCTTGGGCTCTTCAACAAAAAGAATAACGAACCCTAAGAGCCAAAATCAAGAATCAAAACGTGAAAAAATAAGGAAAAATATTGTAGAATTCAGTCAAGCTGAAGCTCCTAGTGACTTTACAAAGCAAAAATGGCAGCGATACCTAAGAAAATGAACAAGCTGGCAGTGCCTAGTTATGGTATGTGATTTTGCCTTCTTTTTGTGATATATATGCACAATCACCAATTATATGGTTAGAATATAGTGGAAAAGATGCTTTTTGTACTTGGGGGGACAAAAAATCTGTAATTAAGGCTTTATTAATGACTAATCTTGAAAAAAGCCCTACAAAAATTTGTCATTTGTGATGTGGTCCCGTGTGTGTCTCTATTGTCGGTTATCATGCTGGTCCATATTTAGTGTAGTGGGACTTATTTTACTGCAATTGATGGTCCTTGTCTTTGAATCTTTGCTAAAGTATGCATTTTTTATTGTTGGTTTGCTAGTTTTACTATTTCTGTCATCTAAATTGTGGCCTGTGTTGTTTGTTTATTTTTTTGTTTATTTTTTTTTAAATGTAGACAGTGATAGCACGGAAGTGACTATGAAGTGTCACTTATGGGGGAAATGTGAAACTGAACCTGATGTTCATTATGAGGGAGGTGAATTAAGCGTGTTTGATCATGTAGAGGTCACATGTATAAGCCTTTTTGAAATGGATAGAATGTTAGAAAGTTAGGTTAGGGCTATAGGTGACAAAAAGTACCACATTTTGATAGAGGAATATGGCTTCCGTTTGTTAAAGCATGATAGAGAATTGCATGCATATTGTGTTGATCAATTTGACAATGGAAGGGTAGTTGATTTGTACATAGAGGTTTCTTTTAGTGAGTTATTAGCATCACAGTGGGGGTCTGACGTTAATGATGAAGATTTTGTATTAGAAGATGAAGATGATGAATCTGATAGTGAATATACAGGGGGGGTTCTGATTCTGGAGAATTCTCAAGAAAAGATTTAGATTATGAGCAAAATTCTGATGACAATGACTATGAAGAAAATGTTGATCAGAATTTAGAATGGTTAGGTGTAGAAAATCACAGGAAAGAGTAGTTTAAGAGGAATGAAAAAAAGAAATGTGTAGAGGAAACTAGGGGACAAATGGTGAGTAATTCTGATACTGATGATGACAACTCCAACATAGATGTTGCACCAGATTCAGGTTCAGATATTGATAGTCTCCAAGGTTCAAATAAAGAGGGTCATTCATAGGCCTATGAATGACCCCAAGGATGCAGATAACCCCAAACTTGAACTTAGGCAGGTATTTACCACATTCAAGAAGTTTAAAGAGGCAGTTAGAACTTGGAATATCAAGCGGGGTAGATCATTTAAATTTATCAAGAGTGACGCCATTAGAGTTAGGGCAATTTGTCCTAAAAAAGGATGTGACTGGTGCATATATGCTAGGAAGATGAAAGGTGATGGCAGATTGGAAGTTAGAACATTCCAACAGAAGTACAAGTGTGGGTTTTCATATCATAACAAGAGTGTCAAATCTAGGTGGCTTGGCAGAAAATATGTTAACACATTTAGGGAGAATGCCAAGATGGATTATGCTAGCTTCAAAAACCTGGTAATGAAAGAGAACATGTGCTATTTGAGTAGACATCAAGGCTATAGAGATAAAAAAAATTGGGCAGGGAGTTGGGCCCAAGGTAGTGATGTAGACCAGTACAATAAGTTGCCCAAGTATATCAATGAAATCTTTGAGAAGTAGCCCAAGTAGTACTGTAGTAATGAAGGTGGCAGAAGACTACTGTGATTCAGTCACCAAACAAGGAAAATTTCAAAGATTGTACATGTGCTCTGCTGGGGTGAAAAAAGGATTTTTAGATACTTGCAGGCCTGTGTTTGGCTTAGATGGGACTTTTCTCAAAGGTCCGGCTGGTGGAGTATTACTGACAGCAGTTCGAGTTGATCCAAATAATGGTTTGTATCTAATTGCTTATGCAGCAACTGAGGGAGAAACTAAGGATTCCTGGATTTGGTTTCTTACTTTACTTAAGGAGGATCTAAAAATTGAAAAAAGACTATGAATGGACCATAATGAGTGACAAGCAGAAGGGCATAATTCAGGCATGTGAAACAGTTTTTCCAGGGGTTGATCATAGATTTTGTGTGAAACATATGCATAGCAATATGGCAGCTGCTGGATTCAAAGGGACGGCCATGAGGCAAGCTCTATGGAAAGTAGCTAAGGCAACTACTCATGCACAATTCATAAGAAGAATGGAAGCCATAGCAGAATTGGATGTTGATGCAATTAAGTGGTTAGAGGACAAGAATCCAGCACAGTGGAGTAGATCACACTTCAGAACATTCCCTAAATGTGATATGTTGTTGAATAACATATGTGAATCATTTAACAGTAAAATATTAGATGCCAGGGAAGGGTCCATTGTTGTCATGATAGAGGCATTGAGGCATTTTGTCATTCAAAGAATGCAAGAAAATAGAGATAGAGCTAGGGAAAAGTGGAGTAAATTTGATTTCTATCCAAAATTAGAAAAAGGATGAGTGCCAATATTGACAAGGCAACTTACTGTGTGCCTTACAAATCAAACGATGTGAGTTTTGAAGTTGCTTGTCCTTATGGTGAAAAGTGGGCAGTCAATATTGAGGATAGGACTTACTCATGCAGAAAATGGGATTTGACAGGGATACTATGTGCTCATGGCATTTTCAGCTTTGTGGATTGCTATGAAGGGCCCTATGCTGTACATTGATGACTGTTATAGTGTTGAAATGTATCTTAAGTGTTATGACCCTTGCATTTTACCTGTGAATGGAAAGAATGAGTGGGAAGATGTACATGTTCAGGCACCCCTGCCACCAACTTATGGAAGAGCACCAGGAAGACCAAAGAAACAGAGGAGAAAATCTGCTGATGAAATACAGCAAACAAAGAAGCAGGGCAAGAAGGTGAGGAGATTTGGTCAAATCTGTAAATGGTCATTATGTGGTGAGCAAGGTCATAACACAGACATGTAAGCTTAGACAAGAAATAAGTGTTGCAGCCAATCAAATAAGTGAATAGGAGCATGAAACACATGCAAATCAGGATATGAGCCTCTCACAACTAGATGACATGATAGTAGATAACTCAGTAAGTAATAATTTCTAATTTATGTAAATAGATAGAGTAATGATTGTAACATTGTAGCAGCTAATGCATTTTATGCTTTGCTGCAGGTTAGAGGCAACACTTAAAATGCAAAGAAGACAAGAACAAAAAACATCAAGAAAATCTGTTGTAATTTTATTACTTAATGTACATTTAGTTATTGTTTCTTGTGAGTTCCATATTTAGTGTTAAATGCTAATGTATTGCAGGGAAATAGCACCAAATGAAGTGCAAAGCAAATAGATTCATCACAAAACAACCCAGCAACTGGTGATGACAACATAATATCTTCTGCCCCTACTGCTCAACCAAACCTGCATGAAGTTTTTGGGATCCCAGAAAATTTTATGGTACATGCCAACCAGTTGGCCAAGGAGGATCTGTACCTTTTAGGATCAAAGATGTTCAAATCCACCTTGCAATGACAAAGGGAAAGCCAACATCAACTAACTGATAATCTTGTACCTAGTTTAATGTTGCTAATCAGCACCTTTTGGATGGTTGTGTTGCTGAATTTGAAATATTTTATTATCAGATTAGTAGCTTTTGTACATTGGTATTTGGAACTCATGTATCTTCAGAACAAGCCAGCATGAACATGACATTTTGAAGTTTATAATAATTTCTGGCAAATGACAAAACAGTGCCTATTTGATGGTTGTAATGAATTCTGAATGTATCTTTTGTACATTGGTTCCAAGTTAGCAATGAATTGTTCTTTTATCTTTTGGTATGTTACCATTTGTTTTGTTTTACTATCCAGCATTACATATGTGCTCTTTCAAGTCAGGATTCATGATTTTGCTGTCAAATGATTCTTTCATTCAACGTCTCAAATTGAATTCATTTTCCGGGGGATAACTCAACATCTAGATAACTTGTAAATGAACTGTAAAATCACAACTAAGTGATGCCAAATTGGAACATCCAATATATTCATTCATTCAAAATAAACAACATGTACTAGCCTGATAGTAGATCACAACTTACACATTCACCCATTATAACAAAAAAGACTAAAGAATCCGGATGAATGTCTTTCATCTCTAAGTTAAAAAGACAACAAATTAGCCTAATACTTAACACATTTTCCTTTCACCAGTTGATACAAAGACTATCCCAACCTTCTGCCTTTTACACCAGTAACACAATAAGCTGCAGAAGTACCAACAAGAAAATTGCTAACAATAATTTTCTTTCCCTTGTTCTTAGCCTCTCAATTGTAGCATTCTTAGAGTTCATGCTCCGTGGTAGTCCAGGAATCAGGGTTGTTGACCTTCTACATATTATCGGATCATGCCATTCAAAATAATCGCATCCTTTTCCTCTGTCACCCTTCACAGCCAACATCCATAAAGCTTTAGCACAAAACTCAGAAACAGAGACAGAAAAGTCGAAATAAAAAACAGAGACAACCATTCCTTTTTCATTGCACAAGTGAAATATCTTCTTCCAAGATTGTTGTCTGTCCAAAAAGTAACCATTATTGCTCGCTGCATGTAGTCGCAGCTCCTCATTGGTTCCATGAGGAGCTAAATTGAGAATAGAAGAAACTCGATACAAAGTTTTTGCCCAGATCTTGCAACTTTTTGCCAGAATGAGGAATTTTTCTTGTCTGATTAGTTTGGGATTGAGGCTCCTAGGGTTTGTTCTTCAGTTGGAAGAAAAAAGATAAGGAAAGAAGGAAGTACAGGACGTCGCCATCCTACTTTATTTTGTGATTTATTTCTACACATAATTACTAACTACTTGATTAGTGAATTTTAGCCTTTTATGTCTTTGTGTAATAAGACAAAAGGCAAGAGAAAACTGAAAATATTAAAAAATGTGTTTCAGAAATTAAAAAATTGAAAAAGGGATTTTAGGTGCCGACAAATGATCTCACATGACTTGGTTCCAGTTAAAATTGAAGAAATTCCATCAATTATCCACTTTTAGCGCAAAATTGAATAGATTGGGGAACCAAAATTGATTTTTGAAATAGATTGGGGACTAATTCCACACATTCACTATAGATTGGGGACCAAAATTAGAATTCTTCCTTCAGTAAAATACACAGAACCCTTGTGGTTTGGCCCAAAATCACAAAACTCTCCTATAGTTGGGGGAGGAATGGATTTAGCAGTACGGGACAGAAAGTGTAAATGAGAAATTTCGAATTCGAAAATATCCAAATATTCGAATTCGAAACTTCTTATTTATACTAAAAAAGAAAAAGAAAACCTCCTACAATTCGAAAATATCCAAATAACATCTTGTGTTTTGATTTAGTCAAAAAACGGTAGAAGTCATCTTATTTGATGGAGAGTGATGTGAACGCAACTCAGCAAGAACCTATCTTTGAAGAACCAAGTTGATCAAGCAGCGGAAGGATTTATTTTGACCAGGTTATGGAACAATATCTAATTTATTAGACTTAAAAAGAACCGTCTCTAGAAATCTAATGGATTGATTATTGGCTTGAAAGAACAAGATGATGTTAACAAGTATCTAAACTAAATACTTGATACAGTTCAAGAAGAAACTCACGTTCCATCGAAGAACTCCATAAAAGGAGACAACTCACTTTTATTAATTCATCTCTCAAACAGTTGTCTTACAATAGAATAAAAGAAGCCTATTTATAGTTAAAATCTAAACTACTAAGACTAATCCAATATCGAAATAATACAAGCTTCCTAATTTTACGTTGGAAAGACTAATAAAACACAAAATCTAGCACGAAAGGGAAACCCTAAATTCGGCCCTACTTGAGGCTTAATTTGACCGATTATTTCTGTGAGAATCCGGAAAACTATGTTGTATTTAGTTTAGTTCTTCACATGCATTTTCTTTATTGCATGTTATTATATTAATTTTTCAAAGATTTTTATAAGTGAGTATAGTGTTTAAATTATTTTTTCTCGTATAAATTAGTACATGTCACGTTTGGAATGTATTATAGACGTGGACCTGCTAGTGCGGTAAGTGCGATAAATTTTGACCACTAGTTGGAGTTTTGTATTAAGTGATATTATTTTACAAGGTGCTAGGATACAATTAGAGATTAGCTGGATAGATAAACCATTGGGAGAAAGAAGATAAGATTTAACCCTAAAAGGTGCCAAGTGTCGCGACCCGATTGGAGTTGGACTTTTAACCAAGACTTTCTTACTTTATTAAAACAAAAATTTGACCAAAAAATCAACCCATTATTCCCTTCTCTTGGCCGAAATTTGGAGAGCAAAAGAGAGAGAAAACCTTCATCTTTCACTCCAATTTCTTGCTCCAATGTTGAGTTCTAACCGATAGAGTTGCAAATTACTCCATAAAAGTTGTTTACTAAGGAGATTCCAAGGTGTCAGTGGAGTGATTTTGGAAGGGAAAGCACTAAGCTTCTAGTTTTCTTGGAGGAACAAGGTAACCTTGGCTAAAATTTCCTTCTACTTCAATTCATTGTCAATTAGTAGTTTAGAGTTGTGAGTTTTGTAGTTTTATGGGAAAATTTCATGGAGAAAGTGGTGATTTGGGAACTTTCAAATTTTTGGTAAATTTTCTGGTCTTATTTGATGCTTGAGCAATTGCCATGGAAAGATAGCTTTGTTATGTGTAAAATGAAGCTTTGATATGCTAGTTTTGGTTGCTTACGAAAATTTCCAGCTTATGTGCCTAAATTCCAGCTTTAGGGTTTCTAATTTGGGCTACTACTTGGTTGTATTTGAAGGGTATTGTGGGTCTAATTAAGGGTGTTTGATAGTTTGTGATTTGTGGGTGCACTTGTGATTGAAAGTAAGAAGTGATTGGTGTTGATATTTGGATGGAAAAGTAAAGGAAAACAAAGGGAGGTGCTGTCAAAATTTTCGCAGGAACTCCTGAGTAGTCTCGGGAAATTTGTTATAACTTGATGTAAAAATGTTGGAATCGAGTTCCGTTTATTGCATTTTAAACTAGATTCATAGAGTTATAAACCGTGAAAATTTCAGACCCTAGTTCTATCTGTGTGATAGAACTAGTGATTTTCCAAACTTGACTGAAATTACATACCTGTTCTGTCTTTTACTGGATGAAGTAGCGACTTGAGACTCGAATTTGACTAACTTGTGGTATGAATCTTATAAATGTGTCTTCTGAGAAATTGTACATCTTTGAGTCTATTTTCCGACAGTATAAATTTTATCAATTTTAGATTTAAGAATTGTGAGATATGATTTTCAAATGGTGGTGCGCAAAACTGGAAAATTCTGTTTTCTTAAGAACAATGCTTACTTTCTTTTCCCACTTTAAGTTTGGAGTCGGTCAATCATTGTAGGTCTGGTTTTGGTAGAAGGGAGGGGTTTTGGGGTCATTCACGTTCTTAGGACCAACTGTTACCTTTTTACTCCAAAACCACCTTTTATCTCTTTGTATTATTAGTTTACTTGGATAAGCATATAACTCGTAGTTGAGTCTCATTTGTGTATTCCGTTTACTAGATTTGTGGATGTAGGAACCATAAGTGTTTTACCTTGGTTTTTAGGGTTTCTCGATGATTAAAGGCTTACATTTGGGAGGAAACTTTTGAAGTTATTCTTATTTGAACTGGTGAGTGTACCACTCCCCTAGCAGACAGAGAGTTTGAAGGATTATCTCAATTCTATCGGACGTCCGATATTGTCTTTGTGAGCGTCCGACAGCTTTCGTCGAGTTTGAAGGATCCTATCGGACGTCCGGTACTTCCGTCCGATAGCAGACAAAGAGTTTGAAGGATTCTATTGGACGTCCGATGCTTGCGTCCGACAGCTTTTGTCTTCCTTTTTCTTCTTTGAAATGCTCTTGTTTTTGAATCAAATTGCTTCGAGGCTGAAAGGATTTCTTATAAAAGATATTAGTACTATCCAATTGTTTTGTAAACATCAAAAGATAGGGATCAAGATCAACAGTAGTTAGTCAAATAACTTGTCAATGTGGGGCAAAGGATATTTGTCCTTAATGGTCATTACATTCAACTCTCGATAATCAATGCACAATCTCAAACTTCCGTCCTACTTCTTGACAAAAAATACTTGAGCGCTCCAAGGTGACTTACTCTCATGTATAAATTTCCGTTCTAACAAATCTTGCAATTGAAATTTCAACTCTTTAAGTTCTCCGGGCACCATCCGATAAGGGGTTTTGAGATAGAAGTAATTTCAGGTGTTAGATCAATTTTAAACTCAATTTCTCTCTTGGGTGTTAATGATACCAATTCATCCGGGAATACTTCTGGATATTCACTTATCAACAGGATATTTTTAGTTTAATCTTTTCTCCTAGAGTGTTAATTAGAAAGGTTAGATACCCCCATACCCCATTATATAGCAATTTTCTAGTTTTAATTCTCGAAATAAGGGCAGATGATACTAAAATACCCCTCACATCTAGTTTTAAGGTTGCCTCATCGGATATGCAAAACCCAACCACTTTTGTTCGACAATGTACCCAAACATGATAACGAATTAGCCAGTCCATTCCTAAAATAATGTCATACCCCTTAATGGGTAGACTTATAAGGTCGACTACCAACTTCCGCTCACCAACCCAAATGTCACAATTTCTATACACCTCATTAGCGAGTAAAGATTTGTTACCCGTAAGTGTTTTCACTTATAAGTCATATGTTAACTTCTCGGCCTTTACATCAATTCCACACATAAAAGTAATGTTGACAAAAGAATGCGTTGTACCAGATTCTATCAAAATTTTGGCCAAACGATGAAAAACAGAAATCGTACCTTCTATTACCTCCAATGGCTCAGGTATCGACTATTGGTCCAAGGCGTACACTCTGGCTGGTACTCTTGGCCTGGTCCCTCCTACAGTTGTCGGTTTAGGATTTGATCTATCGGCTAGTTGGGTATCACTGATTAGTAAACAAGTGACAATCTGGTACTCAGTACTTCCACACCGTAAACATTTTCGAGCCTTTCGCTAGCAATTATCCTCAGTGTGGTTGGATTTCCGATAGTACCCACGAGACACTCGAGAGACTGAGGTCTGGCCTCCCTGCGAGGCACCTCTCGCCTGTCCCCTTCCACTTGGGACTCCTCTCGGAGTAACTCCCCTAGATGTCCCTAACATTCTTCCATCGCCAGCTCCTCGACCCACTTTAGGATGTGGCATACCCCAATCACCTTGTACCTGTCTCTAACTTCTACTAGGCATACCCCTCTTCTTTGTATGAAAAACCTTCACTTGTGCCCTTGCAATTTCTTTTGAAGCGGAGGGTTTCTTCAAACAACAAGGGGCTGGGTCAACTATTCAATCAAATGATATTGAGCATGTTTCCCATCTCTTCTCGAGAAACAAGTGGGCTATTTCTTTGCAAAATTGTGCTCAATTTCATATGCGGCAATTCTACCAAGATCTTTCTCCAGAACCTCCGTGAAGGTATTAATTTGTACCGCCGTCAAGACTTCCTATAGTTCTACATTTAATCCCTGTACAAACCGTCTCACTCTCCTTTGCTCCGTGGCTATCAATTCAAAAGGAAATTTGGATAATTTGGTGAATTGAGTCTCATACTCAAATACACTTAAGTTTTCCTGACGAGACTTAATAAAATTGTCATCCCTCTTCTCATGGACTATCAGTGGGAGATATTTCTCATTAAACTCTCGCACAAAGTTCAACCAAGTCCATGCTATCCGCTCTCTCTCCCACTTAGTCCTAATTACATTCCACCAAACTCTTGCTGGTCCCTCAAATTGAAATATGGCAAAATTCACATGTCTTTCCTCCGTATAATTCAAGACAACGAAAATATTGATCATAGTTTCCAATCACCTCTCCGCTACTTCAGGATCTGGTCTTCCAAAAACTTAGGAGGATAAAACTTTTGGAATCGCTCTAGGGCCCTATATTTTCTCTATTTCAGGGTCCCTAAGTTGATTAATAGGGGTTTGGCCCTGCTGCTCTACCAATCGAGGGAGAATATTGGTTATTTGCTGAATTGTCGTTGCCACATGATCCCCTCCTTCAGCTCGGAATCCAGGTTGTGGCTCAACCGTTGCACCTCTCGCTTCTCTCGGTTCTTGTACTGGTTCTTGTACCTGTCTAGCCCCACATCCACGGCTAGAACCGTGTCCTCGGCTAGTTCCACTGTCTTGACTTCGCCTACCTTCCATGTTTCTTTTGGACAATAGACTATATAGATATAAGCAAAATAAAGTAGGTATAAAGCTCAATAAAAATATTTCTAAATCATCAAATGAAGGCAATAAAATACATTTAAAATAAACATTTCCTATGTATAAACTGTACAGTACTTTATAACTATTATGTGACTTATTTTGCTATGTATAGAGTACTGTACATGCCAATCTAATCAAGTCAAGAGCTTATAGCCAACCAAAGGACATAGAACCAAAAGCAAGCACTATGTATATCAACCTTAACACGTCAATATCAAAAAAAAAAGATGGTGTGTTATCCCAACTATATCTCTAACTATCTCACGTAATCTCTCGAAACTCTAAATCCCTAGTCTAGTCAGTCACTGACCCGACCGACTCTGCCACCTCCTCGAGTGCAGCCAGCTCCTTCTCGAGATCCTCTTCAGGATCCTCCTCAGGATCACTTGGGGCGATGTTCTCTTGACCTCCCTCGGCCAAGTCCTGTACTACTTCCTCCACCAAAGCCTCACGCTCAATCAAAATATTATCGGTTCGATCTCTTACTTCCCTTACTATTTTAATAAGGCGACCGTTAGCCTCTTGAACCTACTCTCGAAAGGCATTGGTTCGCTCTTACTCCTCGAGGATAGAAGCCTCAAGCTCTCGAATCCTACCCCCTTGCACTCGTAAGACAGCCTACAGATATTCAATCTCCATCTGGCATCTACAATTGGCACTACCCAATCTTCTCCTTTCGTCAGCTATAGCGAGAACTACCCCATCGGGGTAGGAATAGATCCGCCAGCAGTCACAGTGTCGGACCCTACATCCTGGAGCCCACCGACATACAGGCCTTCCGAGATGCTCCTGCTAGCTAAGTACTCGCCTAGGTCGTCGGCATTTCCATTTTCGCCATTTTCTTCCATTGTCTACAGTACAAGTAACATCACAAAAATAAATAATTTAAACAAGTAACACCAAATTAAGCATCTATTCTCTAGGGTTTCACACTTAGACAATCATACGCAAGCTATATCCTATACAAGTCGCTCAATTTACCCAGACCAATTCAAATATAGCCTCTGATACCACCTGTGACGATCCACCGCTCCCTAGAACGTACTCTAGGGTTTAGCGGACCGTCTGCCCAACTCTCGTCAGGACTCGCTCACTTACTTTAATAAAAATAAGTTACAACCTCAAAAGTAATTGAAACAACAGTTTCCAAAGTTGGAACGTATATCTACATTCATTTCTATCTCAAATATTCATACAATCCCAAATATAACAAAAGATTTGAGTTCCAGAGAATTTCAACCCTAATCGAGCTTTAGCGCGAGTACAATCACAAAAATTCAAAAACTAGATTACGCTAACTTGTACCAGCATCACGCCCGCACTCGATTCTCCTGTAAGGAAAACAAAACTAATAGGGTGAGCCAAAACTCAGTGAGATTCCACAACATCATACAAACCCACATAGCAAGTTGACCACTGTTTAAAGTAAAAATATCAAAGTAGCAAGCAAAAGAGTTTATAACATGAGCAATCACAATTCCACATAGCAGTTATTAAGTAATCAACATTTCCAGGTAAAGGATACGGTCGCTTTTGCAAATTACTTCGACTATAGCTTTATTAAGTAGTAGTTGACACTCCGTCAACTTTCAAGTAAAGTAACCAATCCAGTAGTACTCCATTTAACTCCAATCTCCGTCCACCACCCCTACCGGACCCGAATTCCCAAGATAAATACTGGTGGTAATACTCGAGGCATACCAATTAGTCGAGGAGATAACACTCCAGTCGACAAAACTAGAGACCCATTGTTCATTATCTAATTGACCAGACCCTTGCCGACTCGACTCGATCAAAATAGCCACAGGGTTTCTGGAATTCCAAACAGTATTCAAGTCATATACATGTATATTAAGTCAATTGCAACCAATGAACAATAATATGTCACATTATGGCAAGTACGATAAAATACACCCTTGCTTGACCAAACAAATCAAATATTGTTCGATCATATTGGCAAAGCATTTCAATCAAGTAACAAGTTCAATCATGCACTTGGAACCACTCACCAATGACTTATTGCTTTTCAAAACCACGTTCAGGTGCAACTCCCTGGTTAGAGTCCAAATCTACGATAAAGTACCATTTAACGATTTAAAATCAATTAGGGTTCAAAAATATAGGAATTTCACTTAAAGAAAATCAACTAAATGAAATTCATTTAAGTAGTATTCATTTTACTTATCAACCCCCAGAAAATTCATGCTCGCTCTTTTGATTTTGATAAAGAAGTGATTAAAACTTTTAAGTTCGCAACTTGGTATGAAAAAACGAGGAAATCGTATTTATAGTGGTCGCTACTTTTGCCTTTTAAAAGGGTACGAGGTTTTGGCAAAATTCAGCTTATATACTCCTACTTAGGAAATCTTGAGTATCCTAAACAACCTAAGTTCAATTCAACCACAAATCACGGCTCAAGTTCCAACTTCGCTTGCTTGTCCTACGGAAGAAAAATTTGGGCAGCATACCCTTTGTATTTATCAATTTTTCCAGCCATTTAAGATTTCATTTTTTCCTCAAATCAACCCAATTCAAACACCACAAGCATGTCAAGATAGCTCTTTATCTAGGCTAAAAACCATCAAATTGGAACTCATTTCTAACAAATAATCATCCAAAATCAAAGCTGAAATTTCTTAACAAAACTGAAAATTCATCTTTTAAAGCTAAAAAGTCACAATCATGCTACTAATCACCTCACAAATTCCATATCCAAACTCCATACCAACATAAGATAGTTGAACAGCATAAATCAAGGCTAAAATGGCAAAATCTTAGCTGAAAATCCACTAATCTACACCAAAACTAGAAGATCATCCATAATATTCCAAAATTCATGCCATCTAGACTATATATAGCAAGAATAAGAAAGAGAAAGGAAGCGGATGAACTTATACGTTCCAAAGCTACTTGAAAAGTGAGGAACCAAGCAATTTCTCCCAAAAATTTCACCACACCAAACTGCCTAACATCCTTGGTGCAAGTTTAATCGGTTTAGATTTTTGTGATTCAACTTAAACAAGACAAATCAAGGTTGTAATTGGAGGTTTCTTCTCTCTTTTTTTCTCTCCCAAGGGTCGGCCAACTCAAGAAGAAAATGAAGGGAATTTAGCCAAAAGGAAAGATAAGAAGGAAGAATTTGGCTTGGTCAAACATTTCCTTGATTGCCAACACTTGGCAACTCAAGATTCATTCTTTTTTTTTCTTTTCTCACCTTTCTTTAGTCAAAATTTTCAGCTGTTTAGGGCTTAATTTAGGGTTGATTAAATGAAAAAAAACCAAGAAGATTAGGATAAGAAAGTAGTGGTCAAGTGGTGTACTCAATCAGTAACAAACGGTACACGTCAGTTCAAGCCTATTTTCCTTAACTCTCTCGTACTTGTGTTTTAACTTATGATTCACTAACTTATTATTGGCACTTCTAATCACACACTTCCTCTTATCTAATACTCACTCTAATCCACCAAATTTAGTGCACACACTTCACCAACTAATCACACTACCAAAATACGTAAAAACCCTAGTTGACCCTAACTATAAAAGTAAAGGTAAAACTCTCGATTCTATTATTTATTACAACTATTGAGAGAGTAAATTAGTAGTAAATATATTATAAAGTAACTTATTCCAAATAAAAGGGAATTTTAAGAAAATTTGGAGAATTTTGCAAGTTCTCACACTCCCCATGGATCAAAGCTTCCAAACCGCTCCACTTGGTGATGAGCATGATATGAATCTCAATCATCTAACATCCTCAAAAGCTTAGGAGTAGTGTTAGACAAAGCATGATTTTGCTCATAATCACATTATAAGTGGAACATACTTACCCTCCTCAAGGTGACACCACTGTTTACCTATATTCTCTTGGACTTGAGTAGGTATAGGCTTGGATTGTTCCACACTTGTTTCATCCAATGCTTGATATCTGAAACATGAAAATCATGTTGAATCAAATTGAATCAAATTTAAAGATTTAACGTCTTCATGTACCTTTGAAGCACTTTTTTTTATTATATGAACCGTGTAAGTCATGATCAATTGGTTTGTTTTCCTTAGCTTGATACAACTTGAATTCAACAATCTCACCAATAACTCGAAACATCATCTTACCTTCCTGAACATCAATTATAATACCTGCTATGACTAAGAAAAGTGAACCTAGGATAATAGGTATTTTCACATCTTCTTCCATGTTTAAGACTAGAAAATCCACAAGTATAATAACTTGTTTCACTTTTATAAGCACATTCTCCAAAATACCTATGAGATATTTAATAGACCTATCTACCAATTGCAAAATGATGTTCATAGCCTTTAATTCCTTCAGTCCTAGCTTCCGACCGATTGAGTGAGGAATAAGTGAAGAATTGCACCTAAATCACACAATGCATTAATAAAATTAAAATCCCAATAGTTCAAGGTATTGGGAAACTTTCTGGATCCTTCAATTTAGGAGAAAGTTTGTTTTGAATCAACATGATACACTCCTCTGTCAATGCTATTGTGTTACTATCTGCAATCTTCCTCTTTTTGGGACATAATATCTTTCAAGAACCCATGCATAGAAGGAGTCTCTTATTACATCAATAAAAGGAATATCAATGTACATTGTTTGAAATTTGAAGAAAATTTTCAAACTCTCTATCCTTATTATCATTTATCATCCTACCAGGAAAAGGAATAGAATTATTAGCAACATTTGAAGTATGACACTCCAATATACGATCTTTACCCTTCACTTCTACCTCTTCTTTTTCTATTTTCTTATCCTTCCTCTCACTCCCCGTACCAAGGTTAGGTCCCTCTAATTGTCTACCATTTCTAAAAGTGATTGCATTTATATGCTCTCTAGGATTAACTTTGGTCCTACTAGAAAGATCCCCAAATTACCTACCATTGATGGTGTTAGCAATTTGGCCAACTTGAACCTCTATATTTCTATACATCATTGTAAGTTGGTTCATTCTCCCCTCAATTCTTTCAAATCTTTGGTTAGTAGCACTGGCTAATTTATCAATATTATCATTAGACATAGTAATTAACCTCTCAATTACCAATTCCCAAGCTAGTTTGATCTCCATAGTCGTTTGCCTTGTTGGAAGTCAGGTGGATTGTAGGCCTTTGTTGGTTATTTTGATCATTCCATCCAAATTTTAGATGATTTCTCTACCTCAGATTAAATGCTAGTTTGGTCTCCATAGTTGTTTGCCTTGGTTGGAAGTCAAGTGGATTGTAGGCCTTTGTTGGTTATTTTGATCATTCCATCAAAAATTTGGATGATTTCTCTACCTCGGATTAAATGTGTTTGAGAAAGGGTTTTTGTGTTGATCGTTGTAATCATTGACAAAATTGCACTTGTTCAAAATTAGCACATTCATAAGTTTTATGATCCCCTCCGCATGTGGTACAATAGGCAACACTTATGTTGGGTGAAGAACTAGTACCAACTCCAGCTTGTTTACTAAGTAACTTAACCACATTGTTTCATTTCGACACTCAATATGTTAAGAGTGTCCATTTTCAACATACCTTCTTACTTTCTTGTATTACCTCCCTCATTTGCTCATTGATAGTTATTAGCTGTCATCTCTTCAATCAAATTTTGGGCTTCCTCGGGTGATTTACCTATTAAATCTCCACCTTTACATATCATATTACTTGCAATTAATTGTTTTTTGGTTTCATTTTTTGATTTCATCTTCATTTTTGTTTTTATACTAGTAAACATGTCTAATAATTTTGAGAAGAAAGAAGGTTCAAGTGACCCAATGCCACCTCCATGTCCAACTCCTACTTTGTATAGCTTGTGAAGAATCTAGACTTGGTGTTAAGAAGAAGAGAGGCAAGTACAAGAAAAGGTCACCTGTTTGGGACCATTTTCAGCCTCACTATATCAAAGGTGTCTTGTCATGGAATATGCAACTACTACCACAAAAATGATTGCTGCTAATCCGAGGAGTAATGGTACTACTCCTCTCTTATCCCATGTTAAATCATGTTAAAATGAATCTTGTAAATAAATCTAAGAGGCAAGGTACATTATGTTCGGGAGAACTTGATACTCCTGGGAGGGATGATAAGAGTGCAATTGTTAGTTGAAAGTATGACTCTAATGCAATTAGAAAAAGCATTACTTATATGTTGATTGTTGACGAATTGCCATTCAGACATGTAAAAGGTAAAAATTTTAGCATGTAATGAGAACTGTATGTCGTTCTTTCAAAATCCATTGAAGGTGGATGATTAGTAGAGATTGCTATCAGTTTTATTTAGCTGAAAAAATTAAGTTCAGGAATATGTTAAGGCATAGTGCTGGTAGAATTTGTCTTTCCAACTAATATAAACTACATGTGTTTGACAGTTCACTTTATTGACTGAGATTGAAAATTGAACAAAAGAATTTTAAATTTTTGTCTAGTTAGTAGCCATAAAGGAATGAAATTGGGCAAAGTATTGAGAAATGCTTATTAAAATGGGGGATTTGATGACATCTTCATAGTAAAGTTGATAATGGTAGCTCAAATGACTTGGTTGTGTCATATTTGGCGAAAAAATTGCAAAATTGGGATAAGGCTATATTAGGGGGAAAGTGGACACATAGAAGATGTGTAGCTCACGTAATTAATTTGATTGTGACTAACGGCATAAAAAATTTGGGGTGCCCATTGATGGCATCCGGGCAGTTGTGAGATATATTAGACAATCACCATCTCATTTGAAAAAGTTCAAGGAATGTGTCAAAATTGAAAAAATGACTATAAAAAGTTACTTAGTTTAGATGTGGCTGATAAGTATCCATATTGCATAATTAAAGTATATTTATTTGATTGATTTTGTTAGGAAATTAGGATTTTCAAGAATGAAGCTCGCTCTTTAAGTTCTTAATTTCTATAAACTTCATTTTGTATCACTTACATGCATTTGAGCAACTTAATGTGTAATTGATATGATTTTTGTAGGGATTCAAGAAATTGACTAAAATCAACTGTGCTTGAAGTTACTCTAGAATTGGCAATGAAAAAAAAAACATACAAGGGATCAATCATAAGGAAAAAGAGAATGCAAGGTCATAAATCAAGTCCAAAAGATCAAGATACGTGAGCTCACAGTAGGAAATACTTCATGGATCATCAATGGTTTCAGTTGAAGGTCTGAAAAGCCAGAAGAGGCAGATCCGCGAGGTGATCCCTGAGCCATTTCTGCAAGTTTTTCTGCAACTTGCACTCGTTTTTACACTCTTTCTGAACAACTTTTTTTGCAGAAATCCGACTGGAACCAGCTAAGTTTGAGTTGGAAAAGTCAAGGGCAACTTTATGACCACATTCTTAACACCTTGTCTCTTCCAAAAACATATATAAATATCCCTTGTATCTCATTGTAAAAGAAGGAGAAAAAAAGAGTCTTATGTGGTAGCTTAGAATAGTTTTAGAACAAGCACTTGTTGTGTGAGCAAAAAGGAGTGACTAAAAAGGTGAGGTTTTCTTAAAAACACAACAATCTTGTTGTGGGAAACTTGAAGATCAAGGTTGTAAAAGAGAAGCTTAAGAAGCTTGTTTCATTCACTTGATAAAATTTTCATCTATCCTTATCTTTTATTTCTGTATTTGACTCATGTTTCATTTTAAGAGCTTTATTATATTCAATTACCTGTTTAGCTAAACTCTATATCCTAGGTGGTAGGATGAACTTGTAGTTTCATGAATATCTGATTACTTGAATTGATTTTTGGCCACTTTGGGAACTTGTTGGTTCATATATTTGCATCTAATCTGTGTAGTTGCTTGATCACCAACTATTGATCATCAAAGCATATGTTTGAGCCATTAACTTGCCTTGCATATGTAGTTTAAAATATATGAACTCTAGATTACATCTTCACGTTGGTAGGAGGTGAATTTAGATGGATCAAAGTTGTAACTTCATTGAGATCAATGAACTCAGGTCAAGCTAATTTATCATGTAAATAGATAAAGGTTTGGTGTGAGTATTCTTGTTTATTTGTGAAAGCAATATCTAAGAAATTAAGGAAGTTACATCCTCAACAAGTTACAATTTAAGGGTCTAAATTAACCAAGAGATCACTATCTTGAAGCAATAAGGGATTCCAATCCTAGGGGCATTAATTTTAAGGAAAACTTAGCCTAACTCTTACTCTATTTATCACCTTTTATAGTTACCGCCTACATAGTTGGTTTACCATCTAATGGCCAGTTTTATAGTTATTTCTCCTGTTATATGGCCGGTTGTACCTCCTAAACTAAGCTCTCTTATGGCCGATTTACCGCCTAGACTAACCTCTTTAATTTTATCATTTGGTAAAAATTGCATCTTTGATAATATTTCATTTGTCTAGATAATAAATTAGAAAAAAAAACTTTGGTAATTAACCAATTCCCTATGGGATCGACTCTAATTATCACTATACTCCTTTGACCTGTATACTTGTGGAAAATCGAGGTAATTGGGATTAATTGAATTGATAATTAGGTATTTATAATTTGAAAGCCTAAATCATGTTAGTGGCAACTAGGTGGAACTTAACCTACTTAATGTTAGACACTACTCAGAGGTTTGAGTAAGATCTGTATATGATCCATAAGCTAGAGTACTTGCTAAAAAAATCTGATTGCAAAAAAGTAAGATTCTTAACTATATTTTTGGAGAACTTTTATGATCTCATAATAAAAGTTTCTGGCTCCAAATATGTGACATCTAATAATCTAATCAATGAGCATAGTCACATTAATGGCATCCTAAAGGAAATGGCAAAAAGTGATAATCCTGACTTGAGTGGAATGACAAAAACAATGAAAGACAAGTATGATAAGTATAAGGAAAGAGTTGAAAAAAATGAACATGTTGATTTTTATTGCTTACTTGCTTGATCTTAGGACAAAGTTTGAGTATATTGAGTTCCTTGCTTGTAAAATGTATGGATGACATCAAGAGTGCCATTGTGTCTCGCCTAGTCAAGGATGCAATATATGAATTGTTTGTCATGTACAAGAAGGCTCAATACTCCTACTAGGTCAGATACTATTTCCCAATCCTCCACTTCTTCACTTCTCAGTAGTTCTGAAAATAGCATTTGTTCCTATTGATGGAATACCACCAAAAAGATGCCTTTTGTATTAGGAAATCATGATATTTTTGCTGAGATAGTTCCTAATTTTTGGGTTCTCTATTGCAATCATCTTGATTGTATCTGTCAAAGATTAAGTTAGATGTTTCCTTTTCGATTTTTTGTTGGTTACAGGTGTTTCTTTGCTCAAACCTCCTGTAATAAAAGTTCTGTTTTCTACAATTTCTTTATGTTCTTCTTATATTATATTCTCTCTACCATTACTATTTTGTTCTACAATTTCTTTTATGTTTTCTTTTATTATATTCTCTCCACCATTACTAATTTTCCTTTTAATTTTTGCTTATATTTTAAAAATCTGAAATTTACATGTTGTTTTTTGTCATTGAAGATTTTTGCAATTTTTTAATCATATTTCAAGTGAATTTGGATCTATTTTCTCTTATTTGCAAAGCAAGGTAATTTTCCTCAATGGTTTTGTTCTTTTGTTCTTTTTGTTCCTTAATCAAAAAAGGAAAGCAAAAAAGGCGACTAAAGCAGCTTGTTCTCCGAATCCACGAGAAGATAACTATGCATAATCCAATTTGAATGGAAATGAAGTTGATGCTAGCAAAGTAAATGCTCCATTTCCAAATTACTTCAAAGTTTGGTGACCTTTTTTGTTAAAGAATTGGCTACGTTTAGTTTTTTCAACTTCTAAAACTTTGAGTTCAACTCAAGTTTGGTCAAAATAAGAAGGCCAATAACCAGGGGTCTTTAGTGATTAGGAAAGTTGTGCAACAAGAAAGGAAATTAATTTAGCCTACTAATCAATTTACCTTCCTCTTTTGTTATCATGTGTACCAATGATTCCTCAATCAAAAGGCAAAAATGAAATTGATCCTAGCAAAGGTAAATGCTCCCAACTTCTCATTACATTGCGAGTTTATCCCTATTTGTTTTGTTTCGTTTTCTTTTCTCTTTTTTATTTTCATTGTTTTGTGTCAGGGAAACATGAAAGCCGGTCAATTATTATCTTATGTCTGCACAAGTTGGTTCTTGATACTTAATGAAGGAAACCTTGCTTTAGTGGCCTTTGTTGTTGGTATCTTTTCTCTATTTCAAGATGTTTGCTAATGAGGGTAAAATAATTTTAAATTGCACAGTTGCTATAAAAGAGACTGATGAATGGCCTTCCCAAGATTCCAACTTCTTTCTCTAAGATAAGCACCATGACCACCTAACCTTGATCTTGCAGCAATTGATTAGTTGCTCTGGTTTTGGATCTCCTAGCAACTGCTTAATTGCTAACCACAAAACAAGTTTATTTTCTTTTTTCTACATCAGTAGACCAAGTGTTGTATGTTGAGTAAGTTCCAGGTTTTGTGTAACGTGTAAAAAATATTCACTAGATGATCAATAGACAAAGAAATTGAATTTCCCCTCTGAACAGGTCTAGTACTCCCATGCGTCCGCATGGGAAGCAATTCCCTAGTACTAATATAAAAAGAAACCATACTAATACGTGGGTCAAAATACTTGTTATAGAATGAAAAACCATTTTGACATTTGCAAAGGGGTGCACGCTTATTGTAGACACCAAAATTTCAATTCTATTTAATTCCATTTTAATTTTATTTATTTTATTTTATTTTTAGTTAATCAAAATTCGCAAAATGATCGTTAGTTATTTTTATTGAATTAGGGTTCATTTTCTTTTGAATAATTTTCGAAAAAAGAAAAGTCTCACAAAAAATGTGTTTTCAATCTTTTTAAGTTCAATTTCTTCCAAATAAAATGAATTTGCAAGGTAATTTCAATTAGGAATTAATATTTTGTTTACCCTAAATTGGTTTTGAAAAATAAAAAAAAATAAAAATAAAAAGAAAGTAGGTGGAGGCCATACAAAGTAGCTAAGTGGGATAGGTAAGTGTTAGACAAGTGTCCTTATTTTTTACACCACAACACATGCAATGTTAGGTAGCAAAGACACTTGTTGGATTGGAAGAAATTTGGAAGGGAAAAGCAAGAAAAAATCTGGAAAATAAACAAAAAAGGAACAGAAAAAGGGTTTCAGGAAAAGAAAAAAAAAAGAAAGGAAAAACAAGAGAGCTTCAGGGAGGATTAGAAAAAAAAAGCTAGAGAGAAAGGGAGTGAGCAGAGCTTCGGGCAGTGGAGAAAGGCTGAGGAAGAAAAAAGGAAGAGCTTCAGGGAGACAAAATAGGTAGCTTGGGGCAGTGAAGGGAGAAGAAAAAGGTTACGGGCAACAAGGGAAAGAGTGGTTGAGAGAGGGAAGATAGATTGAGAGAGGTGATGGCTGGAGAGAAAGAGGAAAAACTGAGCAAGAAAGGGAGGAAGAGTTTCAGGAGGAGAAACAGGAAAAGAAGAAAGAAAAGAGGGTTCCGAACTAGGCAAGGGAGCTCGGGGAGAAGAAAGGAAGGGAGGAAGATATCAGAAAAAGGAAGAAAAGAGGGAAGGAAAGGAAAAACAAGAGAGCTTCGGGGAAGGAAGGAAGAACACTGGACAAGCTTCAGGCAAGAGAGAAACTGAGAGGGAAAGAAAAACGCTGAAAAAACTAAAAATTTTTCTAGAATCAAGTTGGGCGAACCAGCTCCCTTTCCGGTCAAATTCCGACCAAACCTCAACCTTCAGAACGAGATCTTTCTTTCTGTATCATCTCTGGATACCCATGAACAACTTTTGTTTAGAAATCGTTCAGCAAAAATCCCTCCAACCCTCTCAAATCAAGACTCAACCCACAATCTTCACCAGACTTGGAAGAACTGCGAACGCCAATTTTCCGCTTCGTGTCCAACACTCCAGGCGCAAGTTCCTCATTTTCCTCACATTGATTCAGTCTCCAATCACTTACAGGTAACGATAGCTTCTTGTTTAGTTAGTTTAATACCTTCCATGGAATTTTTTTTGGACTGATACATGAGATTTTTGTTATTTGAGGAAGGTTGAGTTCTGTTTTTGGTTTTGTTGAGGAATTCGTGGGTTTGGCCTGGGTTTTGGGGACAGGAGTTTGGGTTTTCTGTAGGTTTTATCTGGTGAATCTATGAGCTTTTGTTTGAAGTTCATGACTGACGTTTGTAACAAGCAAACCCAGCAGATTGCAGAATTCTTTGCAGAAGATTTGCATGCTTGGATGTCGAATTTCTATGGTTTTGTTGCTTAAAATCAAAGCTTTGATGTTGGTTGAAACTTTAATTATGTTTTAGCAAAGAGAAACTTGCATTGTAAACCCAAGAGGTTGGAGGAAAGCTCCATCCGTTCTTGTATTCTTTCTTTTTTTCTGTTGCATTTTTTATGGGTTATGAGCTCCAGATTTTGCCATGTTTGCATGTGGTTCGATATTATGTCTGAGTGATCATATTTGGCTAAACTCCCAGGCTACGCAATCTTGTTCTGACCCAAACTTTGATATTTATTGGTTGCGTTTGTATTTTGGTTAAATGAAAAGAAGTTGCAAGAAAGCTGCCGAAGAAGAAAGCTGCCTTCGAAGCTTACATGTAGAGCTGTTAATCGAACCGGGTAGCTCGTGAGCCGAGCTCGACCCTGCTCGATAAGAGCTCGGCTCGGCTCGTTTATAGAGAGAAACGAGCCGAGCTCGAGCTCTAATCAGTACTCGTTTTATAAACGAGCCGAGCATGCTCGGCTCGTTGAAGCTCGGTAGGCTCGAAGGGCAGGAGTATTAACGTCATTTCACCGTGTATGTGGTAAGCTCCGTAGCCCTAAATGTTCTTTCCTCAATTCCTCTTTTGGTCTTTCCTTTTAGCAGTTCCATAGCCGCAGCCGCAGCCCGCAGCCGCTCGAAGGTACTTGCTTCCCCAATGCTTGGAGAGCCTTTGACGTTTGGGGAGGCATTTTCCATCTTCGTAAGTTGGTTCAAGACAGCCTTTATGAGCTTTTGTTCACAGGAAGAGGAGCTGAGATATGCTCCAAAATCTGGTATACCTCCAAAATTAAAAAGTGGGCATATTCTTGGCGGAAAAGTTGGGAACGTCCATATGGGTGAGGTATGAGAAGGGCTGGTTGTTGTTGTTGGCTTGGTCGGATGAGAAAATGGAGAAGCAGGGCACTTGCTCGTGCTCGTTGGTATTGGTCTGAGTTTGGCTGAATTTGAAGTAGGGATCCATTAATGGGGGCAAAGGTGAAGGGCTAGTCTCACCATCGTAGCTGTTCATGTCCATGTCTTGTTTGGCGGCAATAATATTATTGTCTCTATTCTTGAAGAAAACCCTACACAACACCCAATCCTCCTTTGGGGAAGCAAGCTTTGGGGAAGATCCACTCGAGTTCGAGCTCGAGCCTCGGAGCTCGATAGGCTCGACTCGATTTGGTACTCGAGTTCGAGCCCGAGCTCGAGTTTTCTATCCAGTGCATCGAGTCGATCTCGAACGTCTTGTGAGGCTCGAATTAATAATCGAGCGAGCTCGAGCTAGCTCGATTAGAGGTTCGAGTCGAGCTTGATTGTCGTATGCTCGAGCTCGACTCGGCTCGTTTAACAGCTCTACTTGCATGATATATATTTCAAAAATTGCACTTTAACCCCTAGTTTTCTAAGTAATTTTGTTATGGCCCAAAAATTTGAAAAACTCAATTAATCTTGTCCTTTTAAAATGTTATTTTTCTTTGGCATACTTTAATATGATTTTTGGACAGATTATGTGTGAGTTTTAGGATGAAATTCAAGGTTTAATATTTTAGTATAGATTGATAATTTTTTATTTGGGTTTTATCAAAGATTTAAGGATTTGGGTGATATTTTCATGGGTATTTGATTTACTTTTGTGAATTTGGGGGTGTAGGCTTTCTTTTTGAGCCCTCAATTTTATTTCTATTTAATTTTTAACCCCCAAAAATTTTTCAATGTCTCAATTAGGTCCTTGCTTGTTCTTAAATTCTTGAATATAAGTTGTTTACTTTCATTTAAATGCCTTGATTGATTATTTCCATTTCTTTATATGTTATTGCTTTTATTTGTTAAATAAATTGGTATCTTGACCATTTTCTTTGTTTTGGAGAGTAAATAAGAGAAACTTTATTTCATTACGTCACCAATTCAAGGGAAGTACACTCTACTCATTTATTTTAATTTCACTTGATCCTATGTAAATTTATGTGTATAATTGCATTTTTTTAAATATTTTTTATTTTATTTTGTTTTGTTTATTTATTCACTTTATTTGTTTTAATTTTGTATATTTATTTTAATTTAATTTTTTATTATTTAAGAGGCAATTAATTGCCAAATTGTAATAGTTAGGTTATTATTTTATTTCATTTCATTCTTTACCCCTTTAGATTGTAGTTAGGGCCCCCAAATGTAATAGTTAGATCTCTATTTGCTCTTATTTGTTTTGTGTGCTTGCATGCTTGTATATTTACGTGTTTACTAGCTTTTTTAGGGTTTTTGTATCTAAATATCATACTTATGTGCTATGTGTTTTATGTGATTTATGTGTTTATTTGCTTTTATTATGTTTATATGATTTGTTTAGTTATGATAAATGTATGACGTCACCACACTAGTCCAACGCTAGTTGTGACCCTTTGTTCCGATTGCGCACTAGTCCAACGCTTGTAAGAATTTATAGACATGAATTAGTCCAACGCTAGATCCTTAGGGACCATCCACGCATTAAATCATATTTGTGTGACAAATCACTACATTTCATGCATATTTTCTACTTTTTTAGGATTTTTACCATTTTTGCATAATATTTTTCCTAAATGAATATCCCTTATTTCTATGTATAAAATATAACATTTAGATTTGCATCTCATTTTGGGAAAAATTAGAAATAAGTTAGATCATTTGCTTAACCAAAAATTAGGAGAATTAGCCATTTAAATATGGGATATGGACGAGTTTGGTTTCTTAGCCTTAGAACGCTCGTATCTCCTCTATAAAAAGAAAAATCTAGTCACAAATTTTAGCCTCCCCGCACCCTTTATGATGCATTCCTTTAACTCATGTATATTTGTATAATTATTATTTTCGTTTCTTTTTTTCAAGTCTCATATTTTGCATACTAGTCACCTCTTCAAAGAGTCACTTTTGGATATCGCAATTCAATGCGATTTGCACCAACTAAAATTCGAAAAGACATATTGACCCTTCCGATATACATTAGGTCTATATTTGTATTCATATAGTAACTGTTAATCTTAGTCCCTAACTTTTAATTTTTACAAAACAAATCAGATTCAAAGATCAAATGCAAAAAAAGAAACAAAGGTTGCTGAAAGCTGTCGGACGCTTGTGAAGACAGGACCGGACGTCCGATAATCATTGAGTAAATTCGGATGCATGATGAACTCCAATACTGGACGTCCGAAGGAATTAAAACATTCCCTCTAACTCACTGACTTCGATCGGACGCAAAACATTAGAGCACCGGACGTCCGATAAACAATGTGGCACTTCGGACGCAAAGAATTGGAGGTACCAGACGTTCGAAAGAACTGAAGAAAATTTCTCATATTTATCATCTGCTTTCAGACGCAAGCATCAGAGACACCGGACGCTCGAAAGAATTAAAGAAATTTCCTCAAACTCACTACCTGCTATCAGACGTAAGTATCGGATGTACTGGACGTCCGACACTCCCAACGGCTAGTTGACTCTTTAACTGTCTTTTATCCGTTGAAAGCATTAATAGAGGAATTTTTTGATATCATATAAATAGTACATGGTTAACTACTTTTAGACAACTTTTGCACATTGAAATTACAAAAGATCAAGAGTGATTTTAGTGTGAAAATACTCTATAAGAAAGATTTATACTCTTAGTTGTGTGAATTTCGTATAAACTTTTCTTGTGTGACAAAAATACTTCAATAGTGTAATTTTGTGAGAGTTATCCAGAGTGATAGTAAAACTTCCTAACTTGACCAAGTGTAACTTGGGGTAAGGAGGAAGTGATCCTTTTTTGTACATAAAGATTGGTTGTATTTGATCAACTTGAAAAAACTTGTTCCATAAAGTGATATTTAAACTCAAGTGGAGTTTGCAAGTGAAATTGGTTTGCTATTCTTTTCTTATTACCTTACTATCTTATGAATCTCAATTGCTTATGTTTCTACTCTCAAGTTTTCTTACTTTCTCACTAATGATTCATTGAGTGGTCACCTAAAAAAGAGAGTAAATTTCATATTGAGCAAAAAAGTGTCTCATAAATCGATTAGTTTTTAAATAACCTAATTCACCCCCCCTCTTAGATTGTTTTCGATCCTTATAATTGGTATCAGAGTTTGATCTCCTAGAGATTAAATTCAAGCGATTTTGGAGTAAAATGACAACCAACAATGTCATGTTTTTTAAGAACAATCTGTCACTAGAGCCCCAATATTTAATGGATCCAATTATGTGAGTTGGAAGGAAAGAATGATTATCTTCTTGCAATCTATCGATATTGAACTGTAGTTTATTGTTAATGAAAATCCATATGATACCACTGTAATAGATGAAGTTACACATAGACCAAGATCAAAAATAAAAAATGAATTGATTGGTGAAGATAGAACCCACCTCACCTTGAATGCCAAGGCTATAAATGTATTGTATAGTGCTTTAGATTCAAATGAATCCATCAGGATCAAAGGGTGTAGGTCTGCTAAAGAGATTTGGGACAAATTCAGAGAAATCCATGAAGGGAGTGAGAATATGAGAGAACAAAAGAAATCTATCTTAGTCACCAAATATGAATCATTTAAAATAGAACCTCAGGAAAATATTGACAAAATGTATTGTAAATTCAATTATTTCATTAAAGATTTAGAGATGCTAGAAAAGGAGTACTCCTTAGGAGAGAAAAACAGAAAAATCTTGAGTGTCTTGTCCAAGGATTGGGAAAGTAAGGTGACTGTCTTTGAGAAAGCTAAAGATTTAAATTCTATGCCTATTAATCTCTTATCAATTCTCTAATTTCTTATGAGTTGAATCATAAGACTAAGGTACAAGAGGAAGAGGATACAAAAGTGAAAAAGAACATTGCTCTAAAAGCATCTCAAGATGAAGATGACTCGACTTTCTTGGATGGAAAAGATGTGAAAGTTGATGACAATGAACTTGCTCTCATCACAAGAAGTTTCAAAAGAATTCTCAATAAAAGGAGATTCAGAAAAGAAGGACCTGGCAACTCATTTCCAAATCAATTCAACATTGCAAGAAACAAAGGAAAGCAAGAGGCCAACAAAAAGCAAACTGACAAATATTTTGAATGCGGCCAACTTAGACACTATATGAGTGAGTGCCCGATGAAGAAAAAGAAAGAGGGAAAAGATGAACGAAAATCAAAATTCAACAACTTTCAAATCAAATGGAATGATTGCAACTCAGATGGTGATATTGAAGAGGAAGAAGAATCAGCTCAAATGACTTTCATGACCATTGATGATTATGAGGTGAACTTGGTGAACATCATTAAGGAATCAAAATGGTTCATAGATAGTGGATGTTCGAGACACATGACCGGTGATCCATCATAATTCATCAAATTCAAACCAAAATCAAGTGAAAAAGTAACATTTGAAAATGATAACAAAGCCAAAACAATTGGAGTAGGAGATGTTGGTAAGAATGGTCAAACTTTTGTTCACAATGTTCTTCTAGTTGATAATTTGAGTTATAACTTGCTAAGTGTTAGTCAATTGTGTGATAGAAATCTGTTTGTATTGTTCAAAAAGCATGAATGTCTTGTTCTTGACTCAAAATTTAATATTATCTTCAAAGGAAAAAGAATAAATGACATCTATGTAGTTATTCTTGAAAATGTTGATTCCTCTAGTCTTAAATGCCTTAAAGTTTCAAATGAAAATCCTTGATTATGGCATAGAAGCCTTTGTTATTTTAATATGAATTTATTAAAAGAAATTTTCAAAAAGGAACTTGTTAGACGTTGGCCAAAAATTAACTTTAAAAAGGACAAAATTTGTGATACTTGTCAATTTGGAAAACAAGTCAAAGTTTCTTTTAAACCCAAGAAATGTGTTTCTACTTCAAAACTTTTGAAACTTCTACATCTTGATTTGTTTGATCTTACACAAATTGCTAAGTTGGGTGGTAAAAGATATTGTTTGGTTTTTGTTGATGATTATTCTAGATACACTTGGGTGATGTTTCTTGCTCACAAGGATGATACCTTTAAAAATTTTGTTCTCCCTATTTGCAAAAGTTCAAATCTGATTGGTTTGAAATTGTTAAGATTAGAAGTGACAATGGTTCGGAATTTAAATTTTGTAACTTTTCGAAATTTTGTGATCACAATGGAATTACTCATAAATTTTCAATTATAAGAACTCATTACCAAAATGGTATTGTTGAAAGAAATAATAGAATTCTTCAAAAAATCGCAAGAATCATGTTAAGTGAATGCAACTTCTCAAAATATTTTTGGGTCAAAACCATGAATACGGTTTGTTATGCAATGAATAGAGTTTTTTTTAGACCAATTTTGAACAAAACCTCTTATGAGTTGATTTTTGATAAAAAGCCAATTGTTGGATATTTCAAAATTTTTTGTTGCAAATGTTTTATTTTAAACATCAAGAAACATCTTGAAACATTTGATAAGAAATCCGATGAAGGTATTTTCTTGGGTTATTGTGAAAATAAAAGAGGATTTAAAGTCTATAATAGAAGTTCCCTTATTATTGAACAAGCAATACATGTTACATTTGATGAATCTAATGATGATATTTTCAAAAATTGTTGTAAGGATAATGGTGTAGGTGTTCAAGAAAGATTTAAGAACCTCACAATTCATGATCAAGACAATACTCCATTAGAAGAAAATTCAAAGGAAGATGATCTTCAAGAAAATCAAGCATTAGAAGAAAATGACAAGGTTGTTGGTACTCCTAAGGATCTTCCAAGAGTTTGGAAATTAGCTCAAAATCATCCCAAGGAACTCATTATTGATGATCCATCCGAAAAGGTAAGAACTTGTTCCTTCTCTAAACAATTGATGGATAATTTTGCCCTCGTCTTACATTTTGGATCTAAAAATGTTGTTGATATTTTGAAAGATGAAAATTGGATTTTAGTCATGGAAGAGAAACTAAATCAATTTGAAAGGAACCAAAATTTGGACACTAGTTGAAAGGTCTCAAATCATCCTATTATTGGCACAAAATCGGTCTTTAGAAATAAAATGAATGACAAAGATGAAGTTGTGAGAAACAAAATTAGACTTGTAGCGAAAGGGTATGCTCAAGAAGAAAGAATAGATTTTGATGAAACATTTTCTCCCGTAACTATACTAGAATCAATTAGAATGTTCTTGACTTTTGCATGTTTCAAAAATTTTAAATTATTTCAAATGGATGTTAAAAGTGCCTTTTAAATGAATGTTAATCAACCTCCCGGTTTTGAAAATGACACATATCCAAATCATATGTTTAAACTTTCAAAAGATTTGTATGGATTAAAACAAACTCCAAGAGTATGGTAACAAACGTTTAACTGATTTTTTTGTTGAGAATGGTTTAAAAAGGGTATTGTGGATACCACTCTTTTCACTAAACAAGTTCAAATGATCTTTTGATTGTGCAAATATATGTGGATGATATTATTTTTGGTGCTACGAATGAGTGTTTTGTGCAAGAATTTTTCTACTATTATACAAAATGACTTGAAATGAGTATGATGGGAGAGTGAACTTCTTTCTTTGGCTCCAAGTGATTCAAAATCGAGATAGGACATTTATTAATCAAGCTAAATAATATGAAGGAACTTCTTAAAAGATTTGGAATGAAGATTCAAAACAAATTGGAACACCTATGTGCACATCCACCAACCTTGACAAGGATGAAGAAAGTATAAAAGTTGATGAGAAGAAATATAGAGTATGATTGGTTAGTTTGCTTTATTTAATCGCAAGTAGACCTGATATTATGTTTGCTGTTTGCTTGTGTGCTCGTTTCTAATTTTGTCCGAAAGGAATCTCATTTAATTGCTGTGAAAAGAATTTTTAGATACTTAAAAGAAACCTTGAATTATGATTTTTGGTATCCAAAAATTTCATGAATTTTCATTACGTGATTTTCGATGTTAATTTTGGTGGATGTAGGATAGATAGAAAAAATACAAGTGGTACATGTCATTTTCTTGGTAATTGTTTAGTGTCATAGTTTAGTAAGAAACAAAATGTTATCTCTTTGTCTACGGTCGAAGCGAAATATATTGCCGCCGGAGCATGTTGTACTTAATTGTTATGGATAAAAAGTACCTTGAATAATTTTAGATTGATGTATGAATGTGTGCCTATGTATTGTAATAATACAAGTGCCATAAATTTGACAAAAAATCTCATTCAACATTTTAAGACAAAACATATAGACACAAAGTATCACTTCATTCGTGATTTTGTCCAAAAGGGTGAAATTTGTGTACAATATGTTTGTTCAAAAGATCAAATTGCTAATATTCTTACAAAAGCCTTACCACTGGATCAGTTGTATTCTTTAGAACAAAATGGGCGTTTTGGAAAAAAATTTCTAAAAATTCTCTGGTCACACTTTATCGAACGTCCGATACCATATGAACGGACGTCTAACAGTATTCTAAGCCATTTTTCAGAAAAATTTTGGATCGGACGATAGTATCGGACGCTTCTCTTCGTTCGGCCGTCCGACACTCAAAAGTGGCCTATATAAAGAAGTTTTCTCCTTCATTTACTTCAAACCTAACCGTTGTCTCAGACGCACCCTTTCACCTTCTTCCAATTTCAAAATTCAAATTCGTCTTTTCTTTGATCAATTTCCAAGAAATTGACTTCATCAATACAGTCACAACTCTTTTGCGCATTGATTGGCACTTGCAACCTCTTCTAACTGTCAGCCACTCCACTAATTCTAATTTTGATTCGAAACCCTAGACACTCAAAATTCACCCATTTTGAAAGATTCAAACATACATTGTAGTCTAAACTGTAATCTTAGTCCATTTCATACACAGTTTCATCAATCTCTGCATCAAAATCATCCTGCATATCATCATAGTACAATTGAGAGGGGACCCTGCTAGTCCCGAAAACACTACCAGGCTTAGAGATGAAAAAAATGTTGAGCCTTCCACCAGGAAATCACCTAGAAAAAGGACTGATGTGCCAACTGATACTCAACGCGGTGGAAAAAGGAAACGTCCTGCCAGAATGCAACCTGCTGCTCAAACTGAGGAAGAGCCAACTCCATTGTCCAAGTTTATTGATGATGAGACCAGAGAGAGGTTTGAATGAATTTCACAGAAGAGTTTCATCACTCAAAGGACTATTGTCCCCTCTGAATTCCATAAACTTAATCTAAAACCAGTTTTAAACTTTTTGAATTCTAAAAGTGGTCTCACATTCTATCCTTACCTAACACCTATTATCCTAATATGCTTCATCAGTTCTTTGCTAACTTTAGGAAGAGTAGTTCTCACACTGATCTTGTTTCTCGTATTAATTCTATTGACATTACACTCAATCCTAATGTTGTCAATATGATTTTAAAGACCAAAATTGAAAATGACTTTAAGGGTAATATTGTAAACTTTTTCTCCTATGAAGAGTTTCCGACTGCTTATCACCATTTTCACCTTAAAAAACTAATGACCTACTTACAAACACAGTTTCACACACCTGTTGAGGCAAAATTGGAGGATCTTAGTGCTCAAAATCTGATCATCTTTACTATAATCTCAAATTTGTTGGTTCCTACTGATGGTCATAAGACTGATGTCAACAAAATGGAGCTTTACTTGTTTTATTGTTTTCTTGAAAAAGTCTGAATTGATTTCGGCTTTGTCATGTGCAAATTTTTGCTCAAAATCAGCACTGATAGCCATAGGAAACTCTCCTATGGATAGTTTTAACTCCGATTTTTGCTCACTTCAAAATACCTTTCACTGGAGTGTCTCCAAAAAAGAGTGCATCCTCCATCTTTTCCAAAACTTATTTTGAAAGAAAAAATATTAGATTCTTTGATGGCCATTGGTACTACAAGGAGGCTATTTTAGAGTTTAGGACAAAAAGTCGTTATGAAACTCCTGTCACCCTTAAACTTCCCAAAGATCAGTCTAGTTTGTTTTACCCTTTACGATCCATCCTAGAAGATCATCCACTCAGCCTTCCTTATCCAATCATGAAGTCATCTCCTTACTTGAAAAAGTCAAACAACACATTTTCCTTCTTGAAATGGTCTGATGATGACCATGTCACATGAGCAACAAGTCACTTTTATAGACAAAATAAATCCGCTTGTGCCTCCTGTCCCTCAAGAAGATGAAAATGTGCATCAAAAGGAGTCTTGGACTGAGTTAACTCCTGTTCCACAAGATTAAGGACCACAACCTGAGTCCATTCCTAAAGTCCATGCCTCAAGTTCTCAACCACAAGATAAGGGCAAGACACCAACAACTGAAACTAGTGATGATGATGATGAGAAAACTGAAGAAGAAATGAATCCTACTCAGTTTCGCCTTGCAAGAAGAAGGCCTGAATCGTCCAAGATTATCATTTAGACACACTCTTAGGCACTTACACTTCATTTTAGGATGGCACTTCATATTAGGCATTTGCATCTTCTGTAATTCTCTCTCTTGATATTTCAAGTATTCTGTGCTAATGGATATTGGTTAAGCTTAATGATTTCTAGTTAATTTGCTTTTCTATTTAGTACTTCTTCTGATTTTTGGTATTAATTTTTTGTGTTTGTGTTTGGATTGCATTTCTGGTATATTGGATTGGATATCGGTGGTATATTGGATTGGATTGGATTGGATAGTGGATTGAATTTCTGTTATTGATTGTATGATTGCAGTGCTGATATTGTATTGCTGATATTGGTTATTAAAATCATTTTATGATGACGAAAAGGGAAAGAAATGGATGTTGGGATGTTTAGGAAGTGTAAATTGGTTAATATGTATGTAAATTGGTAAGGAGGAGTTATCCTAAAAGGGAGTTATTTTGACCTTAAAAATTTTATCACTTAAAAATTTCTTTGATACATTGAGTGAGAGGGAGTTTTGATTCAATTATTTTTTCCTTAATCCATTATTTTGTCATCATCAAAAAGAGGGAGATTGTTAATCTTAGTTTCCTAATTTTTTATATTTATAAACAAATGGATGATACTAATATCTCTTTAAGAAATACTTTCAGTTATAAAGCAAATCAAATTCAAAAATCAAATGCAATTAAAAGAAACAAAAGTTGTTGAAAGCTGTCGGACGCTTGTGAAGACAGGACCAAACGTCCGATAATCATTGCGCAACTTCGGATGCATGATGAACTCACCACCGGACGTCCGAAGGAATTAAGACATTCCCACTAACTCACTGACTTTGATCGGACGCAAAACATTAGAGCACCGGACATCCAATAAATAATGCGACACTTCGGACGCAAAGCATTGGAGGTACCAAACGTTCGAAAGAACTGAAAAAAATTTTCTCATATTTATCATCTGCTTTCGGACGCAAGTATCATAGACACCGGACGTCCGAAAGAATTAAAGAAATTTCCTCATACTCACTACCTGCTGTCGGACGTAAATATCTGATGTACCGGACGTCCGACACTTCCAACGACTAGTTGACTTTTCAGCTGTTTTCTATCCGTTGGAAGTATTAATAGAGGAACTTTTTGGTCTCATATAAATAGTGCATGGTCAACTACTTTTAGACAACTTTTGCACATTGAAACTACAAAAGATCAAAAGTGATTTTAGTGTAAAAATACTTTACAAGAAAAATTTATACTCTTAGTCGTGTGAATTTTGTGTAAAATTTTCTTGTATGACAAAAATATTTCAATAGTGTAGTTTTGTGATGGTTATCTAGAGTGATAGTAAAACTTTCTAATTTGATCAAGTGTAACTTGGGGTAAAGAGAAAGTGATCTTTCTTTTGTACACAAAAATTGGTTATATTTTATCAATTTAAAGAAATTTGTTCTATAAAATGATATTCAAATTCAAGTGGAGCTTGCAAGTGAAATTGGTTTGCTATTCTTTTCTTATTACTTACTATCTTGTGAATCTCAATTGCTTATCTCTTCTACTCTCAAGCTTTCTTACTTTCTCACTAATTGATTCATTGAGTGATCACGTAAAAAAGAGGGTAAATTTTATATTGAATAAAAACGTGTCTCATAAGTCGATTAGTTTTTAAATAACCTAATTCGCCCCCCCCTCTTAGGTAGTTTTCGATCCTTACAGTGACATCCAAATGTGATAAATTTTTAGGTTAAAATAAGAAAATTTTTTTGACTAAATCACGCAACTAACTTTGGTTAGATTGAAAGGTGTTTTGAATTTTATTCTTACCTTCTCTTTTTTTAACCGTGCTCCCAAACTCTTTTCTCTTGATTTTCGTAGATTTGGAATCGTTTAAAAAGGGTTTCTTTTACTTTTTCTTAAAAAATTCATTTTAAATGATTTGGTACACTTTAATTCAATACCGAGTGGTGACTTCTATTTTCTTTAAAACCCTTTTTTAAACTATTATTTTGGGTAAAAATCGTCGCATTTTTAAAGTCCATTTAGGCCCATTTTCTTTATTTATTATTTAAAAACCAAAAACTCATTTTTACTCAAAATAAATCAAAAATTCATTTTATAAACCCATAATCTTATATTTTTTAAAAAAATGGGACGCGACACTTATTGTCTTTATCTTTTTCTTTTTTTTTTTCAGACATAAGGGGTATTCGGGTTTTCGACCCGACTAATCCCCCTACAGTTCGAGAGGAGAAGCCCCATCCTCTCGGACACGTTAACCCTAAGACTCGAACTCTGATGGAGGAGATGGACAACGCTTCCTGAGGAGGGTACGTGACCAACCGAACTACCCAAGAGGGGCTCGCTTATTGTCTTCATCTCTCTCTCATTTTTAAATTTTCCTTTCCTTGCCTTATTGGAAAAGTTAATTCCAAAGAACATAGTTTCAAACTCGTCTTTCACTTGGCGAACCGGTTCCCCATCAACTGTGAGGATGATATTCACATTCAAGTTTTTTATCAGATTTGGTATATAAACATTTAATCACCAAACAATTTGCTAAAGCATAACTGATGTCCGTTGCAGATAATTTAACTCTACGAAAAACGAATGAAAATTCTAAATGTCGAAAATTACATAAATTGCTAAACTAATTCAGGAATAGAATTTGATACAATCATCTATTTCATTTAGGCAAAAAAAAAATTTATTAAAGATTCAGTTTATAAACAAGCTGGCAAGCATATGGTACTGCCTACATATCGATATTAATGGAAAACAAAAAAAAGGCAAAAAGGATAAGAATTTGATAACATTTTCACCTCCAAATTCACAGTTTAGAAACTCAACCAACAAACCCAACTCGGATTATAGAGCATGATCTGTCTAGCAGAAGTGTTTGTACCATTTGCATTAACACTGATACGTTAGAGAAATGTACTAACTCATAAAGGCACATGGTACAATCATTGTAAACGCGATTATAAGACCAAAATCTATGTCAAGCCACCAAGCCTGCCATAAGAACATAAACCTAACCCAACCGCTTCCCAGACGTTGCCCATTTCAGCTTTGCTCAATTTCCAAAACCTAACTACACATATCCCGAAGCAACACTACAAGTTGAAGGCTTGAAGCACATCAGAAACCTACCCTAATCATCATTCTCATGTACAACACCATTAGCAGAGAGAAGCGGGATTGATCGAGGAGGGGAAGAAGGGTTGGGTTATTTCATCAAACAATTTACAAAAGCATAACCGACTGCCGCTGATAATTTTACTCTGTTAACAACAAAATTATATAATTCTAAATAATCCAAACTATGTAAATTGCTGAACGAATCTAGAGAGAGAACTTCATAGAGTTTAACCTAACATAACAGTGAGAAAAAAATCTAAGGGTCCTACTTGGTGCAAAAAGCCTTACTACGAACGAGAAAGCTTTACTAAAAACGAGAATATACCGCACTAAATATCCCAAATCATATGAATTGATATGCGAGTTCAGCAGTAGAATTTCGTGTACCTCAATATTTAAGCCAAAAGAAGACTACTAAAAGCTTCAGCCCTACTAAAAATCAATTTAAAAAATTCTAACAATTAAAAATCAAGATTAACTGAAATAAGCATCAATAAATGAGAAGTTGAGAAGGGAGGATCACGTTAGGTGATATGGGTAAGAGTTGAGTGGTATGCAATGTTTTAAAAACCGGACCGTTAATTGAACCGGTGAAGTGAAAGGGTCGAGATTCAATCGGTCGGACCGATTCAACCTCGGTTCAATGAATTTTTTAAAAAATAATTTATATAAATATATGTATGTACAAAATAAGACATGTAATGGACTAATTTAATACTTTATATGATGAAAAGTTTACTATTTTTTAATAACTTGGATTTTTAAAAATAAATTTTTTAAATTATAAGTTAAAACAAATAAATTTCATCTCAATTTCAATTATATCTAAATCCAACCTAAAAATATCACAATATTTTGAAATTATACAAAATTCACGTCTATGAGAATTTAGATATTGTGAATTTAAATTTTAATTTACGTTTTGAAATTTACAAATTGCAATTTAAAAAAGAAATTTTGGAGTTTGAAGGAAGTCAAGAGAATTGAAAATTTAAATGTAAACTTGATAAGAAACAAAAAATGAGATAAATGTGAATGGTTGTGGTATTAAATAATTTGGGTTAAAGAAAAATAATTCTTTTTTAACTTTTTTCAATTTAATGGACAAAAACAAAATTAAAAGATGGAAGAAAACATCAATAAATTAAAAATAAAGAGGTTTGATTAAAAAGTGAGTGATAAAAGAAAAGAGGAGAGAGAGTTTGATTGAAAAGAAAGAGCCATAAGAGGATGGGGATTTTGTAAGAAAAATAGAAAAAAGAAATATGAGTATTTGTTTTATATAAATAAGTTATCAAAAAAACTAATAAGATGTGATGGTGCAACGGTTAATACATTGGTCTTCTATTACAAAGGTTTTGGGTTCGAATCTTGATAGGCTGCATTTTGCAAAAAGTAAAAAAAAAAAAAAAAAAAGGGAAAAGTTGAAAACCGAAAACCACCGATTCAATTCGGTTCGACGGTTTTTGCGGTTCGACCGATTTCCTGGCAAAATCAACTATGCGATATAATCGGACCAGTGCCATGGCCGGTTCACGGTTCAACCAGTCGAACCGGCCGATCCGGTCCGATTTTCAAAACATTGGTGGTATGAGAGAAAAAATATAAGTAAGTCTCAAGTTCAAAAGCTCTTATTTATACTTAAAACAAATAGAAGTTGAGAAAATTTTTCAACTCTAAATCTAAATAAAAAGAAGAGGAGTTGCACGAGAAAGATCACAGCGTTAAGTTCATAAAATCTCACAAGCAACTCACAACAACAAATGGCCGTTAAAAACCAAATACGTTTCGATTTCACATTAGAACTCCAAACCGGGGCATAAAGAGCACGGTCTATATCACATTAGTGTGTGTACCATGCGCATTAACACTGGTACCTCAGAGAAAGGTACTAACTCTTAATGCACAGGGTACAACCACTCTAAAAACATGAGAACCAAGGTCTATGTCCAAATCTTTCCCACAAGAACAAAAACCTAGCCCAACTGCTCCCCAAGAAATTGCCCATTTGGCCATTTCAGCTTTTCTCAGTTCTCTAAACCTAACTACACGAACTCACACAGTAACACTACAAGTTAAAGCACTTCAGAAACCTACCCTAATCATATCATCTTATGTAAAACATCATCAGAAGACAGCAGAGGGGGGATTAATCAAGAAAGGGTCGTAGTATGGGCCAAGTTTGTGATGATGGACGATTTCTTCTTGGTTGGCCGGCAAGACTTGGACAGGCCAGTCATTGTGCCAATGGGAATAGGCAAAATCCCGGAATTTGAGCCATTCCTAGGAGGTGAAAGAACGACTGGCAGATATTCAATGTTGTCACAAGTGAAGTAGGAATCCAAAAAAATGCTTGATCAGTGCATCTCTCCCCTGTATTGTCAAACAAAACCAAGGAAACAAGAAAAAGGCACAAAAGAAAAATGATTGCTTAACCATTCAAAATCAAAACAAAACTAGTAGTGTATATACTTTTTTTTTCTTGAGCATTAAAACAACAATTAATAACATTCTTGTCGTTAGGAGGAGGGAAAATTTACCTGTATATGTGCCCATGACATCTCGCAGATTTTCTTGGAATGAATAAGTCCATCTTGAATTTTATTACCACACCACACATAACCATGTAACAAGTCTTTGATCTTCTTAGCTGCAGTGGCAGAAGTGAAGTTCACAAATGCATATCCAAGGTTATCCTTCCTCCTAGCAAAGCAAAAGCATTCGAAGTAGAAGGGTGTTAGAAAGTAGAGACATTGGAGAAATGGGAACAATTTCCTAAGAGATTTAAGAATAAATTACAAGAAATTTACCAAAGTGCACATAGATATAGGAAGGGAGTGTTTTATTATTACCAGAAGTCCATAGGAAGGTAGAGAAAATCATACTCGAAATCATAATTCTTGCCAATAGATATCCAGCAATTGCATCAAATCGTTTCTCCTGAAAAGTAATTGCAACATAATATCAGTAAGTAATTAAATAAACTGGTACTACGAACATAGATCAATCTAGAGACAGTAACAGAAATCTATAAATGCAATGTACAAATAATTAATGTCAGACAAATCTGGAAACAATGAGTAGTCTCAATAGGCAATGAACATTAAATGTTATGTAATGATTCATGGGCTTCATTAATTAACATGAGTTTCGAATACATGCAGATTTTGGAGATAAAATATCAAAAGGGTTTCTAAACAAAATTAACTTGTTTAGTCCTAGAACAACGTGGATGGAGACAGAAAGCAAATAAGTAGAAAGCGCATTAACTTTCCTTTTCTTTTGCCTTTTCAGTCACTGAGCAATACTTGTCAGCAAAAGACTGACCATTTCACCCAAACTGAACTAAAAAAGTCATACGAAGAACCAGAGTTGCAGATACAGGGCAAGGAGGAACATAAAGGACAGAGGTTTAAATGTCCCATGTCTCCAATCCTCAAACTCTTCCAAAAACATTAAAGAACTTGAAAGATCATTTAAAGACCGAAAAATTATACATGCAGTAATTTTAGTTGACTCAGATCCAAAAACATTTGTGAGTAAAAACTTTTTCTTTTCAAAAAAGGATTGAAATATTGCTGAAAAAAATAGTACAAAAAATTTAATAATATGTTAGTGCATTGCAGAACTATAGGCCTAGAAAAATACTGCATATTCGTCGTCTGTAGGATGGAAAGGTTCTTTTCTTTTTTTTTTCAATTTATTTGTGAAATTTCATAATCAAAACATCCTGCATCTAACACAGTTCGTTTCATGGATGTAATTTCTCAGGTAAGATTGCCAGCCACAAAATTTAGCATAAACAAGAACATGCAAGAGAAGATAGAAATCTTATGCACGAAGCAGACAGTAAGGCAGAAAGAGAAAAAGGCCACTCTCTTGTTTGGGGAGGGAGTTTTGGACTAAAACAGACTAAAATTGTTCAAAAGAGAAAGGGATTTGGCCAAATTTGTCACTTCAGCATAAAGAAAAAAAAACTCTTCTACATCATTACAACCAAAAACAGAAAAGGGGATATTAGAATTTTACGGAGTACCTGTATTGGTTTGGGATGTTCTTGATCATGACAGTAGTATAACTGCAGAATGCGGAATCCTCTTTCACAGGAGCTGTAGGAGGAGGAGAGGGGGAAGATGAAGAAGATGAACAGACAACAGCATCACCACCACCAACACCATCGTCAGATTTAGCCTTCCTCGGCTTCCACACTTGCTTAAGAGTCTTCTTACTGGTTCCTTGGTTCTCCAAACTGCGGCTTTTCCTCATCCTAGGTCTAGGACGAGGCATAATCCCGTCAGTAACCTTCCAATCTTTTCCATTTTCGCCAAAGAAACCCTTGAATCCCTCTTCTCTTCAATTCCTTTTCATCCAAAGCACAGCTCAACATGCTGGAGGAAGAACGGTAGTAGGAATGGGCTGAGGCTGAAACCTCAAAGTGTAGTAATAACTGCAGAACCCATAAAAATAGTAGCACTGCCCATTATATTGCAAGAGGTGGTTGGGGCTGAAGAAGTGGCTGCTGGAAAGTTCCAAAGCAAGGAGATGGTCGACATGTGACTTCATGTGGAAACATTATGGGAGTTTTTGAAGGTTTTGGGGGCTTTTGGGATCCATGATTCAGCATAGGGGTTCAGTCGAGTAGCCATTGCTGCTGCTTGAAACATGTTGCTCTCTCAGAAACTCGGACAAAGAGGAGAAGTAAACGGGAGTTCATTCAATAACCGGAGAGATTACCAAATAAGTACATTGGAGAAGAGATAATTTCGTAAACCTCCCCTGAGATTTTTAATAATTGCAGCCACCCCCCTTAAAGTTTGAAAATTTACACTTACGGCCTCAATATTATAAAAAGACTAATAACCTGCCAACTTTACAAATTTTAAGTGAAAAGTAAGTGTAAAGAAAAAGAAAACTGTATTTTGCAAATACTTCTTTATTCAAAAAATCTAATTTCATCTTACCTAATATAATATATTCCAATTCCTAGGTCATTTAGATGAATTTCTTACTTATTTTTATAAATAGCCGTCAAATAGGGATGTACTTGTTAAAAATAATTTCTTTACAACTTGGTCGGGGCCTTTTTTTTCGTTTGACCGCCTGCCCCAGTCGTGCCCAGTCAGCAAGGCTGGGGACAGGCTAATTAAAAAAAATTGTGGGTCGCTGATCTACTAACATTTTTGCAGAGTTTCAGACAATTCATTCTGCTGCCGTGCTGAGAATGAGAAATAGAGTGTGTCAGAGACACATTTATGAAATGTTTTTTTTTTCACATATATTTTAAGCAATTAGTCCAGTGGAGTATATCATAAATTCATAACAATAGCATTACATTAGACCCTATCCATTTTTTTTAATCCACATTAGACCCCTATCCTCAACACACATACGCTAAAAGCTGTAAACGCCTTACATTTGCACTAGTAATACTGGAATGGAACCACAGTATGTTGGTAATTTTAGTGTGGGATTGAAATATGATGATAAGAAAAAACATAGTGATAAAAAAGTATCTCTTATTATTTGTTTTATTTATAGATATATTAAAATGTTATAATATTTTTTTTCTAAAAACAACTTCATTCTAGAAAACTTTGGGCCATCCCGGTAGAGCTTTATGGCTGTTATGCAGCGACGGCTACGAGATATTTGGATTTTAACATAAAATAATTTTAACATGTCTCAGTTAAAACACAAGAGACTCTTACGAGACAAACATTTTCCTTCCTCAATATGTGGTCAAGATTTTACGTCGATGTAGCCTTACAATTTCTTAGTGGAAGTTCTTGACAATTTGTTGGAAAAAAATTTGGCGAATTTACTTGGCCAGTTGACCATCTTGAATAATCCTAAATATTATTTCGAATAATTACTATAGAATTTTTATAATGTAATATATGTGAAATAAAATATTAATTAAAATTAAAAATATAGATTGAAAATATATTTATAATACAATCAATTAATTTATAAATTATGTATGTCCAAACACATGTAGTGCCGTTCAGAGAGAATTCTTAAGTCGTGTTTGGATTGCAATTTTTTGAAGTTTTTATAGAAAATGTACTGTAACGATTTGATATATGAAAAGTAAAAAATAATTAAAAAATGTGTTCATAAAAAACGTAGAGATTTTTTGGTGGAAAATTCCTTTCCAAATCTGAGTTTGTTTGGATAGAGTATTATTTGAAATAATTACTCTCGCACTTTTTGTGATGTGATGTATGTGAGATAAAAAGGTGATTGATAGTACAAAAAGATGAATTGAAAAATATGTTTATAATACAAGCAAAATATTATTTAAAATAATCTACTATACAACCACTCCCACTAGTATTTTTTTTTAAAGAGTTCCGAACAGTGAGACATTTGAAAAAACGTACTGAGGGAATCCAACTTTTAGAAGATGTATTTAGTAAATGTAACATTTGACAAATAAGTATCTAGAAAAATTTTAAAAATATTCTTTAAGTGTTATTCGTAAAAAATATTACATTCAGCAAATGCGTTTTACATCCTTTGTAAAGAAATTTAAAAACTACCATCCTTTCAGAATTTCTTTTAAAAACTCTCACACTTTTGAATTCTCACTCGCTCCTCAGGTGGCTACAAAATACTTGGAGCTTTTTGCACTTGAGTTTGGCACTTGATGGCTCCTCGGATGGCTCCTCGTACCCTGTTTGGCACTTGAGTTTTTTATCAAGTTTATTTATTATAAAATTTTTAAAAGCTTTAGTTATAATAATTTTAAAATATTTTTCAAAATTTTTAAATTATACATTTCAAAATATTCAAAAATTTATATACTTTAAAAATTTTTACTATAAAAATAAAATTTTAGATAAAAATTTAAAAAACTCACTTGCCAAGCGGTTCGAAAGTTATAAGCAACAGTTGAACCACGGCGCCGAGCTAGAAATGACCATCCAAAACGAATGTACTCCTGGTCTCGACGTCTTGTCGGTTCATTATATAAAGGCAAAAGCTGTCACATCCAAATGTATATCTACAATGAACAAATAAATATAAATAAATGGATTTGAGAATTTTAAATGAGCAACTAACTTGTTTCTTCTTAAACTTTGAGTTGAATCACTTTGATATTTAAAAAAAAAAATTAACTTTTCCCGCTCATGAGCAGAAGTCAACACGTGTACGACTAATTTAACCCAAAAAAAAAGTACTTAAAAAGAAGTTCTTTAAATTTATAAATATATTGCACATGTAACTTTCTTCAATTTAAATTTTTTTAAAGAAAGAATAGGATTTAAAAAATGAAAAAAAAAGAGGGTTTAGAATTTTAAATCTTTAAATCTCAACATCTCAATTTATGGCCTGATTTTTTTTTCATTTTCTTTTCCCCAGCAAAAAATTGTTTCTTTATCCTGCCCAATGCAATTAGGAGAAGTAAGTGTGTGCATCTACGTTCAGGCGAAGATGTCAGAGACGGTCAGTCCGGCTTTTTGGATAACATTTTCACAGTTGGGGATATAAAATCTCTGTAATGATTGAAAATTGGAATTGGCGATATTCTACAATTATAACCTTTCATTTAATGAGGCTGCACAATAAGACAAAGAGCTGAAGGAGGATTGAATAGTTTGGCGGCGGATGCATATGGCAGTCTTGGGCAGGGTTTCACAATTTGGAACTTGAAAAAGGTTACTAATTAATAACCAAGTTACATTTTCCTTTTCTAATACATTGGCTAGATTTTTTTTGAATTTCATATTTATATTTTGAAATAGTAAAATTAATTATATAAACATATAAATGTAAATTAAAATAATAATTAGACATAGTGCGTGTTGTTCATTCATACTATAAGTTGGATAAGTTGGACGTGACTCGGATATATTAAAAAGTTCTCATTAAATATCAGTTAGAAAACTCATTTCATATGGTATAATACTACCAAAGTTTTATTTTTTTTGCCTAGTGCCACAATGTTAGTATTTGATTTAGTACATGTAAAAAGGATTGTAATTTGTGCTAGTAATTTTAACATGTCAATGAGGAAGATAGCTTGAGATACTAAGCACACTTTGTCATTTTAGACTTATAAAACTCGTCTATTGTATGTTAGAAGGATTCACGTTTTGCTAATAGGCTAAGTCATTGGACGCTAGTTAGAAAAATCTATTCATATATGTAGCAAGATTTTACTTGGATCCTTTTCGTAGTGTTGTGTTAAATGTAAAGTAAGTTTATCCATTAAGCACGAGTTAAAAAAACTCATTTTATATAAATGGTAGCAGGATTTTATTTGGATCCTTCTCTTAGTGTCAAGCACTCTTTGTTAATTTAGAATTGTAATAGTTGTCCGTTGTATGTTAGAAGGATTCATATTTTGCTAATCCAACTTAAATCTTATAAGAAACAGAATTAAAATTTCGACATGTGCTTTGGGAAAAAAAAAACAAATTGATGTGCTCATCAATTATTAGTAAAGCCTGACTTGTTGGAATTCGAGCATTAATTGATCGTTTCAGCGAAAGCAGTATAATTACTGCTTGTGGCAATTTTGCACTCCAGATTAGGAATTAGGTAAACTAACCCTTGGAGTGATTTCTTGTGTCAACTTTAGAGTTGGAATTTTTTTAAAAAAAAAAACGTTACTTAAAACAATCATAATTTACACAAAATCTTTGCTCCAAAAGCAGGTCAAATTGCGTAAGAATAAGGTGAAACTCTGAAAGATCTTTGTTACTGTGAAAGATGTACCAAATAGGGCCATGCACGCCCGCCTTGCCTGCATTACCCAGTCCAATCAACTAAAGTATAATCATTTATCTTTAGAATTATTTCTTCCCCCTCGTTATTAATGTTATATTTTCGCTTTATTAATGTCTTAAAAAATAGTCACAATTTCTAGTCTTATTATTAAAAATGACTTTTTAAAATTCCAATTCATGTTTAATAAGGAAATATTTTGAATTCAAATGATACACACACACACACATATATATATATATATATGAAAAATGCTATTTACACTTCATTTTTTATTATTTGTACTCCCACAATTTATTTTATCATATAATCTAAAAATAAAAATTATATGATTAAAATGATAGTGAAAGTATGATTAATAGAAATAAGAGTATAAATAACATTTTCTTATATGTGTGTGTGTAAATTTATCAATACCACTTCATTTAAATATGATGATTACTATGTCTTTATAAAAAGTTAGGTCCCGTTTGAATTGCTAGTTTTTGAAATTTTTATAGAAAAATATATTGTAGAATAAAATGGTGATTGAAAAAAAATAAAAAAAACTTTCCTTAGAAAGCTGTTATCCAAACAAGTCTTAAAATTCACAAAAAAAAAACAACTTTAATATTAGGACGGAAGAAATATGTAATCAGACCCTTTTCTTTTCTCTTTTACAGCTATTGATTCTGGCCACACTTTTTTTCCTTTTCTTTTCTTTTTTATTTTGGGTGGTAAAACGGCGGCGTACTCAAATTTGAAACACAAATAAAGGAGACGCAATAGGCAAGGTTGCCATTTAATGCGATGTAGACCACAGAAAGGACAGTTGATTTTCAAGACAGAATCCCCGTAGAAACTACAATAATCAAAGGATGATTCAAATTTGAGAAAGATTATGGATATATCTGAGATATTACTTAAAATAATTATTATATTATTTTTATAATATAATATATATGAAATAAAAAGATAATTAAAAATAAAAAATTAAATTAAAAGATATATTTATGATATAAGCAAAATATTTACCGCATTTTGCAAGAAAACATGCACTGGCCCAAAAAGGTTTGGTCATATTGCCTCTACTGTTTTAAGGTTGTCTCGAGCCATGCAAGCTAACAGTTCCTAAACAATCTCACAAACCGGGAGAAAGAGAACCAAAACCAAACTCTGAATCAGAAATTCAGAACTCCCCAATCCTTTTTTCGCTTTTCTCTGCTCTTTGTTTCTTACTAGTTTGTACCAGTTACATTTTCTTGGTCAACTTGGCAAAATCCATTTCATGTAGCTTTTCCTACTAACGTGCTGCATTCTGCTGACTATTCCTCTTTTGGCTTGAGGCTTAACACAAAAGTAAGTAAAGTGAAATTAAATGTACTTTTTCTCGTGGATTTTTTTTTTCTTTCTATCGAATGGCCATGGCTAATTCCTTAATCATGTACAAGGAGAAAAAGAAAAAATATCCTTTTTTTCTTTTAATTTTTTGGTAAGGAGAAAAAATTTTTGGTGTCTACACAATTTAATGTTTGCTGACTTTTTTGATGGCTACTTTTTCATTTTCCATTTTTTCTGTATGATTATTTTTCGAATGTTAGAGAGGGAGAGAGAGTGAGTGTGTGTGTGTATAGAGCATGCGCGACTATAAGAGTGTAAGATATATGTATATATTTTTTAGGGTAAAAAAGGTCATAGGAGGAGGTTCATTCACAAGCACAGCAGGGATGGGGTTTGCTTCATCTTGAAGCCCTAAACTGCAAGGAGTTTAAAAGCCTTTCATTTGAAACATATTCCACAGGACTCATTTGAAAATCATAAAGGGTAATATTTTTCTTTTGAAGTTTTTTTTTCTTATAACATGCAAAATCTAGTTCTCACAAAGAAGGTAGAAATGAATCTGCAAGAACCAAGCTAATAATTAAATTTCTTAGAACTTTAAGTGGAATATACTTTCATTTATATATTTTCATGAAAGATACTAAAGCAAAATTGACTCCAAAGATAACAGTATTCAAACTAAAATTTCATTTAAATGAGATGGGTTAGATGGTTCGAGAGAGGGATGTAAGTGAGATGTTACGAATTTGATCTCTTCCACTTACACTGTTAAAAAAAAAACTTGTCTGTCCAAATTAATCTTGGGTAGAGAGCAGACCTCATTTGGGCCATCGACCAAATGAAACGTTGAAAAAGATGAAAGGAGTTCTGTTTCGGCCTAAAAACCAATGGTCAATTCTCTTGTTTTTGTGGGCTTTGAATCCTCTGTCTCCAAAGTAGTTTTTGTCTCTCTGTCCCTTATTTGTATAACTGCCACGTGTCTCTAGTCTTTTGTTAACCAAAACTCAAATAAATCGATAACAATCGATTTACAAGTTTACTTTAAATCAATTAAAACAGATAACTCAAAACTTTTTTTTAATTTTCTTTTTAACAAAAAAGAGTTTTGTTGATTTGGGGTAAAAAATAAAGAAGAGTTTTAGTTGATTTCTATGTTTATGATCAACAAGACTCTTTTTTGTTAAAAAGAAAATTAAAAAAAGTTTTGAGTTATCTGTTTTAATTTATTTGATTAAACTTATAAATTAATTATTATCGATTTATTTGAATTTGAGTTAACAAAAGGCTAGAGACACGTAGCAATTGTATAAATAAGGAATAAAGGGGACAGAGACTAGTTTGGGAACAGAAGATTCGAAGCCTTTTTTGTGTGAACTGAAAAACAAATTTGGAGCTCTAGCCACATGACCATTTCCATTTTCTTCATAGCTTTGAACTATGAAGAAGTCAACACTCTGCAGCCTTTGAGGATTGCACAATTAGGTGTTGTAAACAGAAAATTGATCTTTCGACCCCAAAAAAAAGATCAATATGATTAAAGAAAAAAGGGCAGGATTGCACAATTAGGTGTTGTAAACAGAAAATTTATCTTTCTACCAAAAAAAAAAAATGTTCAAATATGATTAAATAAAAAAAGTATCAAACCCCAAGAGGTCGTCTTGTGTGATACCTTTCTTAGGATTTGGATGTAGTTTTTACTTATCTAGTTGATCATGCTGCGAATATGATCAGGATTTAGATACTTACGTACTTCCGTTTGACGGGAGATCTACGCATACTTGGAATTGTGTACTTGTTTTAAGAGTTTATTTCACATTCCAAAAGCTTTTTACTCCTAGGATTCCATTCCAAAGTTCCTCATCGAGGAAGTCCAACTTTTCAAATGAGGTACCTTAACAAGAAGGGATAGTTACATAAACCTACCTTGTGGGTTTTGACCGTTGCGGCCTCCTTTTCTAAGGTTTCAAAAAAGTACAGAAACCTCTAGTAGAAATTATGTTTTGATAACAATTACTGATGCAAGTACAAAAAATTCAATGCAGATCCTAAATTGCCCCTATCTAATTTCTAAAATAGATTAAGAGATAAAAGAAGTCAAATACCACCGTTACCTGTTAGGATTTTTTGATGTTTGGATTTTTTTTTCTCAAGTAATTTAACAAGATACTCCTTGTGACAAATGAATCTCCATTAGCTGGTCGCTCTTCTTAAAAGTGAGTAAGAAGTCTATTAAGAGGAACTGGAAATGGAATAGAATGTACTATACGATGTTAGAGCTGTTGGATAAAGAAGTGTTAGTGAATTGCTATTGCGGATAGCAGTTTTTCCCTTAGTGAGAGGGTCCAATTCCTTTCCAGACGTCACGGAACAGGCCTGTATTGTTCTGGTTGGTGCATAGATGGTGGCTTAGGTTCCACCTATGTTTTTCATACTTGGATCGGGAATTGACTCGGCCGAGTTCAGGGATCAGGAGTCAATGGGTTCGATCAAAGTCGATAGAAGGCCGAATCGAATGATGTCATAAATACATCATATATATATATATATATATATATATCCCTGTAAATCAAATTTACAAAATATAACCAAGAACCCAATCATCCAAATTTGTATCCATTTCACCGAACAATTCACCAAATGTAAAGTTATATAAATCTCATGAATGTAATTAGTCATTTATGCTAGAAAACGTAACAGACTGTAAATTGCCATGACAGAAAAAACACATAGAAGGTCTAAAATAGCCTACAAGATCACGACAAACCGGACTAGCATGCAAGAACTTAACCTTTGTAATCCAACTTGCATGCTATATTTGTCAATTATCACAAAATTGAAAGTTTAGAATTTAATAAGCAGGCTAAAGCTGTCACCTAATACCTTTTTTAGTTCCACCTGGCTACTCATTCGACGAATTAACTCTTTAATCAATAATCGAATTGTTGCTTCCAGAATGTCCGGAGAAAATGGTCAGAAATATTCTTCTATTCCATCTATTTTTTCCCCCACAATAACGTCCAGAGCAGAACGATTTCTTTCCATCATCAAGCAAAAATGAAGAATATAATTAGCTTCAGATTCTAAAAATTACTAGATTGAACTCATGACCTCGCGCGTTGCTTGAGCCTTGAAATCTGAAGAAACGGCGGTGTTGTAGCGGTGGAGGCTAGAGGTTGAAGGACAGATGACCGGCGGCAATCGTGATTAGGAAACGATCAACCTTATCTGGCCCCCCTTCTTCCCCTGCTTCGCCTTGGGTAGTCCTCTTCCTTGAGTTGGCACTCGTTTACTATTACACACTTGAACCCCTCGAATCCCAAAAGTGGATCCTGGTAATATAGCGCAGGGGAACTTCCTATGTGATGTGCACGGCTGCAGAGTCGCCTGAAAGAATTTATAAGTGCCGCATACCAGTTTTCCATTTACTTATCCTATCTTTCGAAACTTGAGGTGCAGTCCAAGGTTGCTTCTTCCCAGTGCACAAGAAGCAGAAGAACCCCCTAAAAGAAGTACACAATGGAACAGGCAATAGCAGAATTACTGGAAAAAGGAAAGCTACAACAGGAGATGAAGATGAAATCATGACAGAAGGGGATGTATTAATGATGCAAGAGGCAAAACCGGCAAAGGTTAGTGGAATGTTCTTTAAAACTACATGAGAATTGGAGGCTAATCCCCTTAAAGCCTTTACTTGATAAATGAAGGTTGCAGTGTGGAATTGCCGAGGTATTGACAGCATCTTGGCAATTCCCCAGCTAAAGGAGGTCTTAAACCTCCACTCCTCACATATTGTTTCCTCTGTGAAACAAAAAATCAGAAAGACATTATGGAAAAAGTAAAAACAAAATAAAATATGACAGTGCATATGTAGTGAATTCTAACAGGAAAGTAGGTGATTTAACCTTATTTTTGAACAACAACATTAAGATCACACATATAGAAGCCTTTGACTTTATGTTAGAGGCTTGTTATGAGGAACAGGATAGCAGGGAACTGTGGTGGTTCATTGGGGTATATGCAAGCACAGATGAAAAGATCAAGAAAGAACAATGGATCCAATTGGGGAAAAGAGTAGGAAATAGGATAGATAGGTCATAGCGGGGGATTTTAATGATATAGTATCAAATGAGGAGAAGTGGGGGGAAAGATGGAGACCTAACAGTAGCTTTGTTGACTTTAGACACTTTATATAGAGAGCAATGAACTGTTTGATCTGGGGTATGAAGGAATCCCGTAGACCTAGAGCAACCAATGGGAGAAGGAAGGAGAAGTGCAAGAGAGACTAGATAGGTGTCTAGGATCCCCAAAATGGTGCTCAACTTTCCGATGAGCCAAATGCACACATATTCATAAAGAGGCCTCTGATCATTGTGTGCTGCTTTTGGATATTGAGCCAAATCACCAAAAATGGAAAAAGAGATTCAATTTTGACAAAAGGTGGTTCTCTAATGAGAAAGCAAGGAGGGTAATCTCTCAAGCATGGGAGGTGAACCACCAAGGAAAATCAAAGCCTATAAGGTTACAATTCTGGAGTGGAACAAGAGAAATAAGAACAATGCCGACCTGTAAGAACAATGCCGACCTGAAAATCAAGTGCTTAAAGGAACAAATTTAGGAAATGTTCAACAAGGTGAAAAAACCAGGGGATGGGATTGGTGAAAGAATTGAAGACAAAATTAGGACAGGCATACTAAGAGAAGAAAGAGTTCTGGCAACAAAAAGCAAGGGTCAAATGGTTAAGAGAGGGAGACAGAAACACATCCCTCTTCCATGCTTCTGTTAGGGACAAGAGAAGGATGAACAGAATATCAACCCTACAGAAGGAAGATGGAAACTGGTGCAACACAGAGGAAGAGATACAGGAGGAGCTAGTGAGTTACTACCAGAATCTCTTTGCATCAATAGGCCCTAACAATCTGGGGGTGGTGCTAGAGGGTGTCCCTTGCTCAATAACCATCAAATGAATGCAAGATTGATTAAACCAGTAGATGATGCAGAAATTAAGGAAGCAGTGTTCTCCATGCACCAGACAAAGCCTCGAGCCCTGATGGTATGTCCCCATATTTTTTTCAAAAATTCTGGCATGTCATACAAGCTGATATTGTAAATGCAGTTAAAAGTTTCTTTCACGGTGGTCACTTGCTTAAGGCCATCAATGAAACCTTGATCACCCTGATCCCAAAGTTACCTATCCCATTAACTTGACTCACTTTAAACCCATTAGTCTTTGTAATTTTGTATAAAATAATTGCAAAAATTCTTGCCAAAAGATTGAAAAAAGTGCTGTCATTTTGCACAAGTGCCTCCTAGTCAGCTTTTGTTCCAAGGAGGTAGATTCTAGACAATGTGATCCTTACTCATGAATTAATGCATTTTCTTAAAAACAAGAGGAGAGGGAGGGAAGGCTTCATGTTGATTAAACTAGACATGTCCAATGCATATCATAGGGTAGAATGGGTCTATATTGGTACGCTAATGTTTAAAATGGGTTTTTGCCCAAAATGGATCCAATGGGTGATGGATTGTCTTTCCTCTGTCTCTTATTCCTTTAACCTTAATGGTTAGAAGGTGGGGCTAGTTAGACCTACTAAAGGCATTAGACAAGGGTTCCTCTTTCCCCTTATCTTTTTCTGATTTCTGTTGAGGTGTTTTCTAATATGATAGATAGGGCAATCAGAGAGAGAGGTATCACAAGAATTAGCATAAGTAGAAATGGTCCTGTTATGTCTCATCTATTTTTGCAGATGATGCCCTTTTATGTTGTAAAGCTAGCCTTAGAGATGCTGGAGTAATCAAGGAAATTCTGAGCCAATATGAAGCAGCCTTTAACCAAAAAGTCAATTTTGAAAAATCTGCTGTATTCTACAGTAGAAACACACTAATAGAAATAAGGATTGAAGTATGCAAAGAACTGGGAAGTATGAGGGAGGCTACCAGTGGCAAATACGTTGGGCTGCCAATGGTCATTGGCAGAACCAAGAATCAAGTTTTTGGTTATGTCAAGAGCAACATTAACAGCAAACTCCAGTGTTGGAGGAATAGATTTTTGAGTTTAGCCGGCAAGGACATTCGAATGAAATCTATCCTAATGGCCCTACCCAACTATACCATGTCTTGTTTCAAGTTACCAAAAGGATTATGCAAGAGATATACAGGAAAATTGCATCATTCTAGTGGAGTGGAGCTGACCAGGAGGGGAGAATGCATTGGGTAAGTTGGAACAAACTGATAGATACAAAAGGGGAAGGAGGAATGGGATTCAGAGAGTTGGAACATTTCAATACAGCTCTCCTAGCCAAACAGCTATGGAGACTTATAAGCCAACCTAACCTACTAGTGAGCAGAGTGGTGAAAGCAAAATACATTAGGGGAATGGCAATTGGAAAAGAAACCACCCAAAACTGCATCCTGGGTTTAGAAAAGCATTGCAAGTACAAGGCATCTGCTATGGAGAGGGATGTGTGGAGAGTTAGAGATGGGAGAAGCGTTGAGATATGGTGTGACAGGTGGATTACAGGAGTAGAGGGTGGTATCCTAAAATCCCAAAGGGATAGTAATGCCTGTATACATTGGGTAAGTGAGCTACTAGAAGAAGGGAAGTGGAACAAAAGGTTGCTATCAAAACTCTTTAGCACACATAAAACTGAGAAAATAGCAAGTATCACCCTTAGCATATACCAGGAAGGACAGGTGGGTGTGGAATTTTTAAAAAATCTAGGGTATATATTATCAAATCAGGATATGCCCTAGCAAAGTAATTAAATCACTGCTAAAATGACAAGGGTGAATGGAGGACAGACAAGTTGGGATGGTACTAAAGGAAAGGTCTAGAAGTCACTGTGAGGGTTAAATGTAAAAAATAAACTAAAGCACTTCATGTGGAGATGCTTATCACATAGTTTGCCAGTGAATGAAAAAATACACAACAGATCTGGCAAATGAGAAATATGGTGTAAGTGCTGAGAGGAAGAGCCATAAATAGTGGAACACTTATTTTTCAGATGTAACAATGCACAAATGATCTGGAAGCTAGCTCTCGTTAAATAGGATGGTCTAGTAGACCTACAAGCAGATTTCTGGAGATCGTGGTAAGGAATACTGCAAGCAAGAGAAAGATTGAATGAACAGGACTATGCAAGTTAACGATCAACATCCTTTGACAAATCTAGGAAGCCGGAAACATGATGCAGTTCAATGACAGGAAACAAGATGAATGGCATGTTGTACAACTAGCACAACAACATTGGACAGAGTTCAAGGAAGCTACGGAAGGATAGGAAAGAATGAACATTACAGAAAAACACAACACCTACCTCAAAAGATGTGGAATCCACCAAACTTAGGCTCACTCCTAATCAACACGGACATAGCCATCTCCCCACACAAATCAAGAACAGGTATTGGAGTTATTGCAAGAGATTGGCAAGGGAAGATCATCAAGGTTTGGGCAAAGGAGAACAAAAAAATGGTGTACCATTAGACAAAGAAGTACTGGTAGTCAGATGGGCCTTACTAAAGGCTCATGAAGCTGGATAGAACAACATCATAGTGCAATCGGATTGCAAGAGTCTAATAAACAAAAGTCAAGAGCAGAACACCAAGATAGCTCAATTGCAACAATCTTAGAAGACATTCTAGATTTGGAGCAGATGTTTCTAATATTCATTCTCATTCATCTATAGGGAAGGAAACACATGCAGCCACAAACTAGCAAAATTTGCAACTCAGCTGGTAAATGAGATGATATGGGAAGAGGCTTCCCTCAATGGCTAGTACAATCATAAATGATAGAAGGCAGTGGCCCTTTTTTGTACTTAATATTTGTACTATCAAGTGTTAATATTAATATAAATGATATTACCGTTTGACAAAAAAAAAGTAAAAATCCTTTCAATTTGAATTTTATTATTTTTCAAATAATTAAACTAGAGAAGATTAACTCGCTCTTGTGGGTTCGATCCTGGAATACTATAGATGAATTATTACTATGATCGACCTTGTGCACTAGCAGGAATTTATTGATCAAGTTTTTGGCACTATTACCAGATATGGTGCTAAGTTTTTCTACTTTTGTTATTTTGTCTTTTCTTTTTATTTTTATTTCTTCACTTTCATTTTTATTTTCTTGCTTAGGTACCTTGGTTTAGATGGTTTGGACATTCCTAACAATCAAAATCCACCACTAGCTCCACCTATAAACTTCATCTGAGGGACATCCAATGTCGCATTATAGCTGCCTCCCTACACTGTATCTGGCTAGTGATTGGGTTAGGAATTATGAGCTCAAGACCTTGAATTTAATATGATTCCTGTTTTTCTCGGTCTCTAATGAAGACCTATTATCTTTTACTTGAAAATTTTACTCTGTGGTGTAGAATTTTCCATTGCATGGGATATTGAAAGATGATTTGCAATGAGGTATTTCCCTATTGTCTCAAGGATCGTGCTAATTCTTGGCTGCTAAACTTACCTGAGGGATCCTTGAGAATTTGGAAAATGTCTACAATATCTTTTGACCAAGTACTACTCTCCGCAGAAAACTATAGATCTAAGGAAAAAGATTTGCTTCTTTACTCAAATGAAGGGAGAACCCATTCACGAAGGTTGGGAACGATTTAAATTGCTGCTTGCTTAATGTCTCGTCACCAGTATCCTTTGGCTCTACAAATGCAGTTTGCTATGATGGGCTGACTTTCATGACTTAAAATATGATAGATTTTGCAACAGGAGGGTACATTGATGATAAACTCTAGAAGAATTAGTTGCAATACATGAGTTTATTTCTAGTGATTCTCAAGAAGATAAATTTCTAAGGAATTGGGTTCACAAGTGGCCGAATTGAGTTATTAGATGCATCAGATGCAATTATTGATAAAAGGCAAAACTCAATCTCTATAACCATGTTCTAATTGCAATACGTATAGGCATACAAGTGCAAACTGTTGCAACAGAGAGTCCCTGCTATGCTGGAAGATATGAAATTTGCTAGAGTATATAGTGGACCAAAATTGCAGCAAATGAATGACCTCTTTTCCAATACATATATATAATGAGGGGTGGAGAAATTTCCGTAATTCATCATGAAGAGATCAAAGGATCGTCATTATGGGACCACTGGGTTTCCAGGTCTGCTGTTGAGATCTCAATATTTGCCTCCACTTGTTCAAGAAAAGAAACTGCTTGTCAAAGACATGATGTTGCAATATATGCAGAAAATGGAGCAAATAGCTCAGTCTCAACAAGCTTCTATTCAAAGTTTGGAGAGACAAGTAGGCCAATTGGCTAAGGCCCAACTAAAAGTGAGCCAAGTAAATTTCCCTGTACTACTGAAGTGAACCCAAAAGAAGGTACAATCAATATCCCTTTGCTTGGAAAAAGTGTTGGATGATCTAGTAGCTAAAGTAAATCTGGTACTTGAGAGAAATATGAGATTAAAGTGGATGATTGAAGTGAGAAAATTGAGGAGGCCAAAAAGGGTGAAAATGATCAACGTATGAAGTTGACTGAAGTAAAAGCTTACATTCCACCTATTCCCTTCCTGCAAAAGCTTAAGAAAAATGCAATTGATGAGCTGTATCAGAAGTTTGTGGATATTCTTAAGAAGCTACAAGTCCATATGCCTTTTTTTTTGCAATTTGGGCAAACATCCGTACTTATGCAAAGTTCTTAAAGGAGATAATGTCTAATAAAAAGAAATTAGAAGACTTTGTAGAGGGTGTCTCTTACTGAGGAATGCAGTGCAGTGGTTCAAAATCATCTTCCAATTAAGATGAAAGATCCATGGAGCTTTATTTTGCCTTATCAATTTGAACATATTCTTGTTGATAAATGTTTATGTGACCTTGGATTTAGTGTTAATTTGATGCCCTTATCATTTTTCAGGAAATTGAAGTGAGCTTACCTAGTGCCTACTCAGGTGATTCTTTAATTGGTTGACCATTCAGTTCGACTTTTAATATGCATTATAGAGGATTTACTGGTAAAAGTTGTTAAATTTTATTTTCCTACTAATTTTCTAGTTCTTGATGTGAAGAAGATACTTCTATTCCTGTCATTCTTGGTTAGAGGATTTTTGGTTGCGGAAGGGGCTAATATTGATTTATTAGAAGGAAAGTTAACTTTAAGGGTTGGTAAAGAAAATGAGGAATTTAATATTTTTTAAACCCCTTACAATATCCTTCATATGATGAGACTTGTTCTGTATTACTGCATCTAATGATTTGTATGTGGAGAGATTGTAGACACCAAATTTTTAATTTATTTTTATTGATAATTATTATCTATTTTTATTTATTAATTTCATGATTTTTGTTTCTAGACATTTTTCTGTTTTAGCATTTTAGATTGCCAAATTTTTAATTTAGCTTTATTTATTGATTAAATGATAATTATTATTCATTTTTGCTCATTAGTCTCTTAATTTTTATTTTAAGACATTTTTAGCATTAAAATTTCATAAAAAGAAAATTTTCACAAAAAGTAGTTTTAATCATTTTGGATTCAATTTGAAAATATATATATTTGACATTTAAAAATTTTTTAATTTTTGTTTTAATTTGTTTTTAACTTTGCTTGATTTCTGAAGGAAAAGAAAAAAAACAGAACAAAAACAAAAATGACAAAAATAATAAGGAAAATAGGTGAATAGGTGGAAGCTTGCATGTAGGACAAGTGTCCTCTATGTCTTTGACAACACAACACCTAAGGGGTTAGTGTCTGGACGCTTCGAAAGAAAAAAGGACAAAAGGGTTTCGGCTGGGCAAGAAGAAGGGACCAGAAAAAAAAGGAAAAAGGCAACGGAGAGGAAAACAGGGGAGGTCTGAAAATGAAAGAAAGCGCAGAGGAAAAAAGAAACAAGAGCAAGGGGCGGTTGGACAAAAGAAGAAGAAAGAGAGCGATGGAAAAGGAGAGATTGAGAGAAAGGAGGGCGGAGGAAAAATAGAGAGCTGGGTCTGAGAGCAAGAGGAAAGAAAACGGAAAACAAATGGGGGAGAGATTGAGAAAAAGAGAAAGGAGAAAAAGAAAGCTTCGGAAAAGTGAAAAAAAACGGAGAAAGCTAGAGGAGGAGAAATAGAGAGAACCGAGAGGGAGCTCTCGGCGGAGGAGCAAGAAAGGCGGACGTCGGGTAAGCGAAAGGAAAAATTGGGAAGAACTAGAGCTTGGAGGGGGCTGTGGAAGGAGAAAGGCTTCGGCAAGAAACCAAAAACAAGGAAAAAGCAAAGGGAAGGCTTCGGCTGGACAACGGGAAATAAGGAAAAGAGCAAGGAAAAGGGGACTTCGGCAAGAGAGGGAGAACAGAGCAAAGAAATTTGAAGAAAAACAGAGCAACCAGAGTCGCCACCACCTCATCGGAATCCGCCACCATCACCGACGAACCTTCGGCAAGAAAGGGAGAGCACTGTTAGCTATTTTCTTTCACTGTAAGCTATTTTCTTTCCCTTTCCTTTTAACTATCAGTTTTCTTGTTTCCCTTTTTCAAGAGCGAACGCTGGAAATCCCAACCCCAAAAAATTTGTCTCTAGTGAATTCGTTTCTTGCAAATTTTCGGTGATTATTGATATTGTTTGACCGCATGCTGTATATGTTGATTGAACTGAAATCCTTTGAGTTTCTGATTAAAATTTGAGGCCGATTATAGTTTCAATTGAGTAGGGAATTAGTGAAATTTTAATGCCCATTTGCTGCTTGATGAAATGCCCAACTGAGAGTTTGGCTTGAAGGGACGAATTGATTTCTGTTTTTTGCATACGTTTGGCCAGTCTATGCTTGTCAAAATAGTTGATTTTTCACGGTAGAAAAGCAGAGTCTTGAGAAGCTTTGGCATCTGGTTCTTTGCATTTTTTTTTATTTCTTTATGCGTCCCTATGTTTGAATTCGAATTGAGATTAGGAGAGGGAATTCTTGTGGGTTTCATTGTCTGATTGAGAATGATTAAAATTGAAACCAGATTTCTGGTATTGCTCCAATCGCAAAGAAAGAACGAAATGGCAATATGATGTTGAGCCGTTTGGAGAAGATAATTATTTGTCTAATTTACAATTTCAGTCCCTCTACTTTCTTTTTGTTTGTGATTCAGCCCCAGAGTGTCGAACCTTAGTAATTTTACCCCCAAAACGGTTATAATTCTTTCAATTAGGTCCCTATTTTTATTGCATTTGAACCTCTCAAGTTTTCCCTTATTCTGCTATGGCTCAGAAATTGGAAAAGTGGAACTTATTTCGCCCTTTTTAGATTTTAATCATCTTTTCATTTTTTTTAAGTAGTCTTTTGGATAAATTAATTCTTGATTTTAGGGCATAATTGTGGCTTAATAATTTTAGTTGATTTCATCATATTGGGTCTTAGTGAAGTAGGTAGTTTGGAGTAGAGGGTTGTTTTGTTTGGGTTTTGGTAATAGATTTTGGTTTATTTCTTCTGGGTTTATGATTTGGGCTTGAAGGCTTAGGCCCGTAACTTTGTGCGAGTTTAGTGAAAACGATGGGCTAGCTTGCCTGTTTAGCCCTAGACTTCCGGTTAGGCCAAATGAGTTTAGCCCCAGACGAAAGGCCAAAATGGCCCATTGGCCTCTGGCCCGCTGGAAACTAGGAAAATGGATTTACACTTTAGCCCCTGATCTTTGGATTGGTTTTCACTGTGGCCCAGAACTTTTAAATTTCTTTCAATTAAGTCCTTAATTTAATTTGCAAATAGGTCTCTAAACTTTATTTTTCTTTAATTTTGACCCCAAATTTTTATGATATTATAATTTACCCCCAAAACTTGTTAATTTTTACAATTAAGTCCTGATTGTTTTAATTTCTTAGATGTAGGTCGTTTACATGATTCAATTGACTCAATTTCATGCTTATTTCTATTTTTTATGATTATTTGTTAATTAAAGTGATGTCTTGACCTTTTCTTTGTTTTTTGGAGGGTAAAAGAATATTTCCACTTCCTTAGGTCACCAATTCAAGGGACGTATACTCTATCCTTTATTTTATTTCATCTTATTTGATCCTATGTGCCTTTATGTGACTTTTATGTGTAATTGCATGTCCTTTATGTGACTTTTATGTTTTATTTAATTTATTTATTGTTTTGATTTTATATATTATTTTTAATTTGGTTATTTGAAAGGCAATTAAATGTCAAAATTGTAATAGTTAGTTATTATTTTATTTTTATTCTTTATCCCCTTTAGATTATGTTAGGGCTTCCCAAATGTAATAGTTAGGTTATTATTTCATTCTTTATCCCCTTTAGATTGTAGTTAGGACCCCCAAATGTAATAGTTAGGGTTTATTTGCTTTATTTGTCTTGTGTGCATTGCATGTCTATGTGTTATGTGTTATTCGCTTTCCTTGGCGTCTTGCATCTAGACATCATGATTATGTGTTATGTGTTTATGTGATATTATGTATTTATTTGCTTTTTATTAGTTCTACGTGATTAGTTAGTTATAAATTAATGTGTGACGTCACCACACTAGTCCAACGCTAGTTGTGGTCCCTTTCTCGACTCCACACTAGTCCAACGCCTAACTGTGGTCTCTTTTTTCGATCTATCTCACTAGTCCAATGCTAGTGAGAATCCATAGACATGAGTTAGCCCAATACTAGATCCTTAGGAGCCTTTTGCGCATTAGATTATGTTTGTGTGACCACACTACATTTTCATGCATATTTCACTTTCAAGGTCCTTTATCATTTTTGCATGACCTTCTCCCTATACGTATATTCCTCTATCCCATATTCTCTTATATTTATATCCCTTATTCCATATTTCCCCTTATATGTATATTCCTTACCCCTTTGTATGCAATACATGATATTAGACTTGCATTCCATTTGAGAATTAGAACTAGGTTAGTACATTTTCATAATTAGATAAGAGAAAAACCCCTTGAGTACGGGATATGGACGAGTGTGGCTTTTTTAACCTTAACACGCTCGTATTCCCTCTATAAAAGGGAACATTAAAGTCATGAGTATTAATCCCCCGCACCCGTTATGATGCATTCCTCTAGGTCATATATATTTGTATAATTATTATTTCTTTTCTTTTCTTAGAGTCTCATATTTTTTTGCACATTCGTGACCTTTTCAAATAATTACTTTTGGGCATCGTAATTAATACGATTTGGCACCAAATAAAATTCGAAGAAACATGTTGACCCGATATCCTCCTAGGTTTTAGGTTTGCATCCATATAGTACTTCCAAAATGTGATAAATTTTTAGGTTAAAATAAGAAAAATTTTGACTAAATCACGCAAACTAACCTTGATTGGGTTGAAAGGGTGCCTTGGATTTTTATCCTTGCCTTCCCTTTCTTCAAATGTGACTTCCGAACACTTTTTCTCTGATTTTCGAAGACTTGAGTCGTTTTAAAAAGGATTTTCTACTTTTTCTTTAAAAATTCTTTTTAGGTGAACTTGGTACACCTCAATTCTAATACCAAGTGGCGATTCCAATTTTTCATTTAAAAACCCTTTTTAAGCTATTATTTTGGGTCAAATCGTCGCATTATTAAACCCTATTTTTAGGCCCAATTTCTTTATTTATTTTTCCAAAAATAAAAACTCATCATTTTTCGAATTCAAAATCAACCAAACCAAAATTTCACTTGATTTTATATTTTTCTTTTTAAAAAAATGGCGGGCGCGACAGAGATATGTATTAGAGTAGGATTAGGAGTCATTCCCTTGCAAAATCATCGTGCATATTCTTCTTCAATGATCGAAAAGCGCAATGGAGATGTGGAAAAATTATGTAGAATTGTAGGCACATGCTAAGGAAGCTATGAAATTATCCAAGCCATATTTTTTGCCTTAATCTTTCTAGCTATGTTTGGTTAAAGACGTTAAATTTAACACTTATCAGAGGCAAACCCGACTTTCATTTAAATTTAATTTAATTTCACTTACTATTGTTTTGCGTTTAGTGATGGTGTTTAGTTACTTGATATTTTAATATTGTGTTTGGGTAATATGGCGGTATGTTTAACCCCTATTATAGTGTTTACTTGTTCTTTTTGTTTTGGTAGAATTGGTTTCTCAAGCTTGATTATTTGATGGGTAACTTGCAACTCCCCGCCCACTTCGTTTGGTCATTGGAATTCATTTATTATCAGGGAAATTTCACTTTCATCTCTTTTCTTGTTATTTGTTCTTTATTTTTTATTCCCAACATTGAGGACTGGGGAATTAAATTATGGTGGTTAAAAGGGTAAAGTGAAATTTTTGGTTAAATTTTTCAAAATTTTTATTCTTATTGTCCATTCCCTAATATGAAATCACTTTATTTCAAGTATTATTACTATTAAGGTTATGCATTTATGAATGTGTTAAGTGTTGAATGGTATTGTTTTAGAGTAGTCTTTGGTTAATACTTGGTATTTTAAAACTTTTTCAATTTTGGCTAACTTTTCTAGGTATTGTAAATATTATTCTAGCATTTTTCTTGTGAATTTGGCCTAATTATTACTTTTAGTTCTCTATATTATTGGGAAATTAAGCAGGGTTTTTATGTTCATGTTTGTGCTTGTATACTTATTTTATTAAGTTGATCTATACTTCGTCGGTTGTTGTTGTTGCTAGTAACCAGGGTCTTTACCTAAAAATGTCGACTTTCACATCAAAAAGTGACGATGTTATGAGTATGTGATTCTTAAACAGTAAAAAGATGAGTAACTAGGTTTCTTCATTTGGAAGATATTGGAGTTCGTGTTAAAAGGCTTGAACGGTTAAGAATTAAGAGTATTCCCCTTGTCAAATGTGACAAAACTGAAGTTTGGGAAATTTGCAGAGAAATTTGGAAAGAAGAAAAAAGAGGAAAATAATATGTGGATTATGATACTAGTCTGTGGATCCATGTGGTTATGTATTTGAGATTTTGGTTAATGATTGGATCGTTCATAGGGAAAGGTTGGATAAATATTTTATATCCGTAGTTTAGTTAGTCAGAATTGAAATGGATGATGGTATTAAAAGCTAACTGCAGAAGTATCTCTTTGGATGTCATCGTTAGAACTTGACACTTGTTCATAATTGTTGCTTTAACAATAATAAGCCTTGAATATAGCCGTTGTTTGTGTTTAATGGATTTTGTTCTCATGCTTGAGGACAAAATGGACCCAAGTTTGGGGAAATTTGATAGGGTGTAATTTGTAATACATTTTGATGTATAAGTTGCTAATCAACTCTATTATTTGAGCTTTATTTTGAGTAGAAACTACTTAATTTTGCTCTTATATTATTCTTGACGAGTGCAGGATATACATATACCAATTAGCTCATTCCACAGTTAAGTTTTATATTTATAACATCCTAAATACCCCACACGCGATTTTTTGTAGGTATACAAGTTGCGATTTTGTATAGGGTATTAAGAGTAGAACCCACAGGGAAGATTTTCAATTACCAGTGATTTTTGAACTCCCTTATTTTTTAGACTATCATAAGTGCAAAAAATTGAATCTACACTATAAAAGTAACAAAAATACAATAGAACGTTTCTAGAGGTATGGAATTCCTTACTATTCTTGCAATGAAGTTACCGATTAAGTGAATGCCATTATCTTAACTAGTTATGGTGTAATTTTCTTATGTATGTGAAACCTACTTTCGTAGTGAATCAACTATATTTGTAATTAAGCCATACCTACTCTCGTAATCATGAAATTAATTACAAGTTCATTTGTTCTATGAAATTACATGAAACAAGTTACCAAAGCCACATATGTGCTCCTCTACTCTCATGAGTGAACTCCCTAGATTTATCACTTTCTTGAACTAGTGTTAAATTTTAATTCCCATTGCAAACTTAACACCTTAAGATTATTACAATTAATGGCCGGTTAATCATGATTAGATAAGCAAAAAGTGATAAATAACTTGTTCAAAATAATACCATCAAATAAAAATAATACCACCAAGTAAACATCACTAACAAGATATAGAAAGTTCATCCATAACTCGAGACATAAACTTTAACAAAATATGAAAAACAAGATCCAAACTTATATTATAGTTAAACATGAAATCAAATACAAAAGAGAAAGTGATAGGAGAGAAATCACCCTTGTCATATGAGTTGTAACTCTCCATCTTTGCTCTCCAATTCTTCATCAAAATCTAACTACAAATACAAAAAGGATAAATTACACTAACTATACTATACTACTCGAACTAATGAACTAAGGAAATTCTAGTGAAAACTACATTTTTGGTGAGTTTCTCTAGCCTTCCAAAGTTGTGAAAATGGTTTCCAAAGGCTGCTATTTATAGAGAATTCAATCTCAAGGTGAGTTGTTTCTTAGTTGGCAAAGTTGACTTTTGAACTCACCAAGAGTTGTTCTCCAAGTTTCCACACTCTTCTTCGTCAGATACAGCTGAAATTCTGAGTTGTAGATGAGTTGGAAAGGTTGTGTGAATGCAAAATAAGTTGCGGCAGAAAAACTAGAATACGCAACCTTAGGTGGCGTATTGTATCCCACGTTTTCTCCTTTGCAGGTTTGTACTTTCTGGGCAGAATTCATCCTTACTCTGTTTTTGGTCCAACTTCAACTGATATTTTCTTGATGATGGAGGCTGAATTTGCCCTTGTATAAAAGATGAAATTGTATCTCTTTGAGTTAACTTTCCAATGCATCAAGAATCATTCAATTTGGAGCTCTGTGGACCGAGAAATAACCAAAATACCCTCAACTGGTCAGAACTCTGTTTCAACTTTCGACAGTGAAATTGCACTTCTGTATTTTGACATTTTGACAATGAAAATGATTGAAATAGACTTCAATGTCTTCATACAAATGTAGATCCATCTCTTAGCTTCAAAATGGTACAAGAATCATCTCAATTCAATACTTGTATCTCAAGATATAGCCAAAACACCACAAGGTCTCAAAGCTGAAAAACTTGCATTTCATCCTTTGATTATTTTGCACTTCATGTTTTCTTTAAATCATTTCAAATCATCAATAATCATCTAATTATCTTCTCAATTCACTCCAATTGATGATTGAATCATTAAACTTACAAAACACACAAAGTTTTCACCATTAAAATCCATAGAAATGCAATTTTCACACTTTAAACCATAAAATGCATATTTTCACTAGAATCCTAGTTAATTAGCTATAGAAGTAGTTAAAACACACTAAAACTAAATAATAAAACACACTAAAAACACTCAAAATATGCAGTTATCAGTTCTAATAGGTGAATAGCTTAATTGGAGAGAAAATGGACAAAAACGTGGCGCGAAGGAGTAATGGAAGAAGAAAAGGTCAAGAGAAAAGGGTCTGGTAGGAGTGCCGTGTTGCGGCATTTTGGCAATAACTTGAGTTACAAAAATTGAATTGAAATGATTCTTGATTCATTTTGAAACTAAGAGAATTATCTACAATTCTTATGAGAAATCAAAGTCTAGTTCTTATGTTTTCACAGCCAAAATTCAAAATATTGAAGCATAGTTTTGTTGCAATGCTTGTCTGATCTATTCTCAGTATTTTGGGAATATCTCAGTGTCCAAACCTCCAAATGACATGATTATGGTGGCATTGGAAATCTATTTCAAAGGCCAGAACTTTCATGTTTTGAGGAAGAGATGATTTGACCTCGTTGATACAGTTTTTTGGCTTTAAAAAGGATCCATGAAATCCATCTGCATATCAGTTATAACTAGTGTCGACTATTAGTTTGGTTATCACACTAGAGTTTCGCTGATCCCAACTCTAGCTCCAGAGATTAGGCCGGAGTTTAAGTTGGAGTTCATCGAAAAAATGCTCGAAAATGTTCCCGTTTGGATACGACTTTAACAAATTATAAATAGGGGCTATCTAGGACATTTTTAGGGAAAGAAAACATTGGGTTAGCATTAGTTCATCCTTTTTACATCTTCTTTTCTTGAGAGATTGAGGAAGCCTGGAAGAATCAAAGAGGAAGATCAAGATGAAGATCAAAGCAAGGAAAATTAAGAAGTTTTCTTTCCTTTTATCTTCTTAATTGTATGTTTTCTTTGAATTCTTGATTTTTGAATATGTTGAACTAAATTATTCCTAGGGTTAGGGTTTTGTGAAGGAGATTTGGTTATTTATCTTAGTTAAATTCTTAACTTTTACTTTGATTTATTTATCTTGATTTAATTATATGTTTGTGATTGGCCACTATAGACATGTTCTTAGGTTTTGTATCGAACTGAGAAGAGATATATAATTGTGTACTAGATAGATAAACATACTTAAGTTAATCATGAGACTTGGTTAGGGTTTATATGATGTAATTATATCACCTAAGATCTTATAGGGTTTAACTAAATGCTTACGATCTCGAGAGAAATGTGACATAACTAAATGCATCCTCCAATTCATCATATGCATAGTCAGGAGTTGATATCAACTTATAGTCGATGGCCATTTGCTTAGTGGGGGATTGACCTACTTGGCCCCTTTTCTTGAACCCCTGGGGGCTATGAGTACTACTTGTGACGCCCCCACTTCTTCTTGGGGCGAACGCAAGAGTATCCGCGGAACGCCTGCCTAATTCTCGTCAGGACTCAATACAAGTCTAATTCAAACTTAAGGATAAACAACCAAATAATAAAGGTCGACGCAAAGAAAAGTCGCTTCGTTAATAAACATTCAAATCTTACATCATAAGTTACCAAAAGTACATCAACTTTCCTCAAAAATACAACCACTAGAAGTCGACTAATCAATTACATCCAAAAATTCTAATAAAAAGTAATCAGGTCGGCTTCTCCAAAATCTTTCCATTCCGAGCTCCTGTTAAGGAAAACAAACTAATGGGGTGAGCGAACACTCAGTGAGGCCAAGAAAAAAAACATGCAAACACATAGTTCAGGTAACAATAACATTTGTATAAGAATTAAAGCTAGAAAATTCAAGTAATTCACAATTAGTAATAAAACACAATTAATAAGGATACGGGAGCTTTCAAGAGCTAAATTCCACTTGCTTTGCCAAGGCTCGATCCAATACCTCCACATGATGACACTCTGTCAACCAAGTAGGTATTAAGTCCGTAGACACTCCACTTACTTCCCCCATCCATCATTTCACCCTCTCGGATCCGTAACCAAACACGCATGAAAAGGGCGATACTACACGAGTATGTCGAACAAGATCTCAAAAGATCAAGTTTTGTTTTTATAATATTCTCATGGTTCATCAAGCTTCTCGACCAAACCCATGCCGACTCGAGTCGCAAGGTTAGCCAATGAGATTTGGGCATCCCCCACGAGTACACGTATAATAGTCGACAAGGTTTACTCCAATCAACCTCCAAGTTCAAATTTAATACAAACCAAGTTCAAGTAAGTTAAGTAATAAGTCAAATAAAAGAGAGCGAGTGTAATAAAGTACACACTCGTCTCATCAAGTTATGTTCACGTATACAAGTAAGAGTAATCAAGTAAACACAACAATTCATGCACTTGACACTCACCAATTCAAAAGTAATTGAACGAGTAAAGTCTTTAGTTGTCCTCTCCGAGATTCTCTTCAAGACTCGCTTGAGCACCTGAAGAAATAGTGACCATACATCACTCACGTAAACTCACGACCATTTATCATTCAAGGAAGAAAGTGCATTAGTTTAAAAGTAGAACAATGACTCAAGAGGGCTTTACTCTATTGAAATTCAAGATTCACAGGTAAGGATTTAAAGTCACAAGGAAAACTTGCATCCTCCATGAAACCGGGTTTAAAACGGTCTATCAATATCGAAAGAAAGTGAAAAGTTTTCGAAAGTTCATTTCCTAAAGAATAAGAAATTTTCAACTTTGCGCGACCATACTTGAAAAATCAGATCTTCAGTTCAGTACATCCAAAAATGGAAAAATTTATACCGTTGGAAACTAGATTAAAAGTACTAAAACTTCCCTGAAGATACTTTTCTAAGATTCCAACCAGAAAGCATTCAAATTTCAGTTCAAAGTTACAGTTTCAAGAAGACAGGACAGAACCAGTCTTGGTTTTTCAGCAATATTTGAAAATTCGGCAAAATTCACAGAAAGTAAATTAGCCTCTGAATTTTATAACACAATAAGAGTTCCAAACCAAGTTTCAAACACAACAAGTGGAACTAAATTTGGAGTTTTGAGCAAAAAGATATAATAGTTTAAAGTTGGCCGATTTTCGCAACCTATTCAGAAAATTTCCAGTTTCCAGCTTTGACGCAGTTTCAAAATCAGACCATATCTAACTCTACACAAGTCCAAATTGAGAATGGTTTATGGTGTTAGAAACTAGGTTCAAAATGATACATTTCATCAGAAGACATCATTTTAAAAATCCTTTCACAAGTGAGACAAAATCGAGCCACAAGATGTAGCTTCCCAGTTTCTTTCGGACAGATAGGCAGAACAGAACAGTCTACTTTGCTGATTTGCTACGGTTTACTCAAAATGAACTAGCAGAGGATTCTTATAACGTTTGAAAGCTCTGAATGTCTAGTTTTGAATGCCGTAAACGGCACTCAATTTTGACTTTTGTACAAAGAGTTATGTTCAGACAAAGAACCACTGGTTGGCTACCCTGCTAGCGAATTTCCAGATTTCGAACTTTTCCAAAACTCAAGTTTTATACAACCAATCGACATGATTTTTGAAAGACACTTTCTACACACATAGTACATAAACACTTCTACAGTAAGTTACAGTAAAGTTTTAAATAAACACCCAAAAAACTCACTTGCCAAACGGGGCCCAAGATTTGTTCTGGTTGTTGAGAAACTAGCATGTCAAGATTCATACGTATGCATGGGTGGTTGTATTTGGGGTGTTTTTTTTTAAAAATAAAATTAATGCAATAAGTGCATCTTTCAGTAAATATATTCGTGAGATAAAAAGGTGATTGAAAAAAATGAAATATATTCAGTAATAAGTGCATCTTTCTCACTCTCACGGTTTCTTCCAACTTTCTCTCATGTTTTCAAGCCAAAATCATCTCATTCATCACATAAACAACGACAATCAATCAATATAGGCTCAAGTAAGCTACCTAAAGGCCTCCTCAAGACATCAAGTTTAGGATTTAAAGCAAGATAAATGTTTCCTCAAGTCCGCTATCCTATAAACTTCATTAGGGTTTCAAACCCATGAAATCTAACCGTCAATTTTAGTAAAATTTGAAAGGTTAAGGAGATGAAATGATTACCCTTTAAACCCTAGATGGAGACCAGATTTTTCCACCAAAATCACCAGGCAACACCTCAAGCTTTCAACTTTCTTCTAGTTGGAGCAAAAACCCAAGGGATTGTGAGTTGGATAGAGTGAATCAAGCAAACTTGGAGCAAGAAGTTGAAGCCTTTCTCTTCCCTTTTCTTTTCCTTTGGTCGGCCGAGAGAGAGGAGAGAGAAAGTGAGGGTTTTGTGGTTTGATTTCTTGGAGGGAAAGAATGAAAAAGGTAGCCATAAAGTGTGCACAAAAGTCAATCCTCGATAGTGCGAAATAGTGTCGTGCACTACCACTTCCTTTTGTTTGATACACTTATGCACTAATCACTACAACAGAATTGGCCATTTGCGGCACTTTCAATGCGGCACATAGCTAATTTGCCGCAATAAAATGGTATTATTTTGATTATGCTGAAATATTGACCCCGTATTTGGTTTTTCGTGACAAATTAACAGCACAATTAAATTCCACCACTAATTGTGCAACTAAACGATGTCGTTGTTGTGAGCTGTCCAAGCATTAAACGGATAATTGCTGAATCATATTCATGGTAAGTAATCTTTCCATTTTCTCAGTCCCCCCACTTCTTCTCTCTCATTTTTTCTAAATTTCTTCTATAGTCCGAGAACCCTATGCCCCAAATTTCTCTTCCAAAACTTTCGATTTTGCCTCTGCTCATCCCTAATTTCTCATTCTATCTCTCCATTTCTCATCAAACAGGTAATTACTTAATCCTTTAGCAGATTGACACTGGATGTTTTTACAATTAATAGCGATGACGAGAAGCAGCAATAGAACCTGAAGTATTGTTTTATCAAAGACGATGCCGTGTTCTATCAAAATCGGTGCACTTTTTTCTTCTTCTGTTCTTATCCAAGTCTCCACCGATGAAACCAATCTAATTTGAGCGAAACTTTTGAAGCTGGATTAACTCTGAAACTCGTGGACGAGTTGATGAAGAAAGCTGGATTAATTGAAATTTTTGAATCTGGATTAATTTTAAAACTCATGGATGAGTTGATGAAGAAATCTAGATTAATTCGGTAATCTCTTCTTTTAATTTTTTTATTTCACTATTTTAGCTCCATTGGTGATTTTTGCTCTCAATCTTTATTCAGTTGAGGTTTGTATCCCAACCTTCGAAGATCCTTCTGATGATGCCCTAGTCGCAGAGTTCAAATCAAAGAAAGAAATCTCTTTTTTTCGTCATCATTTTTAGTTTATGTGCTTCTTTTACTTTTCATTCGTTAATGGATTTTAAAAAAAATCATGTTATTACAGATTCTATTTTGCCATTATTGAAATATTTCTTGAATACTGGCAAATTATTCATTCTAGTCTCTTGACCTTTGCAACTGGGTCATCTATTTTCATCTCCTGATTCTACATAATTCATGATTTGTAATTTGTATAATTTATAAATTGATTGGAGAATAAGATTTTGGGTTCAATTTGATGGTTTTGATGCTGGATGCTTATAAAACTTCAATTGATGATATGCTGCGGTTGTCAGTGATGTATGTTATTTGGAAATTTCATCTCCTGGCGTACCTTGGCTCTGATTGGTAATTCTGTTTTCCCTACCTCCATTGCCTGGTATGATTGTTAGTCAGTTGAATAGGACTTTTCTGTACTCAGTCATTTCAGGAACCATTCCATGTATACTGCAGTTGCTAGGCCCTTTTTGTTTAGTTCCAGAGTCTCCCTGGTGGCTAGTAAGTTCAGAGACAATTCAGTAAATAAACTTCTTTCTATTAAGAATTGTTATTTCAGTATTCTAGCTCTGCTATGTGATTTGTGTATGAGACTGCAAGAAAACTTGTTTCAGTAGTTGAATGAAAGCTTTCAAATTTTGATCTTGTAGCTGCCTTTGTTAATTTATAAGCTTTTGCATTTTGAAAATTTTAATTTTTTGTAAAACTGACTATGATTTTAATTGTCTACATAAAGCTTTCAATAAGCATTAGTAGCTGAAGTGTTCCACTAGCCACTGGTGAAGAACTTCATGGGAATGCCATATAATGTTTTTTATATAAATTAATTGATACAGCATATTAGCTTAAATTGCCTCTATGAAATGTATTTTCCTTGTCACCGTCATAAGGAAATAATGTTCATCACTACATGCAAAAATTTTTTGGGGGAATTAAGTGGAAATTATTTTCCAAATAATGTTGGAGATATGTATTTCTAGGTTTCCTGCGATGTTTCATTTGTTATATTCTGTTAAAGTTGCTTTTTCTTTTCTTCTTTATGCATGTGAAGCAAGCTGGAGTTCATCTTGTAGAAAGCCTTTTGTTGATTGTGCTCATTGGTTAAAGAGGTTTAATGTTTCTCAAGGTAAAACCAATGATATTAACTTTTCCAGATTTATTCATATGGTCGTGCCTTTGCTTCACTTTAAATGTAGTCAAGGTTTGCTATTAGCTCACATTTTCAAAGGTCTTCTGTAATTGTTTGCATGCTCACCAGTAATTATTTTAAGGAGCTTTATTTGCTTTACTTTTGATTCATTTCTGGATCTTATAAAAATTATCTTATTACAGATTCTGTTTCAATATTATGATACATCCATGGCATGAATCAGGAACTTTATGAGTTTTTAGATTTTGAATATTGTGGTTTGAATCCTGCATTGATTCTCTTTTTCTGTTACATTACTTTGTTACTTAATTTTAAATGACTAAGGTTAAAGTTTGTAAAAATGCAGTTGCCAAGATTAATTGATTTAGGTAATACTTTGACTTGGGCATGTTCCAATTTTCAGTGCTGCCTCAAATCGATGATTTCTTTCTGTTTAGTAAAATTCAGACTTCCATTTTGTTCTTTTAAGATTTACATGCTGATGTTTTTCCAGGTGATCATGTCTTTGTAGTTTACTAGTAAAGAAATTAATTGTTCAAATTGGAATTTCTGTTTATGGTGTAAACTCTAGGAAAATCTAAAATGCATGTCAAAGTGTAAAATTAGAACCTCTGCTCGCTACTTTTTGGCGAAGTTTTCGCTACTAGACGTTATAGACCTCTCTCTCAAAGTGAGTCATATGAGCTTGAAAATCATCATTGGCTTTTCAAGGAAGAAAGGGACTGCAACAATATTGTCATCAAGATTGCAAGCAATCACTTAGATAAACATGCACTTTTGCATTGAACAGATGCAGTTATGCTGAATAAGTAAATAAATTTATATACTGCGCAAACTAATCCTTGTGATTCTCATTTCAGCTGCGACTGGCTGCTGCAGTTAGCAAGAAAAGCAGAGTGCCAGTAACAAGTGAGCCATCTTTTCTCCTTTTCTTTAATTGATTCGTCTCTTCTGCAAATAAGCCTCTCTTTAGGTATACTAAATCTGAAATGGTATTGTGGTTGAGTTAGAGAAACTAAGGAAGTTTTTCTGGACAAATTCTAGGGGCCAACTTTGAGCAGATTAGGCAAATGAAGTTCATTTCGTTTTATGCTTTCATATGTTTATTGACAATTCCTGATGGAAAATATATCTTTAATCTGAAGGTTTAAACTCGAAAAGAGGATTTTGAAAATTTTTTATTGAATGTAGTTCTATTCGGTTGTGGATGTTGATTACTTTCCCAAATTTGGAAGTGAATTGATTGATGACCTTTCTAAACTCTAGTGTTCAACAATGGTTATGACCATATTTTTTGTGTTATTTCAGGATTTTGAGATGTGAAGATACTTTTGAGAGATATATGATGAATTTGTGTTTTCCAAGACAAGCACTTCTTGGGATATGAAACATCTTGTCATTGGAGTGAACTATTACATTACAAGAAATTCATCCTTTTTTTTTCAAAATGATGACTTGCGATAAAGTTTGTAAATTTTGACTAAAGCAGTGTATGATATTTTGTTCTAGTGTATTGTGGAACTTTAATTTTATTCTAATATTCAATTTTAGTATATTTGAGCAGGATAAGTACCGTACCATCAAAAGATTGATTTCTGGCCTTTATTAGTGATTTTTGTGCGACACAATTTTATGTTGCAATAACATTATGGAGACTTTTTGGGACTCATTTTTTGTGCCGCAAGTAGAGTGGTGACACTCAAATTGGCGTCGCAAAGAGCGATGCAAATACATGCGACATATTGAAAAATTGTGTCGTTTTCTTTTGTAACGGCTACTTTTGTGACACAATTGAATTCCGTCGCATTTGTGCCACAAAAAGGTTTTCGTGGCGGTTTTTTGACTTTTTGCAGCAGAATTCTGGCGTCGCGAAAAGTCAGTTTTCTTGTAGTGAATCCTCCAAGATACTTTCTCTAACATTTTAATTACTCATACTTACGAGTCTAATACTAATTCTTCAATTCTCCAATTAATTGGATTGACCCGACTTTCGAAAAACTTTCGACGCGCGCGCGAGAAAATAAAATTTAAAGGAAATTCATGCAATACTAGGATAATTAAATAACACTAGGGCAAATAATTATAAAAATGACTAATTAAGAATAAAACATGAGTCCTCACACTACTAGTGATAGTAGTACTTCACCAAGTGGATGGACTTATTTCTATCATAGGAAGAGCAATTAGAAGTTCTTTTGGAAGAATATTGTACGCCACTTTGGCATACATTGTGTTTTGATCTCTGATATTGAAAAAGCAACTTGCTAAACATCCGTTCCATGATCGGTGTCAGGAATTGAAATTTCAATAACATTTCACTTCTATTGGCCACCCACAAGCTAATGATCAAGTGGAGAATGCAAACTGAACTATCTTGCAAAGATTGAAATCCAAGCTTGACCAAGTTAAAATAGAATGGATAGACGAACTCTCAAGTATCTTCCGGGCAATACCGAACAACCCCTCGAATTGCCACCCAAGATACCCCATTTACTTTGACTTATAGGACAGAAGCAGTTGTCCTTGTAGAGATTGGACTATCTACGTCTAGAATTCAGAACTTCATAATTGAGGCTAATGAGGAAGAACTAAAATATAGGTCTGATGCACTCAAGCAAGTATTTCATTTTTAACTTAATTGATAACCTATTGAAATAAACCTTAAAAAGAACATGTTTATTAGACTATCAATTTAATTTACATATAGTATATATTGCTCATTCAATAAAGTGTTTAATAACAAAATATGATTGAAAAGTAATAGAACTCATAATCAATTAGTTACTCATAATGCAAAATGATATATAGTATGCCTAATTTGAAACCAAATATATATATATATATTATATATATATATATATATGCAAAAGAGGAGAAAGAAGTGAGAAACTAATGGCATAATTAAATAAATAAAGAAAATAAAAAAAAGAAGAAAGTAAAGTTTAATTGGAATTTGTAATACACATCTAAAGTAATTTTGATCTAATTTGTATCTCATTTTATACTCAACCTCAATGATCATTGTTTGAAACTTAAGATATTAAAGCCGTTCAAAATCTAAATAATGGGGACAAAAAATGCAAAGTCGAAATTGTTGATGAATAGAAAATTGATTTTGACTGTTGGGATTGTTAAATTTCTGTCAATTGTCTTAAATTTGCATAAAATAATAAACTTTAGGGACGAAATTTATTTAGTCAAAATATTAGGATCCAATTTGGTACATAAACTAAATATTAAGGATCAAAACTACATTTTCCATTTTATTGAATGTACATCAACTAATGACTACCCTTTAGTGAGTTTTTTTTTTATCAACTCTTTTTAATGAGAGAGGGTCGGGATTTAAGAAGCAACGAGGGGAAAAGGAATTTAAATCGAAGACCGCTAAATTCTAGGATCTCATCTTTAACAATTAGATGAAGACCAATTAATAGATCAATGTTGATCATTACGTTGCAAATTTCGCAATTGATTCGACATTAGATGCGCATTTTAATGGCCTGACTAGAAAGTATAAAGTTGGCTGAAAGTGAACGCGCCTCATTTCTAAACAAGTTTATACTAGTGGACTTTAAACCCTGTTGATCATTTGTTGATAAATCAAGGTTAGATTGCACCTCAATAAATACTGTACTAATGCATACCTGGTGGGGTTTTTTGATAGGAGGATTGTCATAAACATATCCTTATTATGATTTATCTAACCTAATATATATATATACACATATTAATAATTATTATCCTCTTTTACATTTATATAATTATATAGTTTTTTTATTTAATCTTGCCTACCCTCTCTTATATTTATTTATTTTCCTTTATTAATTTTATATTTTCAAAAACATAACATCTGAAATATATTTTAACTAGTGTCTTATGGACATTTGTTAGACAACCCAATTTTTTTTTAGGTAAGAAAGAGTAGGATTTAAGAAGTAGAAAAGAGGAAAGAAGAATTGAACCCAAAATTGCGGGGATGGTAAAAAACGTATCCTTTTCTAGCTTAAAAGCTTAAGCTTTAGGAGAGGCCCAGTACTTATAGGTTTAGGGGAGCAGTCACATGAGTCCTACCACTCACACGCTTATTGGGCGCTAGAGAGATTCCGAACCCCAGATCTTTTGCACTTCAACCCTCCGAGGTTCTGGCTCTGATACCACTTGGCCTAAAAGTTTAAGCTGTTAGAAGAGGCCCAGCAACTGTACTTATAGATTTAGGGGAGCAGTCACATGAGTCCTACTACTCACATGTTAATTGGGCGCTAAAGAGATTCGAACCCAGACCTTTAACACACGAGATTAATTTAATTCTTTTCAAGTGTCTTCTGATGTGGTCAATTCTATGCCCTCAGATGCTCCATACGCGAAATAATCCTAGTTGATTGCATCGGAAGTTTCCTTGTGTCCTGAACAAGAAAAAAAAAAAAAAAGGAGCCATAGAAAACAGATTTGTTTAAAGGAGAGACGAGACTGACTTAAATTTATAGAATTGATTGATTTTATTTGTTTGAATGGGTCTTGAAAAATTGGGGATTGATGGACGGCATATTTTGTCCGCATTCAAAAGAACACGCAAGGGAGAACTCGGAGATAGGACTTTCTTGGTTTCAATTATCAATGATCCAAAACATATAATTCCAATTAATAAGTGGTCCTTTTTACTTCGGGCACTGACTACTTACCGAGACTGACTTAATTTTTTTTCTTCAAAACGGTAACTTAATTTATCCTATTCCACAAGAAGGTTTTTCAAGATTGATTAGATCAAAAGTGTATTCTGACATTTCTTTTGAATTTTTTTCATTGTAGATGGGGTTCGAATCTCCAAGACTTTCTTGGTTTCAATTATCAATGATCTAAAACATATAATTCCAATTAATAAGTGGTCCTTTTACTTCGGGCATTGACTACTTACCGAGACTGACTTAATTTTTTTTTCTTCGTAACGGTAACTTAATTTATCCTATTCTACAGAAAGGTTTCGAGATTGATTAGATCAAAAGTGTATTTTGACATTTTTTTTTGAATTTTTTTCACTGTAGATGGGGTTCGAATCTCCAATTTAACAGATATACAGACATAATTAAATCAAAGGATGTTCTGACACATTCTTTGAATTTTTTTTACTGCAGATTAAGTTCGAATCTCCAATTTACAATCGAAAGAGAAATTTAGTTCTTTTTTTGTGGCCACTGAACCAAATATCAGTGGTTTTTTTTTTTTTTTTTGTAAAACTTCAACTGCATTATATAAGTACCAAATATCAGTGGTTGGCCGACTTAAATTTATAGAATTGTTTGATTTTATTTGTGTCACTGGGTCTCGAAAATTTGCGGATTGATGGACGCGTATTTTGGACACATTCTAGGAACCTGCAAGGAAGAAACTCGGAGATGGACTTTCTTCGTTTCAAAATAGGCCCTTTTACTCCAAGGCACTGACTAGTTCAGTCATATTATTCAAAGCCGCCTCTCATCCTGTTGTTAATTACAACCGAATTTGTCGTAACCAAGATGTCCAATGATTATCATTATTTATTCAAGTTGGAAAGAAAACATAATCCATGCTTTCACAACATTTATTTACCACGGACTATTTCCTTTTCCCTTTTTTCTACGAAATGTCAATAATTAATCTAGTGCTACTCCCACACTATGATAAAAGAAAATGATCAAATCGGATCATTAGAAACTTATAGGAGACTAAAATTCCTCCAAACTTGCCTGCTGAATATATAGGTCAGGACATTAGAACCTCAAAGCTTACGCTCCAAGAGGGATTTATGTCTCCTAATGGCCACTGGACCAATATTTACCATCGTCGGCTTTCCATCTATGTTTTCAGAACCGGATCGGGTATCAACTCGGTCAAGCTCAGGGGTCAGGGGTCAATGGGTTCAACCGAATTCGATAGGGGTTGAACCGGATGACGTCATAAATAAAAATTATTTAAAAATTAAAATATTATATGTAAAATACCTAATAACATGTTAATATTAATAAAGGTATATTCATATATATTTGATGTTTCAAATATATTTAACAAGAAAATACAAAGAAATTAGAACAATCAAGTAGCAATTTATATATTTAATAAGTATTAACAAGTTTAGAATTAAAATTATGGACTTAATTAAAAAATAACACCAAACTTTAAGAAAACATTGATAAAGTATGAAATATTTGAGGTATATTAATAATTTTTAACAATCTAGGGGTCAAAATATATTGAAAAAGTTTGAGTTTTTTTAAAAAAAAATGCTGTTTGAACCGGAAATCCGGTTTTTTTCCGGTCAAACCGGGTCAACTCGGGTCTTGACCGGATTTGACCGGGTTTTACTTTCCCGGTTTTTTGGTATAACTCGGACCGGACACATGGCCGGTTCCCGATTCGACCGGTTGAACTGGCCGGTCCGGTCCGAGTTTTAAAACACAGCTTTACATTAGTGACAGGTGTTGAATATGTAGAAGCTTATCTAGAAGATCTTTGTGTTGAATATTAGAAGCTTATCTAGAAGATCTCTGTTCTTGTCGCTGAATTTTCGTCAAGATCGCGTGGATCAAACGAAAGTCCAAGTCAGCTTTAGTATTATGTTTATGCTAGCCATTAAAAGCTTGCGAAAACACAGGTATAATAGAGCCTGGCAAAGGAAACGAATCACACCAAGGAACTACAGTATAATACAATCCTCATCAATGAGGTCTAAGACCATTTTTGTACTCGTCTTTGCGCTTGCAATTGCATATGCAGATTGCAACTCTGAAGGTATCAATAATCATAAATTAAACATGCACAATTTCTTTGATATTTTTTTGCTTTTTCCAATTTCATTGTTATTACCTAACTATAAATAGCCTAAAACAAAAGATGGTTTTTTTTGTTGGGGTTATAAAACGAAGTATTTTGTTCTGAATTAGGTCCAACTTCCATCGTTTTCTTTCCCCTGCTTTTCCAAGAAAAAGACCAGATGAACATAATTTTGTGCTAAATAGTTTGTCACGAGTCATTATCAGGTACTTCAAATTATTTGGTCCTATATCCTAATAATATTTGTGATCAAATTTGCTTGTTGGCACATTAACAGGGGATGCCCTTAATGCTTGGAAGGTCAGCTTGGCAGATCCAAATAATGTCCTTCAAAGCTGGGATCCCAACACTTGTAAATCCATGCACCTGGCTCCATGTCACCTGCAATGATGAGAACAGTGTTACAAGAGTGTAGGCTTTCTCATCTTCTCGCTGTTTTCCATGATTAATTACGAGCCCCCACCTTTCAAAAAAAAAAAATCCCATTTTTCAGACTAATTAGAAAAATAAAACTACTACTGCGCTATATACTGATAAACTGTTGTTATGTGAAAATGATAAAGACCAAGAAAATAAAAGGGATAGAAAAAATGCAGGGACCTTGGCGTTGCGGGGCTTTCAGGACCTTCTGTACCTCAGCTGGGACTCTTGGCCAATCTTCAGTATCTGTGAGAATACTATAGCAAGTTGGATCTTTCAACTTTAATCAATTTCATACATGAAATGTTTATTCGACCGTCTTGATTGAGTTATCTTAATGATGCTGTCAAAATATTGCAGGGAAGTGTATGGTAATTAAGCTCAGTGGAGCAATTCCACCTGATTAGGGAACCTGACAAACCTTGTAAGCTTGGACCTCTATCATAATCGATTAAGCGGCTCAATCCCAGCAGTTCTTGGCAACTTGAGATCCTTAAGATTTTTGTGAGCATGCCCCTGCTATCCTACTTCAGTAAATTTTAACTATTTACTCGAATGACACTCTAAAATCTGCAGTGTGAAAAAAGAAGTGCACTCTGAAATCTGACCTTTTGTTTAGGATGATTGTAGTAGTAGCTAATTTAAATCTCTGGGCCATTTTTTTTGTGTAGCGGAGATGTGGATTTCAAGAAACGGGGAGGGTAATTGGGGTTTTGAATTCAAAATCTCCAATTCATGAGTTCTCTAATTTTGGGCCTTTTTCGTTTGATAACTTTAGTCGCCTTTGATTTTGTTTTTGATGTAGTCTTCTGCATAATGGGTGTATGATCTGCAGGCGGGTTGAACGGTAATAAGTTATCCCGGAAAGTTACCCTTGACGGCATAGTTCAACTTATTAACCATGGCCACTTGCAAGATTCTGTAAGTCCTAGAGCCAATATCCGTGCATCTCTAAATTTTCATACACATTATTATATTTGTTTAAGAGGAATTACGAATCTCAGGACCATCTAGTTAATGTCTTCATTGGCCTGAACTTGAAAGGAATAAATAGTTAAAAACTCCACCAATTGTCACGTATGTGCTTTAGGCACGTATCAAAATAATCGCTGGCCTGGGAACTGCTTCGAGCAACCTAAACAAAACTGGTACAATCTTTAAATGTCCGCTTTCTGTCTGCTTTGCTTCCCTTGCTTTTTTCTTTTGATTTGATAAACTGGCAATAAATATTTGCCTTTTTTTTTCCCTTTCATGAAACTTGTCTGGGCTGTTTTACATTGAAAGGATTTTGCTGCTTCACAACCGGCTAATCAAGATCCGAAAAGCTTATTATTCGATGCGAGAGGAGGATCTTCAAAAACAAAGAATCGGCATCTCTACAATTAAATGTCGGGATTTATCTGGTCATGGAAGGAAAAAGAGTTGCCTTAGCTAGCTGCTCTAAGCAATTTATCCTAAATCAAGAAGATGAGACTACCTAGTAGTTTATAATCTTTTTTATGTAACAATACTCTTTTTATCAATCTACAATCTCAACCTTTTTTTTTTTTGTTTTCTTAAGCTCTTGAATTTGATGTAAACTTGATATATTTGCCAGTTTTGACTGGCCTCTAGTGATCAATTCAAGTTTATTAACTAACAAGAGTAAAACCCTATTCAAATTATTTGAAAAAGATAAAGAATTAATCTTTCACACATTTATTTGTGTAGAAGAAAAGAGTATTATACGGCGTATATCTTTATAACAACTAATGTATGAAACTTCTATACTAACCATTCAGGATAGATTAGATCAAAAGAAAAAAAAAGGAAAAAAAAAAGCCTTCTTGAACTTAATTGTAGGCTGGGCAAAAGAATTGTCCGCCTGATTGGACCTAAGGACATTCACTTTTTGCACTGTAAATCCGTGGACCGTGGAACTAGCAACAATTAACTTATCCATCTAAAGTTTGGCCTCCAAACAGAAAGTTTTATTCTTAACGAGAAGCGATACCAAGTGCAATAAATTAATGATTTATTGCATTCACTTCCACCAAAGATTGGCCAAACTACCAATCTATCCCCCTCTTAAGTAACTTACAGTGCCACAAGGCCTTTGGCCTGATGGTCACCCCACAAGACTTAAGTCTTGGCGGTGGGGGAGATCAAGGGTTCAATTTGTCTCTCACCAATTTGTCACTATATGTGATGGTCTTAATTGGTCAAAAAGAAAAAGTAACTTACATTGGTTATATTTAATGGAACAAGTGAAATGACCAAATGTCCACACTTTTAAAACCATATAGTTTTAATAAATCATTATCCATCTCTTTTTTTTTTTTTTTAAAGTGAGAAGTTTTGAACTCAAAATTTTATACTTACAACTTCTCTTTTCTTTTTCATTTTATTTCATATCCTTCTGCTTTTTGTTTGAAGTTTTCTGCATGGCTAACGGTAGTGTTGTCCACACCCATGATGCTTCACCACAACCAACTACAACAGCCTCGGTGTGCCATGTCGGCTGCCGTAGGCCCCAATGAACTAGTCATAGAATTTAACAAAATCTACATTCCAAACTCAATGATAATATTTATTGCAATTCTGACCATCGATTTGACAAAAAGAGGCATAAAGCCTCCAAATAAGCATAAATTAGTAGCCAATCTTCTTTACCTTCTCATCCAAATCAAAACCAAAACCCACAAAACTTATTCAAATTATTATCCGCATGAGAAGTAGAACACAAATGTTTTTGTCGGTGCAAGATGAGGCCAAAAAAAGTTTATCCCAAATTGGCAAGACTCTTTTATTGTCGAAAAGGTATTGCCTGGTGGAGTACTTATTTTCATAACTATGGATTAACGAGAGTTTCCCTCAGTTGATTAATTCAGATATAGGCAAAATTTCACATTAATGAAAGTTTTCTTTCAGAGTTAATGTAAAGAACAAAATAAAAGTCTGGCTCTTTCCTTTCCCATTGAGACATTTTATCCCTAGTGGTCCCTTCTGAACTTGCAGAATAGATCATTTCACTTGTCAACCCCTGAGAATCGCAAATTCCACATTGAGGCAAATTTAGTTTTGGAAAAGAAAAGAGAAAAAACCCCACACTGGAACAAATTTAATTTTTGAAGGAAGGTCGAAAGAAAAATGAACAAAAGAAAATCTCAATCAAAAAATAAATTGGGACAAATTTTGAAAAATTTCAAAAGATGAATGGAATGACAGAAGGTCAGAAAAAAAAATGAAAATGAAAATGAAAGAAAAGAGAACCTCAGTTGAGAATAAATTGGGGCAAGTTTTGATTTAACCCTAAAATAGGGTTGGCGCAACAATGCGATCTCAGATCATTTAAATCACTTTTGAAATCCGCCTTCAAACCTTAACTTTTCTAAGCACCTCACCAGACCCCATTACAAAACTTGAAAGTCCTGACTTCTGTTCTTTGCAATATCTCTGTCAAGAAAGTTTCTAATTAACTGGCGCATGATGTTCATACACTGATGTCAAAAAAAAAAATTAGCTATATTTCTGAATTGATTAGGTTTGAGGTTGACACTGCTCATCAGGCGAAAATTCACAAGGACACTTTCAAAAGGGAAAACAGATCATTATCAAGGAAAAAAGAAAAGAAAAAACAACAAAAAGAAGGGGAAAAAGAAGAAGAAAGAAAGGAAAAATCAGGGAAAAGAAAAAGAAGAGAAAAAGAAGAAGGAGAGAAAATAAAAAGGTGGGGGTAGTTTTAGTGAAAACCTGAAAGGGTGTTAAGGTAGAGTTTTATGAGAAAAAGTGAGTTTGGAATGGAATGGCTGGCGACTCAATTCATTTGGATTCCTCTTCACATTGTGATTTTTCTGCTGGTATTGAATTCCCGACAGACGATATCCAAAGGGTCAAACAGGACAATTTGTTAGAGGCCAAAGTATTTTGGTCATCTCTCTAAAGATCATTTTTCCTTCTATACAAGTTGATGGTTATTTTTGGCATTATATTTGTGACGCCCCACTTCTCCCTAGGGCGAATTCAAGGGTATCTGCGGAATGCCTGCCTAAGTCTCGTCAGGACTCGATACAAATCAAATTTAAATTTAGCAATACATCACCAATAATAAAAACCAAAATAAAGAAAGTCACTTTCTTATATAAATATTCAAATCTTACATCACAAGTTACCAAATGTTTATCAACTTTCCCTAAAATACAACCACTAGAAGTCGACTAATCAATTACATCCTAAAATTTATATCAAAAGTAATTAAGTCGGTTTTTCCCAAAATTCTTTCCATTCCGAACTCCAGTTAAGAAAAATAAACTAATGGGGTGAGCTAACGCTCAATGAGACCAAGAAAATCATGCAAGCACGTAATAGAGCAAGTAGAAGAGCATGGAAGAAAATCGAGATATTACTAACTAGAAATTGCAAGTAATTGACATTTCAAGTAAGGAAGGTAAAAAGAAACAATTCAAGGATACTGTAGCTCTCAAGAATTAAATTCCACGTAGCTGGGTCTTGATCCAATTCTTTGTTGACACTCCGTCAATCAAATAAGTATCAAATCAGTAGAAACTCCACTTTCCCAAATTCCCGTTCACCGTTACACCCCTATACCGGGCAAGCTCGTCAAGATTTTGATATTATTTGAGTATATCGTTGCAATACTACATGAATATGCCAAGCAAGATCTCTCCAATAGATCAAGTTTCATGTTTGCTCATGGTTTACTAAGTTTCTCGACCAAACCCATGCTGACTCGATTCACAAAGTTAGCCAATGAGGTTGGGCGTCCCCCACAGTAAGAATGGTCGACAAGACAACGTTCCAATCGACAATTACAAGTATAAGTCGATGAGATTCACTCCAATCGACAAAAGTCAAACACAAGTATAATTTCAAGTATGAGCAAGTCAAGTATAATATCAAATAAAAGAGAACGAGTGCGATAAAGTACACACTCGACTCAACAAAACCAATTCATATATTCAACTAGAAGTAGTTCAGGTATCATGCAACAAGTCATGCACTTGACACTCACCAAGTCAAACAAGTGAGTAAGTGAGCAAATATAGTTTCTAGTTGTCCGTCCCGAGATTCTCCTCAAAACCCTCTTGAACGCCTGAAGAAAAATGACCCACAATTACACTCATACATTCACAACCCCTTATAAAGTAAGGAAGAAATGTACACTTGCTTTGAATTTGAGAAAATGTCTTAAAAAGAACTTTAATCTCTCGAAAATCGAGACTCAAAAGTGAGGATTTAAAATCATAAGAGAAACTTGCATCCTCCATGAAATCGAGTTTAAAACGGACTATCAATATCGAAAGAAAGTGACATGTTCTTAAAAGTTCAACTCTTAAGAAATCAGAAAATTTTAGTTTTGCGCTACAAAATTTGGAAAATCAGGTCTTAAGTTTGGTATGTCCAAAAATGAAAAACTTTATACCGTTGGAAACTAGATTAAAAGTACTAAAAGTTCCCAGAAGACACTTTTCAAAGATTCCAAACAGATAGCATTCATATTTCATCTCAAAGTTGCTGATTCATGAAGACAAGATAGAACCAGCCTTGGTTTTCAACGATGTTTGGAAATTCGGAAAATTCACAGGAAGTGAATCAGCTTTAAAATTTATAACACAATAAGAGTTCCAAATAAAGTTTCGAACACGATAAACGGAGCTAAATTCGGAGTTTTGAACAACAAGATATAACAGTTTGAAATCGGTTGATTTTCATGACCCGATCAGTGAATTTTCAGTTTTGAAGAGCAATTTTTGGGGCATCATTTGGGTATCGAAATGCAATTGAAATTATACCAAATTTGGTACACTTAAACTTTCATATATGGACTACCTCTCTATCAAAATTTAGGCAAAAACTACGGGAAGACAGTTAACAAAACGATTAAAATTTGTAAAACCTTTCAAAGCAAATCTGCCATCCTATTTCTCTTTTTTTTTTCAAAAGTTTTGTCCAACGAAATCAGCCACAATTCGCTCAATTTTTTAAACCAAGATTCCAGAAACATTTAATAAGAAATTGATGGTTAAATGTGTGACGCCCCCACTTTTCCCTAAGGCGAACCAAAGGTATCCGTGGGACGCTTGCTCAACTCTCGCCAGGTCTCACTACAACCCACAATTCAAAAACTCGAAATATTTCAAATAACTTCAATATATAATTAACGTACTCCAAAATTTTGTATGCTTACAATTACTTAGTTTTCAAATTTAATACAAACCAAAAAGAATATGTACTACAACCACCCGTTATAATACAACTTAAGGTCTTCAAATGAAAACAATCTAGTACTATTCACGAGCACTCTTGGTCTCGAACCCTGTTAAGGAAAACAAAAACGTGGAATGAGCTACACAGCCAGTGAGGTTCCAAGACACTCTAACAGTTCTAATAAATCAGGTAATTTGAACATACTACATACATGGTTCCAGGTTGCATATTGGGTACATTAGCATGAGACGGTGTTCATTGTACGATTAATTTAAATATAACATAGGTATAGTTCGAGATTGCACATTGGCACATTAGCATGGAACAGTTATCATTACGCAAAATAAACACATAATGAAGGATACGGTGTTCCAGTGGAACCATTTCGGTCAATTTCACCTTATGACTCCAGTGATCCCCTCGGTTGTCTGGCCATCACCTTATCCCTCCAGGTAGTACGAGTATACCGAAACGGTGTTCCAAGGTTCCAACCTACCCGACTGAACCCAGTCCTGGATCGAGCAGGTTAGTAACCAAGGGCAGGGCCCAGTTCAACTTAGAACTTACAACATGCACAAGTAATCAAGTAAATTAGTAAATGGTAATAATTTGTCATTTTAGTAGGATGAGTGAGATAAAGTACACACTCGCCTTAAAATGATGGCAATTTCATTAGAGCAATTATAGGCAACATTTTACATTTAAACACATAAGCAATATGCGGTAATTTCGTATGAACACATAATTTACGGTAATCAGAAAATCAAATAGTCAAGTAATCAAATAATCAAATAGCCAAATAAATCGGTAAACGATAAGTAATTACGGTTAACGGTTAATGATAAGTAGTCACGGTTAATTGATAGACATTATTCATCTTAGTAGGCCGCCTATTGGCCATCTATTTGTACCACTTAAGAGTCGAAGAGATTCACTCCAATCGACTTATGCAGCCATAGCATAGTTAATCATTGAAACGTTTCATGTAAATATGCATTTCAAGTATTTCATGTCGAGTAATTCAAGTACATTTTACTTAAATGAGAACGAGTGCGGTAACACTTAACAGATAATAACCATGGACTAAATATATCATAGACTATTCAAATCACGTACTCCTATATGGAACACTCACCTAGTCAATACAAGAGAGTAAGTGCTCAAACAAGTGTTTAGATCCACTTCGAGTTCCTCTTGAAGGTCCCTTGAGCGCCTGAGCAAATAACCATCAACTATTACACAATATCACTTAGAACCCCTACTTATCGAAGAAGGTTGTACTAGTATACAATCTAAGGAGAATTTATAAATTGAACCTTAATCACTCGTAAATCGAGACTCAAAAGCGGGGTTTTAAAAGTATAAGAGAAATCTGATTTGCATCTTTAAATTCAAGTACAAAACAGTCGAGTGATATGGAAGGAAAATGGAGAGTTCGAAACCTTCGATTTCCTTTAAATTCGAAATTTCAGATTTGTCGAGCTATCTTTGGAAAATCGTATCTCACTCTTTGTAAGTCCAAAATTGGAAAACTTGCACCGTTGGAAACTTCTTCCAAAGTACTAAAAGTTCCTAGAAGACACTTTTCCATGATTCCAAATGGAAGATATCCAAAACTCAGTTCAAAATTGCTGCCTTAAGCTTACTAAGACAGTTTTGGGTTGGTTTTTGGCCAACTTTGAAAATTCGGCAAAAATCACAGAATTCGATCTAGTCTCTGAAATTTGGTACTCAGATAGAGTTGCAAACAAAGTTTAAAAAAAATAAACGGAACAAGAATCAGAGTTTTGAACGCTAAGATATAGCAGCTCAAAGTTGCTGAAAAAGTGAGACAGTTTAGATAATTTCCAGGTTTAAACCACGAACTTTGGGTCTTTGGTTGAGCATCGAAATGGACTCAGAATAACACCAAATTTGGCAGTATTACACTACCATACAAGGGCTATTCCTCTGTAAAGTTTCACACAAAAATTAACACGGGAAGTCTGTTAACAAAATCACTAAAGTTTCCAAAATTTCCAAGGCAATCTGCCTTGCACTTTGTTTTTCACTTTCTTAAACATTTGGCCAATAAATTTTCTCAAACATGGTTCATTTTTGAAGAAAAGTCTAATAAACATCCAAGATACATTTGGTAGGTGGCTAACACCAAGAAACTCGAAATAACAAGTCCTAAATCAAGAGTGGTCACAAATCAGACCAAAATGAGGGTTTTCAATCCCTGAGTCAGTTTCGAACTTCGGCCACAACTCACTCAATTCAACTTGGAATTGAGCGTGGTCAGTGGTTAAAAACTAGATTCATAAAGCTACAATTTCTTAGAAAAATTGTTTTCAAAATCTGTCGACAACTAGCTCATATTGGAGCATCAATTTGCTGCTCAAAACAGAGCTGCCAGTGTGGACGTGAAACAGGACAGTCATGTTCAAATGATTGGTATGGACTACTCAGGTGGAATCAGAACATGCATTTTATACCGTTGGAAAGCTGGAAGGTCTAGTTTCCAGTGCCACAAACGGCACTCAATTTTGATGTCAGAGAAAAAGTTATAGCAAAAAAAAACACTGCCAGAGTAGTTACGGGAAATTTTTCCAGTGTTACTGATCTTCGAAAACTCATCATTTGGACAACCAAATCATGAAATTTTTTGATGAAACTTTCTACATATCTCACACAACATATATACATCATAACCAAGTCATTAGAACCACAAAAATTTGTCCTAAGGGCCACGGAGATCACAGGGGCAGAAACGGAAAAATTCTCCCCTTCACCTCCTTTGAGCTATCCTTCATAAACTCACTTATTTCTACTAATTTAAGCACTAAACCAACATTAATAACATCAAAACTCATCAAATCAGTCCATCAAGCCATGGTGGGAGTTCATAGAGCCCACACAACAAGATCTACAACAATATAAAGCTACCCACATGAATCTACAACCGTATAAGTGCAATCTAACGTATATAATCGAAGATTCAAGGGGTTGATCATTGGTTACCTCTTTGGATTGCTAAAACAGAAATTTTTGACCCTTTGAACTCCAAGAAAAACTGTGAGAATGAAGCCCTCTCCTAGCTCAAGTGAATCTTCAAGTTATTTGTAAGATGGGTTGAAAGTTTGGAGTGATTTGGTGAAGGAATGAAGCAAGAAATGGAAGAGCTTTTGGTGTTCTTTTCCTTCCTTGGTTGGCCGGCTGTTTGAGAGTGAAGAGAGAGAGAGAGATTGCTGCCAATGAAGCTTTTTGAGAAGCTTAAGTTGTTGGCCAAAAGGTGGTTCAAAAGTCAACTCTCGCGTGTGCGCTCACGCGCGTGTTTCGTGCCCGATTTCTCTCGGTTTGTTTCACTTGTGCACTAAACCTCTAATGCACTTCCATTCATATTATTATTATTCACTCTTAATGGTCTAAAAATAAAAGTCTAAAGTCCCTCAATTAATCGTGCGTGAAACGCGTACTTCCAACTTGTGCGCTTCGCGCGATATCTAAGAAATCTTGTGCGCGATAACGCGAAATGTTTAAGAAATTTTTATAACGATAATATATCTAACTATCACTTGAATATTTAAACTTAAAAATAACCATTTTAGGACTAATGTACAAGTCTCCAATTTTTTGAAGTTTATTGTATTCTCGAATCGATTATTGATTCCAATCGTGTATTCACTATTCTCACTTATCTAGCCTTCCAAAAATTAATTTTCGTAACAAGTCATTTTAAAATACATGTAAGCCATAGTTCCATGTAATTGGGTCTAAAAAGGTTGGAATAAAATATTTAGAGAAAATGGGTGAGTAAATAATTAATTAAGCCAGTAAAATAAAATAAAATAGGAAAAATTGCGGGTCCTCACAACCTCCCCTCCTTAAAAGAATTTCGTCTCGAAATTCATACCTTCCGTAATCTCAGATAACCCTGAACCTTGTTGCGTGATCATTTCATGTGTTCTTGCAGATGCCACTGGTCGGTTTCCTCCTCCATTGACTCGTCGAGGGATAGTTCTATTTCCTTGTGAAGTAGTTGTTTCTCGTGAATACCGCTTTGGACAGTCATGAACTTTATGGTTGGTGCTCCCACATCCCATACACTTTCGTCCCTTCAGCCAGCAGTTTTCTTCGGTATGATTTGTCCTTCCACAATATCCACAGGTCAGACGAGGCGTTGTGACTTGACTTGCTTGCGAGGTTTTCTTTGGTTGTATCTGTCCTACTGGAGCTCTCGTGATGTAGTCCCTTCTGGTTCCTTTATCATGAGTGGCGAAGGAAGTGATAGTCTTTATTCCATCCATTCCTTTTCTAACTTTGGGTGGTGGTTCAATTTCCTTTAGTTTACTATCGGATACGTCTCTTTTCCTCGCTTGAAAGGCCCAGTTGGATTTTGTGCTCCACCCTTTGTGCTTTCTCGAGAGCATCACTAAATGTTTCAATCTGTGCTGCGGCAAGGGCATCTTGGATTTCTAAATTTAATCTTGGATAAACCGTCTTATTCTCTTCCGTTCCGTTGCCACCAATTCTGGAGCATATGTAGATAATTTTGTGAATCGGTTTCATACTCAGCATACTCAAAGTTTCTTGACGAAGTTTATAAAATCGTCTTCTCTCTTTTTTGGACAAGTGGAGGAAGAAATTTCTCATTAAACTCTCGTACAAAGTTTATCCAAGTTCTTGGAGTTTGATCCCTTTCCCACTTGTTTCTTATAACATTCCACCAAGTTCGGCTGCTCCCTCAAGTTGAAATACAGCAAAAGTCACTTGTCTTTCCTCTGTGTAGTCCAAACATCGAATATATTCCTTATATTTTCTAACCAATTCTCAGCCACTTCTGGGTCAGGTCCTCCAGAAAATTTGGGTGGGAAGAATTTCTGAAACCTCCAAAGCTCGATCCTCCCCTATCTCTTGGTTTCCACGTTGGTTTTTGTCCAACCCCTGACCTGTTGAGCTACCAAAACTCTAGTACATCCGTCATGCGAGTTAAAACTAATCCAATTTGGTCATTTCCTTCTCTCCAGCCCTTGGCTCGGCATTTTGATCAATATCGGACCCATTATCTACTCTTTGATTTCGGGGTTGTTAGGTTGACGTCCCTTTCGTTGTCCTCTAGTTTCCATGTTCAGCTAATCTATACGCATATACATAATCTCACACTAAGCCATAATTGAACTACACACACATACCAGTAACAACATTTAAAGAAAAATGAAATCATTTGCACAAATAACATTATCACCATACAAGTAAACAAACTAGAACTCATTAAATCATAACACAAGTTATAGTCAAGTAAAGTTCATACCAAGTCAAAGCTAAACAAAAGTGAACAGGTGATTATCAAAAGTACATTCATCTCCAAGGCACAAACTCTTAAGTTCTACTCCCATTGTCCCTACAAAGATCACACCTAAATAATATCATACCCTTCATTTGCCAATCCACTAGATCTGCCAAAATTCACAGTTTCTATAATTTGCACTAACAATTAAACACTGATTTCCCGTAGGAGTCCTAACCTCCAAGCTATAGGGCAGTGATCACGCTTTACTTGTACCATTCATGAAACTAGGGTTTGCACCAGAATAGTTGACTCCAAATCAATTTAAAATCTAGTTAGATGATTCAATCTGGTAGTTCAAAACTCGAATAGGAAGATATATTTTCAATAGAAGACTAAACTTACCAAAATTTTTCGGACTTAATTGTCCAAATCAAGTCAATCATAACATGCGAGATAAAATCGAGGGTTTTAATGTATTTTGGATATGTATGTGACAGAATACGATTCAAAATTTCAAAATTAGGGTTAAAGATACAAACTTTTTTTTTTCATGATCCGAAATTAAATTTTCTTAGCAAGAAATTTTAAATAATGTGTTTTGCCACCATCATCAATACATATTGCAATTTCCTCAAATACGTTTAAGAAGATTACTCATGCAACTCAATGTGAATATTAGAACACATATATAATAAATAACATATACATGGAGGATATTTCAAAAATTCTCTCAAAATTTTGAGTTAAAGCTGCGTTTGAATAAACGTATACTCTAGAAAATACTTTTAAGAAAGATAAGAGTAAATATGCAAGTTCATATATGCATAAACTTCGATCCAACACCTTTATCACCCTTTACCTTTAATTCGAGAATTAACTTTAATGGTACATAAAACTCTGTCATTTTTACTCTCCAATTCACAGCAAATATTCATTCTTATTCCCCAAATGGAGATCTCAAGTCTTAGGGTTGCCCTCAACTCTCAGTACTCAGTACAAGAATCCGAAATAAATAATTCACAACTCAGGCCGTACGCTCCAAGTGTAAATCATCCAAGTTAAGATTCCTACCCAACATACGTATCTAATTTTCCCCAAGTATCAGGATGAAGGGTTTATACCTATCACACTCATGATTCACACTTACTATCTAGAAGAGTACTTAAACTTTTACTCATTCACATAATAAGGACCATAACACCCCTTGGCCCAAACTCACCCCGCGTAGGACCACGCGAAGCGGTTTTGATTTTTCCCTACGAGCGGTCACTTAACTTTCAAACCAGTCCCACAGTCCGGCATCCTAAACTTATAAGTCTAGGATACACTACAAAGATCTGAAACCTAAATTCTGATACCAACTGTGACGCCCCCACTTCTCCCTAAGGCGAACCAAAGGGTATCGCGAGACGCCTGCCCAACTCTCGCCAGGTCTCACTACAACCACAATTCAAAAGCTTGAAATACTTCAAATAACTTCAATAATAATTAACGTACTCCAAAATATTGCATGCTTACAATTACTTAGCTTTCAAACTTAATACAAACCAAAAGAATATGTACTACAACCATCCGTTATAATACAACTTAAGGTCTTCAAATGAAAACAATCTAGTACTATTCACGAGCACTCTTGGTCTGAACCCTGTTAAGGAAAACAAAAAAGTGGAATGAGCTACACAGCCCAGTGAGGTTCCAAGACACTCTAGCAGTTCTAATAAATCAGGTAACTTGAGCATATTACATATATGGTTCCAGTTGCATATTGGGTACATTAGCATGAGACGGTGTTCATTGTATGATTAATTTAAGTATAACACAGGTATAGTTCGAGATTGCACATTGGCACATTAGCATGGAACAGTTATCATTACGCAAAATAAACACATAATGAAGGATACGGTGTTCCAGTGGAACCATTTCGGTCAACTTCACCTTATGACTCCAGTGATCCCCTCGGTTGTCTGGCCATCACCTTATCCCTCCAGTGGTAGTACTCGAGTATACCGAAACGTGTGTCCAAGGTTCCAACCTACCCGACCGAGCCCAATCTGACTCGAGCAGGTTAGTAACCAAGGGCAGGGCCCAGTTCAGTTAGAACTTACAACATGCACAAGTAATCAAGTAAATTGATAAACGGTAATAATTTGTCATTTTAGTAGGACGAGTGAGATAAAATACACACTCGCCTTAAAATGATGGCAATTTCATAAGAGCAATTATAGGCAACATTTAACATTTAAACACATAAGCAATATGCGGTAATTTCGTATGAACACATAATTTACGGTAATCAGGTAATCAAATAGTCAAGTAATCAAATAATCAAATAGCCAAATAAATCGGTAAACGATAAGTAATTACGGTTAACGGTTAATGATAAGTAGTCACGGTTAATTGATAGACATTATTCATCTTAGTAGGCCGCCTATTGGCCATCTATTTGTACCACTTAAGAGTCGAAGAGATTCACTCCAATCGACTTATGCAGCCATAGCATAGTTAATCATTGAAACGTTTCATGTAAATATGCATTTCAAGTATTTCATGTCGAGTAATTCAAGTACATTTTACTTAAATGAGAATGAGTGCAGTAACACTTAACACATATGACTATGGACTAAATATATCATAGACTATTCAAATCACATACTCCTATATGGAACACACTCACCTAGTCAATACAAGAGAGTAAGTGCTCAAACAAGTGTTTAGGCGTTCACTTCGAGTTCCTCTTGAAGGTCCCATTGAGCGCCTGAGCAAATAACCATCAAATATTACACAATATCACTTAGAACCCCTACTTATCGAAGAAGGTTGTACTAGTATACAATCTAAGGAGAATTCATAAATTGAACCTTAATCACTCGTAAATCGATACTCAAAAGCGGGGTTTTAAAAATATAAGAGAAATCTGATTTGCATCTTTAAAGTCAAGTACGAAACAGTCGAGTGATATGGAAGGAAAATGGAGAGTTCGAAACCTTCGATTTCCTTTAAGTTCGAAATTTCAGATTTGTCGAGCGATCTTTGGAAAAACGTATCTCACTCTCTGTAAGTCCAAAATTGGAAAACTTGGTACCGTTGGAAACTTCTTCCAATGTACTAAAAGTTCCTAGAAGACACTTTTCCATGATTCCAAATGGAAGATATCCAAAACTCAGTTCAAAATTGCTGCCTTAAGCTTACTAAGACAGTTTTGGGTTGGTTTTTGGCCAACTTTGAAAATTCGGCAAAAATCACAGAATTCGATCTAGTCTCTGAAATTTGGTACTCAGATAGAGTTACAAACAAAGTTTAAAAAAAAAATAAACGGAACAAGAATCAGAGTTTTGAACGCTAAGATATAGCAGCTCAAAGTTGCTGAAAAAGTGAGACAGTTTAGATAATTTCCAGGTTTAAACCACGAACTTTGGGTCTTTGGTTGAGCATCGAAATGGACTCAGAATAACACCAAATTTGGCAGTATTACACTACCATACAAGGGCTATTCCTCTGTAAAGTTTCACACAAAAATTAACACGGGAAGTCTGTTAACAAAATCACTAAAGTTTCCAAAATTTCCAAGGCAATCTGCCTTGCACTTTGTTTTTCACTTTCTTAAACATTTGGCCAATAACATTTTCTCAAACATGGTTCATTTTTGAAGAAAAGTCTAATAAACATCCAAGATACATTTGGTAGGTGGCTAACACCAAGAAACTCGAAATAACAAGTCCTAAATCAAGAGTGGTCACAAATCAGACCAAAATGAGGGTTTTCAATCCCTAAGTCAGTTTCGAACTTCGGCCACAACTCACTCAATTCAACTTGGAATTGAGCGTGGTCAGTGGTGTTGAAAACTAGATTCATAAAGCTACAATTTCTTAGAAGAAATTGTTTTCAAAATCTGTCCAAAACTAGCTCATATTGGAGCATCAATGTTCTGCTCAAAACAGAGCTGCCAGTGTGGACGTGAAACAGGACAGTCATGTTCAAATGATTGGTATGGACTACTCAGGTGGAATCAGAATGTGAATTTTATACCGTTGGAAAGCTGGGAAGGTCTAATTTCCAGTGCCATAAACGGCACTCAATTTCGACATCGGAGAAAAATGTTATAACCAAAACAAAAACACTGCCAGAGCAGTTACGGGAAATTTTTCCAGTTTTGCTGATCTTCAAAAACTCATCATTTGGACAACCAAATCATGAAATCTTTTGATGAAACTTTCTACACATCTCACACAACATATATAAATCATAACCAAGTCATTAGAACCATAAATTTGTCCTAAGGGCCACGGAGATCACAGGGGCAGAAACGGAAAAATTCTCCCCTTCACCTCCTTTGAGCTATCCTTCATAAACTCAATTATTTCTACTAATTTAAGCACTAAACCAACATTAATAACATCAAAACTCATCAAATCAGTCCATCAAGCCATGGTGGGAGTTCATAGAGCCAACACAATAAGATCTACAATAATATAAAGCTACCCACATGAATCTACAACCGTATAAGTGCAATCTAACGTATATAATCGAAGATTCAAGGGGTTGATCGTTGGTTACCTCTTTGGATTGCTAAAACAGAAATTTTTGATCTTTTGAACTCCAAGAAAAACCGTGAGAATGAAGCCCTCTCCTAGCTCAAGTGAATCTTCAAGTTATTTGCAAGATGGGTTGAAAGTTTGGAGTGATTTGGTGAAGGAATGAAGCAAGAAATTGAAGAGATTTTGGTGTTCTTTTCCTTCCTTGGTTGGCCAGCTGTTTGAGAGTGAAGAGAGAGAGAGATTGCTGCCAATGAAGCTTCCTTGAGAAGCTTAAGTTGTTGGCCAAAAGGTGGTTCAAAAGTCAACTCTCGCGTGTGCGCTCACGCGAATGTTTTGTGCCCGATTCCTCTCGGGTTTGTTTCACTTGTGTACTAAACCTCTAATGCACTTTCATTCATATTATTATTATTCACTCTTAATGGTCTAAAAATAAAAGTCCAAAGTCCCTCAATTAATCGCGTGCGTGAAAACGCGTACTTCCAACTTGTGCGCGATAACGCGAAATCTCTAAGAAATTCTTATAACGATAGTATATCTAACTATCACTTGAGTATTTAAACTTAAAAATAACTATTTTAGAACTAATGTACAAGTCTCCAATTTTTCCAAGTTTATTGTATCCTCGAATCGATTATTGACTCCAATCGTGTATTCAATATTCTCACTTATCTAACCTTCCAAAAATTAATTTTCGTAACAAGTCATTTTAAAATACATGTAAGCCATAGTTCCATGTAATTGGGTCTAAAAAATTTGAATAAAATATTTAGAGAAAATGGGTGAGTAAATAATTAATTAAGCCAGTAAAATAAAATAAAATAGGAAAAATTGCGGGTCCTCACAAAATGACACTAAAAGTTTTGAAATATAACATCCCAAAACAGATTTGACCATTCGGTCAGCAAGGAAGGGAAAATTTTCCATTTTCCAGCTTTGTCGCAATTTCAAAATCAAACCATATCTAACTCTATACAACTCCAAATTGAGAATGGTTTATGGAGTTGGAAACTAGGTTCCAATTGCTACAATTTATCAGAAGACATCATTTTAAAAATCGTTTCACAAGTGGGACAAAATCGAGTCACAAGATGCAGCTTCTCAGTTTCATTCAAATAGACAGTCAAAACAGAACAGCCGAATTTGCCGACTCGCTACGGATCACTCAAAATGAACTAGTAGGGGATTTTTATGCCGTGTGAAAGATATGAATGTCTAGTTTTGAATGCCACTAATGGCACTCGATTTTAACTTTTATACAAAAAATTATGTTCGGATAAAAGACCATTGTTTGAGTACCTTGCTATACGTTTTTCCATATTTGAATCTTTACCAAACTCAAGTTTTGTGCAATCATTCGATACGATTTTTTAAAGGCACTTTGTAAACACAATATACAACATATATCCATCAATTTCACAGCCAACCATGCATCAAAATTTTGAAATAAAGACAGGACAGCATGGATAGAATTTTCGGCCAGCTTCCTTTCCAAGTTTTCCTTCGATTTCTCTCCACTTTCTAACCGTAATCAAGCTATATATCACATAAACAACCACAACCAAATAATCAAGTCTCAATTCAGCTACCTAGAGGTCTCATCAAGTCCGCTAGCCTATGATTTAAAGCGGAATAATTGGTTCCTCAAGTCCGCTAGCCTATTTTCTATCTTAGGGTTGTAAACCCATGAAGATTAACCGTTAAACTTCTTGTAATTTGAAAGATAAAAGAGGTGGAGTGGTTACCCTTAAAACCCTTGAAAAAAACCAGATTTTCCACCAAAATTTCCTCCAAGAAATTCCACAAGATTGCTTCTTACTCCAAGCTAGGATGAATCTCCAAGAAACTAGAAAGTTGGATGATGATTTGTAGACAAAATGGAAGCTAAAGGAAATGGAGATTTTCTTTCTTTTCTTTCTTGGTTGGTCGGCCGAATGGAGAGGAGAAAGATGAGGGTTTGAGTGTTTAGCTTGTGAGGGAAGAATGAAGGAAAGTTGCTTTACGTTGGGTGCAAAAAGTCAACTTTGAATAGTTGTCGTAATAGTGTCGTGCACTACCAATTCCTCTCTTGTTTGATACACTCATGCACTAATCCTCCAATATAATTTCTTTAACACTGTAATTACTCACTCTTACGAGTCTAGTATTAATTTCTCAAATCTCCACTTAGTTGTTCCAATGCAAAATACGCGAACTTTTGATTCGCGCGTGATCAAGCGAAATTTAAAAGAAATTCATACAACTAAAATATAATTAACTAGTTCTAAGGCAAATAATTATAAAATTGACTATTTTAAGAAATAAAACATGAGTTCTTACATCCTCTCTTCCTTAAAAAAATTTCGTCCACGAAATTCATACCTTGATCTGGAAATAGGTCTGGGTATTTCTTTTGAATCTCCTCCTCTATTTCTTAAGTTGCTTCCTCCATTTCATAATTTCTTCATAACCTTTAGTAGAGGGATATGCTTCCGTTTTAATTCCTTCACTTTTCAATCTAAAATCCTTACCGGCCTTTCTTCATAGGACAAATTCTCATCAAATCTTATTTCTCCCATTCAAAACTCACACTTATTGAACTTAACAAAAGTTGGTGCTTTCTCAGGGTTTGTAAAACTATCATCAGGTGTTTTTCATGATCTCCTCGAACCTTAGAGTATATCGATATATCATCAATAAATGCCACCATAAATTAATCCAAATGCAGCTTAAAACCACGATGCATTAAGTCCATAAATGCTGCTAGTGCATTAGTCAACCCAAAGGACGTAACTAAAAATTCAAAGTGCCCATATCTTGGATTGAAAGCGGTTTTAGGCACATCAGTTTCTAGAATCCTCAACTGGTAATAGCTCTACTTTAAATCCAACTTGGATAGTACCACGGCTCCTTGCAGTTGATCAAATTTTTATCTATGTATGGGAAAAAGAGTATTTGTTCTTAATGGTCACATTGTTCAAGTCTGGATGATTTATGTATAGCCTCAAACTTCCATTCCGAGTAGCATATCCTGTCCCTTAATTATTAGATTCATTAAATCTATTAAATATTTCCTTTCACCAACCCAAATTTTACAATTTTAATATATCAAGTTGGCAATCAAACATTGGGTCTCAACTTTAACCCTAAGTTCTCGATTTTTGGTTCACCGCCGATCCCTAGACACCTCCAAGACCTCGGGGTTGCCTATGCTCTCAAGTATGATCTCGACCACGTCTACTTCTGTTCTTGTCTTATCACCAATTCAAAGGTGTGGGACAAAGTTTAAATATACATATAAGTCATAAAATTAATTAAAAGCGAAATAAATTTTCATATGTTATAAAAGATCATAATAGTTACATAAGTTGAGATAGGTTTATCAAATCATTTCAAAAGGAGAAGGGAAACAACAAGATCATAACAGAACGTGCCGAGTTACCAAGATACAAAACAATAAAAGGACTTTCCCCTATACAATAGATTACCGCCTCTAAAATGCCAGTCTAAATTAGGGTAAAACTACAACCCCTATTTCTCGAGTGAAATCAAATCCATCCTCACTCGTATTACTTCCATTATTTGGATCTCTCTCACAGCCATTTAGCATCAATCACCCCTTCTGGCACTCGACTGCTTTGCAGTGGATCTAGCAGACTGCTGAGTATTTCCTCTTTTTAGAGGCACCAGGGCAAGTTGAAACCTGATATTCGGCACTACCGCACCTTAAACATTTTCTTTGCTTTTTCTAGCACTTGGACTCAGTGTGGTTAGACTTGCCACAGTATCCACAAGTTACGTGAGGAGTCACTGTTTGGCCAATTTGAGAATTTCCTTTGTATTTTTTTTCCAGTTCCACGTTCTTGTGTAGTAACTCAATTTTCTCTGCATATTCTTTTTCCATTTTCCTTCCTAGTAGTCAGCCAATTTTCTTTGAAATTCTACCTCCTTCCGAAGAATGTCCATTTCCTTACGCATCTCTCCCAAATTTGTCATCTCACCAGTTGATTTAAATCAAATGCTAGCATGCCAAGTAAATCAAGGATCAAAATGAGTAACTATTTACAATGAAAATTCTGGTTATATTACTCTTTCATTCTTTTGCTTATAGGTTACTCGGAATATAAATCTTAACTATTCTCTACTTAATATTGACGAGCTCTCGAGTCTTCACAAGATTACTATCATCACTTATAAAGCATAACAAGATACGGAGATCTTATTCCTTAATATAAAAAGTCCACACCTTAATTTACTCTCCAATACTCACTTACGAAGTTACTCGAGAAGAAACCCTCTCCTCTTACTCTCATTAGTGTCTTATTTCATCCCCTTAAATCAATTTCTACTGCTTCGAGATTAGACCCTCCATGAAACTTAGATAGGCGAACTTTAAGAATCGCTCAATCCTCACACTTCTCTTAGTTCCTAGATTGGTTGATTGGTTTAGGATTTTGGTACTCAACTAATCATACTAAAATATCAATCATATGATTAATAGTAGTAACTATTTGGTTATCTCCTTCATTTCTAGGGTTTTGGTTTGGTCCAAACGCCATTCCCTAATCATTCTCTTGAGTTTGGGTTGTCTAACCCCTCGCCCTCGACCCCCTTCACTTCTTCAGCCGTCCATAAGTTCAACATTTATAAAGGCATGACGCAAAATAAGTACACATAAGCAAAGTTTGAAAATGACACTTTGATCATGTAAACGAAAATAATAAGGGAGACACCGAAATAATCGCAAATGTGTACAACTCATAGCATAGATTTGAAATTATAGAACAATAAAGTCAAGCATCTCATAAGTAATGTTCAATTGTTTCAAAAGATAAATAGCATGGTTAAACAAAATACAATGCCTTTGAACAAGCACCACCCCGACTATCTTAGACAAGAACTACTAAAGTAAACTAGATCACTAGTTTAGTGATTGGCAGAGTCAGAAGTCTTTACTACCTCAGTAGGATCATCTTCATTTTCAGCACAAGGAGTTTCTTCCTCATGTTCCTCGTCGAATATCTTACCATTCACCACTTATTCGACCAAGATAACACATTCGCCATCATTTCCTCGGTCCGGTCTCTAATCTCATGTACTATTCTAACAAGTCAACTCTTAACCTCCTGAAACTGCTCACAAGGAGCCTTAGTCTTTCTTCTTCTTATCTACTCGCTCTTCAAGTACCTCCGTCTCCAATTCAGGAATTCTAGTAGTTTGGGCATCCACAGTTGCGCTCAGTTTTCGATTATCCTCTCGAACTACCCTATTTTCTCGGATAACCGCTTCCGGTCATCGATCACCGCTAACGCCCCGTTATCTGGGTAGAAGTAAGTTCTCCGACAGTCACATGGAATCTTAGTTCGGCGAGTTGGGTTATATTTCCAATGAACTCCCCTAGGCCTTTCTCGATAACGGATCATCGGAAGGCGCCCCTGAGACTGCTCACTATCACCATTACCTTCCATAACCTACAATTAAAATTAAAAGTTTAGGTGGATCCAAGTATACTAACTAAACTAGATCCGATCATTTCATATTATTCCACATATCTCTCACAAGATCAAGACTCCTAATTGTCCACTAATTCAAATCTAGATTCTAATTTTCATTCCTACGAACAGTCACTTAACATTCAAACCAATCCCACAGTTCGACATCCTAAACTTTTAGTCTAAAATATACTACAGATATCTGAAACCTAAACTCTGATACCAACTGTGACACCCCACTTCTCCCTAGGGCGAACCCAAGGGTATCCGCAGAACGCCTGCCTAACTCTCGCCAGGACTCGATACAAATCAAATTTAAATTTAACAATACATCACTAATAATAAAAGCCAAAATAAAGAAAAGTAACTTTTTAGATAAATATTCAAATCTTATATCACAAGTTACCAAATGTACATCAACTTTTCCTAAATTACAATCACTAGAAGTCGACTAATCAATTACATCCCAAGATTTTAATCAAAAGTAATCAAGTCGGCTTTCCCCAAAATTCTTTCCATTCCAATCTCCTGTTAAGAAAAACAAACTAATGGGGTGAGTTAAAACTTAGTGAGGCCAAGAAAATCATGCAAGCACGTAATAGAGCAAGTAGAAGAGCATGGAAGAAAATCGAGATATTACTATCTAGAAATTGCAAGTAATTGACATTTCAAGTAAGGAAGGTAAAAAGAAACAATTCAAGGATATTGTAGCTCTCAGGAACTAAATTCCACGTAGCTGGGTTTTGATCCAATTCCATGTTGACACTCTATCAACCAAGTAAGTATCAAATCCGTAGAAACTCCACTTTCCCCAAATTCCCGTTCACTGTTACACCCCCTATACCGGGCCCGCTCGTCAAGATTTTGATATTACTCGAATATATCGTGGCAATACTACGCGAATATGCCAAGCAAGATCTCTCCAATAGATCAAGTTTCATGTTTGCTCATGGTTTACTAAGCTTCTCGACCAAACCCATGCTGGCTCAATTCACAAAAATTAGCCAATGAGATTAGGCGTCCCCCACAAGTAAGAATGGTCGACAAGACAACGTTCCAATCGACAATTACAAGTATAAGTCGATGAGATTCACTCCAATCGATAAAAGTCAAACACAAGTATAATTTCAAGTATGAGCAAGTCAAGTATAATATCAAGTAAAAGAGAACGAGTGCGATAAAGTACACACTCGACTCAACAAAACCAATTCATATATTCACCTAGAAGTAGTTCAGGTATCATGCAACAAGTCATGCACTTGACACTCATCAAGTCAAACAAGTGAGTAAGTGAACAAATATAGTCTCTAGTTGTCCGTCCTAAGATTCTCCTTAAAATCCTCTTGAGCGCTTGAAGAAAAACGACCAACAATTACTCTCATACATTCACAACCCCTTATCAAGCAAGGAAGAAATGTACACTTGCTTTAAATTTGAGAAAATGTCTTAAAAAGAACTTTAATCTCTCGAAAATCGAGACTCAAAAGTAAGAATTTAAAATCACAAGAGAAACTTGCATCCTCCATGAAATCGAGTTTAAAACGGACTATCAATATCGAAAGAAAGTGACAAGTTCTTAAAAGTTCAACTCTTAAGAAATCAGAAAATTTCAGCTTTGCACGACAAAATTTGGAAAATCAGGTCTTGAGTTTGGTATGTCCAAAAATGGAAAACATTATACCGTTAGAAACTAGATTAAAAGTACTAAAAGTTCTCAGAAGACACTTTTCCAAGATTCCAAACAGATAGTATTCATATTTCAGTTCAAAGTTGCTGATTCATGAAGACGAGACAAAACCAGTCTCGGTTTTCAGTGATGTTTGGAAATTCGGCAAAATTCACAGGAAGTGAATTAGCCTCTAAAATTTATGACACAATAAGAATTCCAAATAAAGTTCAAACACAACAAACGGAACTAAATTCGGAGTTTTGAGCAACAAGATATAACAGTTTGAAATCGGTTGATTTTCATGACCCAATCAGTGAATTTTCAGTTTTGAAGAACAATTTTGGGGCATCATTTGGGTATCGAAATGGTATTAAAATTATACCAAATTTGGTACACTTAAACTTCCATATATGGACTACCTCTCTATCAAAAGTTAAGTAAAAACCCACACGGGAAGGCAGTTAACAAAACGATCAAAGTTTGTAAAATCTTTCAAAGCAAATCTGCCATCCTATTTCTCTTTATTTTTCAAAAGTTTTGTCCAACGAAATCAGCCCCAATTAGCTCCATTTTTTAAACCAAGATTCCAGAAACATTTAATAAGAAATTGATGGTTAAATGAAACTAAAATTTTTGAAATATAACATCCCAAAACAGATTTAACCATTCGGTCAGCAAGGAAGGGAAACTTTTTCATTTTCCAGCTTTGTCGTAATTTCGAAATCAAACCATATCTAACTCTATACAACTCCAAATTGAGAATGGTTTATGGAGTTGGAAACTAGGTTCAAAATGTTACAATTTATCAGAACATATTATTTTAAAAATCTTTTCACAAGTGGGACAAAATCGAGTCACAAGATGCAGCTTCTCAGTTTCATTCAAATAGACAGTCAAAATAGAACAGCCAAATTTACCGACTCGCTACGGATCACTCAAAATGAAGTAGTAGGGGATTTTTATACCGTTCGAAAGATATGAATGTCTAGTTTTGAATGCCGCTAACAGCACTCGATTTTAACTTTTGTACAAAATGTTATGTTCAGATAAAGGATCACTGTTTGGGTACCCTGCTATACGTTTTTCCAGATTTGAATCTTTACCAAGACTCAAGTTTTGTGCAACCATTCGATACAATTTTTGAAAGGAACTTTGTACACACAATATACAACATATATCCATCAATTTCACAGCCAACCATACATCAAAATTTGAAATAAAGACAGGACAGCATAGACAGAATTTTCGGCCAGCTTCCTTTCCAAGTTTTCCTTCTATTTCTCTCCACTTTCTAACCGTAATCAAGCTATATATCACGTAAACAACCACAACCAAATAATCAAGCCTCAATTCAGCTACCTAGAGGTCTCATCAAGTTCGCTAGCTTATGATTTAAAGCGAAATAATTGGTTCCTCAAGTCCGCTAACCTATTTTCTTGCTTAGGGTTGTAAACCCATGAAGATTACCCGTTAAACTTCTTGTAATTTGAAAGATAAAAGAGGTGGAGTGGTTACCCTTAAAACCCTTGAAGAAAATCAGATTTTCCACTGAAATTTCCTCCAAGAAATTCCACAAGATTGTTTCTTACTCCAAGCTAGGATGAATCTCCAAGAACTTAGAAAGTTGGATGATGATTTGTAGACAAAATGGAAGCTAAAGGAAATGGAGATTTTCTTTCTTTTCTTTCTTGGTTGGTCGGCCGAATGGAGAGGAGAAAGATGAGGGTTTGAGTGTTTAGCTTGTGAGGGAAGAATGAAGGAAAGTTGCTTTAAGTTGGGTGCAAAAAGTCAACTTTGAATAGTTGTCGAAATAGTGTCGTGCACTACCGATTTCTCTCTTGTTTGATACACTCATGCACTAATCCTCCAATGTAATTTCTTTAACACTGTAATTACTCACTCTTACGAGTCTAGTATTAATTTTCAAATCTCCACTTAGTCGTTCCGACGCGAAATACTTGAACTTTCGACTCGCGCGGAATAAAGCGAAAATTAAAAAAAAATTGATGCAACTAAAATATAATTAACTAACTCTAAGGCAAATAATTATAAAAATGACTATTTTAAGAAATAAAACATGAGTCCTCACAATATTGACTTTTATTATTTTGTATAAAAGAAAATTTTTAGGTGTTGCATGGTTTCATTTGTCTCATTGGATTTTATCAAATAACAATCTACACAGGTTATCGAAAGTGCATATGTATAAATTTTCATGTTGAGTTAGCATTGGAAGCTAAGGCAGCCTAGATGTAGTTTGTGGTACAAGATTGGGTTTTGCAGTATCGAGAGGAAGACATCAAAATATTCATGTTTACATGTTTCTTGAAAGGTAGACGGGTCGAATGGTGGTGACATTATTTGTTATTAGGATTTTTCTTTCTCTTGCAGGTCCATACGTGTTTCAAATAACAAAATTGGGGCAAATTTTTTATATAATTGTGGAATGTCGTCCAAGAATTGAATATTCATGGTTCAAACCAAGGAAGAGGTGTGAATCCAAATCTTAAGGAGGAGCAACAATGCCATAATGCAAAGCGAATGATCGGTTGCACAATAATTGATTGAAATTGGGGCAAATTTTCTGAAAAGATTTTCTGAGTATTCAAAAATGTTTCCATGCACTAACGTTTCTTTCTTGGTAATTTAATTTCTTGTTGATGAGTCTCAACATCCACCGCGCACCCTTCTATTTCCCTTCTTGATAATCAAATTTAAATTATTGTTGGTGAGTCTCAGCGTCCACCACGCACCTTTCTACCTCTCTTCTTGATAATCAAATTTAATTTTTTTTTGTTTGCGAGTTTCAGCGTCCGTCGCACACCCTTCTACCTCATTTCTTGGCAATTTAATTTCATGTTGGTGAATCTCAGTGTTCACCGCGCACCCTTTTACCTCCCTTCTTGACAAATCAAATTTAATTTCATGTTGGTGAGTCTCAACGTCAACCACGCACCTTTCTACCTCCTTTCTTGGCAATTTAATTTCATGTTAGTAAGTTTCAGTGTCCGCCGCGCACCCTTCTACATCCCTTCTTGACAAATCAATTTTTTTTTTGTTAGAGAGTCTCAGCGTCCGCCGGGCGCTTTTCCACCTCCCTTCTTGACCAATATTATGGTAGGATCGGGTTTTATCTCACTGACCAATTTTACGGTAGGCTCGGGTTTCATCCCACTGACCAATTTTACGGCAAGATCGGGTTTTATCCCACTGACCGATGTTATGGCAGGATTGGGTTTTATTCCACTAACCAATGTTAATTCTTGACAGAATCAGGTTTTATTCCACTGACTCATTTTACGGCAGGATCGGATTTTATTCCACTGACCGATGTTATTGCAGGATCGGGTTTTATTCCACTGACCTTTTTATGTTTACATGTTTCAGTTCACGACAGAATAACTACAGGTAAGTATTTGATGTCTACGTCTTTGTCTCGAATCTCTATGAAATTCAGACAAAGAGGGGCAAGTTATAGACACCAAAATTTCTATTCAATGTTAGCTTTATTTTTTATTATTTATTGTTGTTTTATTTTATTTTATTTAGTTGACTAAGTTTTCCAAGATGATAGTTAGTCTTTATTTTATTTATTTTAGTAAATTAGGTTCATCATTTTTCTTTTAAAACATTTTTGCATCAAATTTCGGAAAAACAAATTCTTACAAAAATTTCAATTTTTTTTATCTTTTCAATTTTTTCAAAATAAAATAAAATGAATTTTTGCAAGATAAAATAAAAAAAAGGAATGTAACATTTGTTATTTATCCTAAATTTGTTTTGGAAAACAAAAAAAAATTAAAAAGGAAAATATGTGGAACACATGCATAATAGATAGGTGGAGACCATGCAAACTAACTAAGTGAGATAGGTAAGAGTTAGACAAGTATCCTCACTTTTTGTTGATACCACAACACTTGCTAGATTAGGTGGTAAGACACTTGTTGATTTGGGAATTTTTGGAGAAAAATCTGGAAATTAGAAATAAGAAAAAAGAAGCTACGGAAAAGGGGGAGAGAGAAAGGAAGCATGGAAAAGAAAAAAAAGAAAGAAAGGCTACGGACAAAAAAAGAAGAACTAGGAAGGAAGAAAAACTGAGCAGGGGAAGGGATGAACAAAAAAGGGAGCTGAGAGCAAGAGAGGAGATTCTGGGGAGAGGGAAAAGAGCTGTGGGCAAGAAAAAGAAATAGAAAAAGAGGGTTTTCTGGGACAGGGAAAGAAGAGGAAATGGGAGAAAGAAAAGAAGAGAGAAAGGGAGAAGAGAAACCAGAAAAGGGAGGAGAGAGTCTGAAAGCGAAAGGGGGTGGCGGAGAGATCAAAAGGAAAGAAAAACAGAAAGAAAAGAGAAGAGAAATTCAGGAAAAGTGCAGAAAAATGTTCTGTAAAAATCTTAATCAGGCTGACGAATTAGCTTGTTTTGGGGCTTGATTTCTGTTTCGATTCTAGTTTTTCATAGGATCTTTTGGTTTCTACGCACTCTTGGGAGACCATAGAAGAAATTGCGTTCACAAATTTTTGGGAAAAAACAACTCTAAGATAGCTAAATCGAGGCTCAAAGTAACAACTTTGTCAGCGCTGAAATCTTTTGTCACGCAAGTTCCTGAGTTACGTTTTTCTAGAACAGCTCGGTTTCTTCTGCATCTCACGTGCGTTTAACAGTTCCAACGTTCTCAGGTAACTCTTGCCTTTCCTCTTATCAGGTTTTTACACAACTTTCATGAAAATTCGAATCTAATGAACATGAAACTTTGGAATGTTTGTTTTCAGT
>CM041217.1:22590389-22705311 GCA_023065735.1 Coffea humblotiana
TTGTGAATTTGGCCTAATTATTACTTTTAGTTCTCTATATTATTGGGAAATGAAGCAGGTTTTTATGTTCATGTTTGTGCTTGTATACTTATTTTATTAAGTTGATCTATAGTTCGTCGGTTGTTGTTGCTGCCTAGTAAGCAGGGGTCTTTATCTAAAAATGTTGACTTTCACATCAAAAAATGGCGATGTTTATGAGTATGTGATTCTTAAACAGTAAAAAGATGAGTAACTGGGTTTCTTCATTTGGAAGATATTGGAGTTCGTGTTAAAAGGCTTGAACGGTTAAGAATTAAGAGTATTCCCCTTGTCAAATGTGAAAAAAACTTAAGTTTGGGAAATTTGTAGAGAAATTTGAAAAGAAGAAAAAAGAGGAAAATAATATGTGGATTATGATACTAGTCTGTGGATCCATGTGGTTATGTATTCGAGATTTTGGTTAATGATTGGATCGTTCATAGGGAAAGGTTGGATAAATATTTTATATCCGTAGTTTAGTTAGTCAGAATTGAAATGGATGATGGTATTAAAAGCTAACTGCAGAAGTATCTCTTTGGTTGTCATCATTAGAACTTGACACTTGTTCATAATTGTTGCTTTAACAATCATAAGCCTTGAATATAGCCGTTGTTTGTGTTTAATGGATTTTGTTCTCATGCTTGAGGACAAGATGGACCAAGTTTGGGGAAATTTGATAGGGTGTAATTTGTAATACATTTTGATGTATAAGTTGCTAATCAACTCTATTATTTGAGCTTTATTTTGAGTAGAAACTACTTAATTTTGCACTCATATTGTTCTTGACGAGTGTAGGATATACATATACCAATTAGCTCATTCCACAATTAATTTTACATTTATAACATCCTAAATACCCCACACGCGATTTTTCGCAAGTATATAAATTGCGATTTTTTATAGGGTATTAAGAGTCGAATCCACAGGGAAAATTTTCAATTACCAGTGATTTTTGAACTCCCTTATTATTTAGACTATCATAAGTGCAAAAAATTGAATCTACACTATAAAAGTAACAAAAATACAATAGAAAGCTTCTAGAGGTATGGAATTCCTTACTATTCCTGCAAATGAAGTTACCGATTAAGTGAATGCCATTATCTTAACTAGTTATGGCGTAATTTCCTTATGTATATAAAACCTACTTCTGTAGTGAATCAACAATATTTGTAATTAAGTCATATCTACTCTCGTGATCATCAAATTAATTACAAATTCATTTTTTCTATGAAATTACATGAAACAAGTCACCAAAACCACATATGTGCTCCTCTACTCTCGTGAGTGAACTCTCTAGATTTATCACTTTCTTGAACTAGTATTAAATTTTAATTCTCATTGCAAACTTAACACCTTAAGATTATTACAATTAATGGCCGGTTAATCATGATTAGATAAGCAAAAGTGATAAATAACTTGTTCAAAATAATACTATCAAATAACCAAGTAAACATCACTAACAAGATATAGAAAGTTCATCTATAATTCTAGACATAAACTTTAACAAAACATGAAAAATAAAATTCAAATTTATATTATAGTTAAACATGAAATCAAATACAAAAGAGAAAGTGATAGGAGAGAAATCACCCTTATCACATGAGTTCTAACTCTCCATCTTTGCTTCCCAATTCTTCATCCAAATCTAACTACAAATATAAAAAGGATAAACTACACTAACTATACTATATTACTCTAACTAATGAACTAAGGAAATTCTAGTGAAGACTACATTTTTGGTGAGTTTCTCTAGCCTTCCAAAGTTGTGAAAATTGTCTCCAAAGGATGCTATTTATAGAGAATTCAAGCTCAAGGTGAGTTGTTTCTTAGTTGGCAAAGTTGACTTTTGAACTCACCAAGAGTTGTTCTCCAAGTTTCCACACTCTTCTTCGTCAAATACAGCTGAAATTTTGAGTAATGCAAAACAAGTTGCAAAGCAAGTTGAAGCAGAAAAACTAGAATACGCGACCTTAGGTGGTGTATTGTATCCCACGTTTTCTCCTTTGCAGGTTTGTACTTTCTAGGCAGAATTCATCCTTGCTCTGTTTTTGGTCCAACTTCAATTGATATTTTCTTGATGATGGAGGCTGAACTTGCCCTTGTATAAAACATGAAATTGTATCCCTTTGAGTTAGCTTTCCAATGCATCAAGAATCATTCAAATTGGAGCTCTGTGGACCGAGAAATAACCAAAATATCCTCAACTGGTTAGAACTCTGTTTCAGCTTTCGACAGTGAAATTGCACTTCTGTATTTCGATATTTTAACAATGAAAATGATTAAACTAGACTTCAATGTCTTCATACAAATGTAGATCTATCTCTTAGCTTCAAAATGGTACAAGAATCATCTCAATTCAATACTTGTATCTCAAGATATAGCCAAAACACCACAAGATCTCAAAGCTGAAAAACTTACATTTCATCCTTTGATTATTTTGCACTTCATGTCTTCTTTAAATCACTTCAAATCATCAATAATCATCTAATTATCTTCTCAATTCACTCCAATTGATGATTGAATCATTAAACCTACAAAAACACAAAGTTTTCACCATTAAAATCCATAGAAATGCAATTTTCACACTTTAAACCATAAAATGCATATTTTCACTAGAATCCTAGTTAATTAGCTATAAAAGTAGTTAAAACATACCAAAACTAATTAATAAAACACACTAAAAACACTCAAAATATGCAGTTATCAGTTCTAATCGGTGAATAGCTTAATTGGAGAGAAAATGGACAAAAAATGTGGCACGAAGGAGCAATGGAAGAAGAAAAGGTCAAGAGAAAAGGGTCTGGCAGGAGTGCCATGTTGCGGCATTTTGGCAATAACTTGAGTTACAAAAATTGAATTGAAATGATTCTTGATTCATTTTGAAACTAAGAGAATTATCTACAATTCTTGTGAGACATCAAAGTCCAGTTCTCATGTTTTCATAGCTAAAATTCAAAATATTGAAGCATAGTTTTGTTGCAATGCTTGTCTGATCTATTCTTAGTATTTTGGGAATACCTCAGTGTCCAAACCTCCAAATGACATGATTATAGTGGCATTGGAAATCTAATTCAAAGGCTAGAACTTTCATGTTTTGAGAAAGAGATGATTTGACCTCGTTGATTGAGTTTTTTGGCTTTAAAAAGGATCCATGCAATCCATCTACAGATCAGTTATAACTAGTGTTGACTATTAGTTTGGTTATCACACCAGAGTTTTGCTGATCCCAACTCTAGCTCCAGAGATTAGGCCGGAGTTTAAGTTGGAGTTCATCGAAAAAATGCTCGAAAATGTTGTTTTTTTAGCTCCAATAAGCCCAATCCTACCCCGTTTGGATACGACTTTAACAAATTATAAATAGGGGCTATCTAGGACGTTTTTAGGGAAAGAAAACATTGGGTTAGCATTAATTCATCCTTTTTACATCTTTTTTTCTTGAGAGATTGAGGAAGCCTGGAAGAATCAAAGAGGAAGATCAAGATGAAGATCAAAGCAAGGAAAATTAAGAAGTTTTCTTTCCTTTTATCTTCTTAATTGTATGTTTTCTTTGAATTCTTGATTTTTGAATATGTTGGACTAAATTATTCCTAGGGTTAGGGTTTTGTGAAGGAGATTTGGTTATTTATCTTAGTGAAATTCTTAACTTTTACTTTGATTTATTTATCTTGATTTAAGTATATGTTTGTGATTAGCCACTATAGACATGCTCTTAGGTTTTGTATCGAACTGAGAAGAGATATATAACTGTGTACTAGATAGATAAACATACTTAGGTTAATCATGAGACTTGGTTAGGGTTTGTAAGACGTAATTATATCACCTAAGATCTTATAGGGTTTAACTAAATGCTTACGATCTCGAGAGAAATGTGACATAACTTAGATGCATTGAGAGATAATCTAAGATAATTGCGTGTGATATGTTCTTGCTTTGTTAAGAAAATAACTAGATAATTAATTCAAACTCTAGATCAATATCTGATACCCTAGTCCCTTGCCAATTGTTTTTTCACCTTTATTTTATTTGATTTAATTATTTATTCTATTTCTTGATTAGTGAGTAAAAATCCTTTCAATTTGAATTTTTATTATTTTTACTAATAATTTAAAGTATAGAAAATGAACTAGTCCCTGTGTAGGTTTGACCTCCAGAATACTCTAAATGAATTATTACTATGATCGACTCTGTGCATTTGCAGGAAGTCATCAATTAATCACTCCCCTACAACAATGAGCCAGAGTACCAAACTCTTATAACTAGAATAAGAGTAGCTTGGGGGACATTCGATAGGTGCTGATTCTCTCAAGATACATAGTGATTCAATAATTCTTATCTAGTGATGAACTAGGTGAAAGGGGTATGTGAAGCAAAGGAAGAACCAATGAAAAATGCTTGGTAAAGGTGAAAGATATGATCGAGTAGTTCATAAACTTTGAGATTGAATAAATTCGTCGATCTCAAATGAAAGGACAGATGCCTTATCCAAGTTAGTTTCTTCATTCTTTGCCCATTTAACGAAAGAATTATTGGTGGAGATTATCAAGCATTGTGGATATGAATATTAGGACATAAAATGATTGCTGAGCTAAGCTCTTGGATGGATCCAATAATCAATTACCTATTAATAGGAACTACTTCTAAGGATGGAGGTGTAGCTCAAAAACATGAATTCTGAGTTACCAGGCATGCCATCTTTCAAGGTACTCTATATTGTAAATCTTATTTGTCTTTCAGTTAAAATACATTGCCTCATAAGAGAGAAGCTATCTTAACGAAAATCCACAAGGGGATTTGTGGAAATCTCCTTGGGTCAAGAATGATGGTGAAGAAATACATGTTACTTGGCTATTATCGGCCCATAGTCTTTGTAGATATTGTCGAATAGGCAAGGAAATGAAGCCCTACCAAATGCATCCCCCAATTCATCATATGCATAGTCAGGAGTTGATATCAACTTATAGTCGATGGCCATTTGCTTAGTGGGGGATTGACCTACTTGGCCCCTTTTTCTTGAACCCTTGGGGGCTATGAGTACTACTTATGACGCCCCCACTTCTCCCTAAGGCGAAGCCAAGGGTATTCGCGGAACGCCTGCCTAACTCTCATCGGGACTCGATACAAGTCTAATTCAAACTTAAGGATAAACAACCAAATAATAAAGGTCGATGCAAAAAAAGTCGCTTCCTTAATAAAACATTCAAATCTTACATCATAAGTTACCAAAAGTACATCAACTTTCCCCAAAAATACAACCACTAGAAGTCGACTAATCAATTACATTCAAAAATTCTAATCAAAAGTAATCAGGCCGGCTTTTCCAAAATCTTTCCATTTTGAGCTCCTGTTAAGCAAAGCAAACTAATGGGGTGAGCGAACGCTTAGTGAGGCCAAGCAAAAAAAAAAACATGCAAACACATAGTTCAGGTAACAATAACGTTTGTATAAGAATTAAAGTTAGAAAGTTCAAGTAATTCACAATTAGTAATAAAACACAATTAATAAGGATACGGGAGCTCTTAGGAGCTAAATTTCATTTGCTTTGCCAATGCTAGATCCAATACCTCTACATGATGACACTCCATCAATCGGGTAGGTATTAAGTCCGTAGACACTCCACTTACTTCTCCCATCCATCATTTCACCCTCTCGGATCCGTAACTAAACACGGACGAAAAGGGCGATACTACACGAGTATGCCGAACAAGATCTCAAAAGATCAAGTTTTGTTTTTATATTATTCTCATGGTTCATCAAGCTTTTCAATCAAGTCCATGCCGGCTCGAGTTGCAAGGTTAGCCAATGAGATTTGGGCGTCCCCCACGAGTACACGTATAATAGTCGATGAGGTTCACTCCAATTGACCTTCAAGTTCAAATTTAATACAAACCAAGTTCAAGTAAGTTAAGTAATAAGTCAAATAAAGGAGAGCGAGTGCGATAAAGTACACACCCGTCTCATCAAGTTATGTTCATATATACAAGTAAGAGTAATCAAGTAAACACAACAATTCATGCACTTGACACTCACCAATTCAAAAGTAATTGAACGAGTAAAGTCTTTAGTTGCCCTCTTCGACATTCTCTTCAAGACTCGCTTGAGCACTTGAAGAAATAATGACCATACATCACTCACGTAAACTCACGACCATTTATCATTCAAGGAAGAAAGTGCATTCGTTTAAACGTAGAACAATGCCTCAAGAGGGCTTTACTCTATTGAAATTCAAGATTCAAAAGTAAGGATTTAAAGTCACAAGGAAAAGTTGCATTCTCCATGAAATCGGGTTTAAAACGGTCTATCAATATCGAAAGAAAGTGAAAAGTTCTCGAAAGTTCATTTCCTAAAGAATCAGAAATTTTCAACTTTGCGCGATCATACTTGAAAAATCAGATCTTGAGTTTGGTACATCCAAAAATGGAAAACATTATACTGTTGGAAACTAGATTAAAAGTACTAAAACTTCCCTGAAGACACTTTTCCAAGATTCCAACCAGAAAACATTCAAATTTCAGTTCAAAGTTACAGTTTCAAGAAGACAGGACAGAACCAGTCTTGGTTTTTCAGCAATGTTTGAAAATTCGAAAAAATTCACAGAAAGTAAATTAGCCTCTGAATTTTATAACACAATAAGAGTTCCAAACCAAGTTTCAAATACAACAAGTGGAACTAAATTCGGAGTTTTGAGCAACAAGATATAATAGTTTAAAGTTGGCTGACTTTCGCAACCTGTTCAGAAAATTTCCAGTTTCTAGCTTTGACGCAGTTTCGAAATCAGGCCATATCTAACTCTACACAAGTCCAAATTGAGAACGATTTATGGCGTTAGAAACTAGGTTCAAAATGCTACATTTCATTAAAAGACATTGTTTTAAAAATCCATTCACAACTGAGACAAAATCGAGCCACAAGATGCAGCTTCCCAGTTTCTCTCGGACAGATAGGCAGAACAGAATAGTCTATTTTGCCGATTCTCTATGGTTTACTCAAAACGAACTAGTAGGGGATTATTATACCGTTTGAAAGCTCTGAATGTCTAGTTTTGAATGCCACAAACGACACTCAATTTTGACTTTTGTACAAAGAGTTATGCTCAGACAAAGAACCACTGGTTGACTACCTTGCTAGCGAATTTCCAGATTTCGAACTTTTCCAAAACTCAAGTTTTAAACAACCAATCGATATGATTTTTGAAAGACACTTTCTACACACATAGTACAACATATATCCATCAACTTAACAGCCAAATAAGCAACAAGATTTTGAATTAAAAGCAGGACAACCAGAACAGAAATTCGACCAGCTCACTCTCACGGTTTCTTCCAACTTTCTCTCATCTTTTCAAGCCAAAATCATCTCATTCATCACATAAACAACGACAATCAAGCAATATAGCCTCAAGTCAGCTACCTAAAAGCCTCCTCAAGACATCTAGCTTAGGATTTAAAGCAAGATAAATGTTTCCTCAAGTCCGCTAGCCTATAAACTTCATTAGGGTTTCAAACCCATGAAATCTAACGGTCAATCTTAGTAAAATTTGAAAGGTTAAGGAGATGAAGTGATTACCCTTTAAACCCTAGATGAAGACTAGATTTTTCCACCAAAATCACCAAGCAACACCTCAAGCTTTCACCTTTCTTCTAGTTGGAGCAAAAATCCAAGGGATTGTGAGTTGGATGGAGTGAATCAAGCAAACTTGAAGCAAGAAGTTGAAGCCTTTCTCTTCCCTTTTCTTTTCCTTTGGTCGGCCGAGAGTGAGGAGAGAGAGAGTGAGGGTTTTGTGGTTTGATTTCTTGGAAGGAAAGAATGAAAAAGGTAGCCATAAAGTGTGCACAAAAGTCAACCTTCAATAGTGCGAAATAGTGTTGTGCACTACCACTTTCTCTTTTTTGATACACTTATGCACTAATCCTCCAAGGTACTTCCTCGAACATTTTAATTACTCATACTTACGAGTCTAATACTAATTCCTCAATTTTCAATTAATTGGACCAGCACGACTTCCGAGAAACTTTCGACACGCGCGCAAAAAAACAAAATTTAAGGAAAATTCATACAATACTAGAATAATTAAATAACACTAGGATAAATAATTATAAAAATGACTAATTAAGAATAAAACATGAGTCCTCACACTACTAGTGATAGTAGACTACTTCACCAAGTGGATGGAAGCCGAACCACTTATTTCTATCACAGGAAGAGCAATTAGAAGTTCTTTTGGAAGAATATTGTACGCCACTTTGGCATACATTGTGTTTTGATCTCTGATATTGAAAAAGCAACTTGCTAAAAATCCGTTCCATGATTGGTGTCAGGAATTGAAATCTCAATAACATTTCGCTTCTATTGGCCACCCACAAGCTAATGATCAAGTGGAGAATGCAAACTGAACTATCTTGCAAAGATTGAAATCCAAACTTGACCAAGTTAAAATAGAATGGATAGACGAACTCTCAAGTATCTTCCGGGCAATACCGAACAAGCCCTCGAATTGCCACCCAAGATACCCCATTTACTTTAACTTATAGGACAGAAGCAGTTGTCCTTGTAGAGATTCGACTATCTATGTCTAGAATTCAGAACTTCATAATTGAGGCTAATGAGGAAGAACTAAAATATAGGTCTGATGCATTCAAGCAAGTATTTCATTTTTAACTTAATTGATAACCTATTGAAATACACCTTAAAAAGAACATGTTTATTAGACTATCAATTTAATTTACATATAGTATATATTGCTCATTCAATAAAGTGTTTAATAACAAAATATGATTGAAAAGTAATAGAACTCATGATCAATTAGTTACTCATAATGCAAAATGATATATAGTATGCCTAATTTGAAACCATATATATATATATATATATATATATGCAAAAGAGGAGAAAGAAGTGAGAAACTAATGGCATAATTAAATAAATAAAGAAAATAAAAAAAGATGAAAGTAAAGTTTAATTAGAATTTTTAATACACATCTAAAGTAATTTTGATCTAATTTGTACCTCATTTTATACTCAACCTCAATGATCATTGTTTAAAACTTAAGATATTAAAGCCGTTCAAAATCTAAATAATGGGGACAAAAAATGCAAAGTCGAAATTGTTGATGAATAGAAAATTGATTTTGACTGTTGGGATTGTTAAATTTCTGTCAATTGTCTTAAATTTGCATAAAATAATAAACTTTAGGGACAAAATTTATTTAGTCAAAATATTAGGATCCAATTTGGTACATAAACTAAATATTAAGGATCAAAACTACATTTTCCATTTTATTGAATGTACATCAACTAATGACTACCCTTTAGTGGGGGTTTTTTTTTTTATCAACTCTTTTTAACGAGAGAGGGTCGGGATTTAAGAAGCAAGGAGGGAAAAAGGAATTTGAATCGAAGACCGCTAAATTCTAGGATCTCATCTTTAACAATTAGATGAAGACCAATTAATAGATCAATGTTGATCATTACGTTGCAAATTTCGCAATTGATTCGACATTAGATGCGCATTTTAATGGCCTGACTAGAAAGTATAAAGTTGGCTGAAAGTGAACGCGCCTCATTTCTAAACAAGTTTATACTAGTGGACTTTAAATCCTGTTGATCATTTGTTGATAAATCAAGGTTAGATTGCACCTCAATAAATACTGTACTAATGCATACCTGGTGGGGTTTTTTGATAGGAGGATTGTCATAAACATATCCTTATTATGATTTATCTAACCTACTATATATATACACATATTGATAATTATTATCCTCTTTTGCATTTATATAATTATATAGTTTTCTTATTTAATTTTGCCTACCCTCTCTTATATTTATTTATTTTCCTTTATTAATTTTATATTTTCAAAAATATAACATCTGAAATATATTTTAACTAGTGTCTTATGGACATTCGTTAGACAACCCATTTTTTTTTAGATAAGGAAGAATAGGATTTAAGAAGTAGGAAAGAGGAAAGAAGAATTGAACCCAAAATTGCGGGGATGGTAAAAAACGTATCCTTTTCTAGCTTAAAAGCTTAAGCTGTTAGGAGAGGCCCAGTACTTATAGGTTAGTCCTACTACTCACACGCTTATTGGGCGCTAGAGAGATTCCGAACCCAGATCTTTAGCACTTCACCCCTCCCACGTTCTGGCTCTGATATCACTTGGCCTAAAAGCTTAAGCTGCTAGAAGAGGCCCAGCAACCGTACTTATAGATTTAGGGGAGCAGTCACATGAGTCCTACTACTCACACGTTTATTGGGCGCTAAAGAGATTCGAACCCAGACCTTTAACACATGAGATTAATTTAATTCTTTTCAAGTGTCTTATGATGTGGTCAATTCTATGCTGTCAGATGCTCAATACGCGAAATAATCCTAGTTGATTGCATCGGAAGTTTCCTTGTGTCCTGAAAAAGAAAAAAAAAGAGGAGCCATAGAAAACAGATTTGTTTAAAGGAGAGACGAGACTGACTTAAATTTAAAGAATTGATTGATTTTATTTGTTTGAATGGGTCTTGAAAATTTGGGGATTGATGGAAGGCATATTTTGTCCGCATTCAAAAGAACACGCACGGGGAGAACTCGGAGATAGACTTTCTTGGTTTCAATTATCAATGATCCAAAACATATAATTCCAATTAATAAGTGGCCCCTTTTACTTCATGCACAGACTACTTACCGAAACTGACTTAATTTTTTTTCTTCGTAACAGTAACTTAATTTATCCTATTCTACAGAAAGATTTTCGAGATTGATTAGATCAAAAGTGTATTTTGACATTTTTTTTGAATTTTTTTCACTGTAGATGGGGTTCGAATCTCCAATTTAACAGATATACAGAAATGATTAGATCAAAAGGATGTTCTGACACATTCTTTGAATTTTTTTTACTGCAGGTTAAGTTCGAATATCCAATTTACAATCGAAAGAGAAATTTAGTTCTTTTTTTGTGATCACTGAACCAAATATTAATGGTTTTTTTTTTTTTTTTTTGTCAAACTTCAAGTGCATTATATAAGTACCAAATATCAGTGGTTGGCCGACTTAAATTTATAGAATTGTTTGATTTTATTTGTGTCACTGGGTCTCGAAAATTTGCGGATTGATGGACCGCGTAGTTTGGACACATTCTAGGAACATGCAAGGAAGAAACTCGGAGATGGACTTTCTTCGTTTCAAAATAGTCCCTTTTACTCCAAGGCACTGACTAGTTCAGTCATATTATTCAAAGCCGCCTCTCATCCTGTTGTTAATTACAACCGAATTTGTCGTAACCAAGATGTCCAATGATTATCATTATTTATTCAAGTTGGAAAGAAAACATAATCCATGCTTTCACAACATTTATTTACCACGGACTATTTCCTTTTCCCTTTTTTCTACGAAATGTCAATAATTAATCTAGTGCTACTCCCACACTATGATAAAAGAAAATGATCAAATCGGATCATTAGAAACTTATAGGAGACTAAAATTCCTCCAAACTTGCCTGCTGAATATATAGGTCAGGACATTAGAACCTCAAAGCTTACGCTCCAAGAGGGATTTATGTCTCCTAATGGCCACTGGACCAATATTTACCATCGTCGGCTTTGCATTAGTGACAGGTGTTGACTATGTAGAAGCTTATCTAGAAGATCTTTGTGTTGAATATTTAGAAGCTTATCTAGAAGATCTCTGTTCTTGTCGCTGAATTTTCGTCAAGATCACGTGGATCAAACGAAAGTCCAAGTCAGCTTTAGTATTATGTTTATGCTAGCCATAAAAAGCTTGCGAAAACACAGGTATTAATAGAGCCTGGCAAAGGAAACGAATCAACACGAAGGAACTACAGTATAATACAATACTCATCAATGAGGTCTAAGACCATTTTTGTACTCGTCTTTGCGCTTGCAATTGCATATGCAGATTGCAACTCTGAAGGTATCAGTAATCATAAATTAAACATGCACAATTTCTTTGATATTTTTTTGCTTTTTCCAATTTCATTGTTATTACCTAACTATATATAGCCTAAAACAAAGATGGTTTTTTTTTTTGGGGGGGGGGGGGGGGGTTATAAAACGAAGTATTTTGTTCTGAATTAGGTCCAACTTCCATCGTTTTCTTTCCCCTGCTTTTCCAAGAAAAAGAACAAGATGAACATAATTTTGTGCTAAAATGAGTTGTCACGAGTCATTATCAGGTACTTCAAATTATTTGGTCCTATATCCTAATAATATTTGTGATCAAATTTGCTTGTTGGCACATTAACAGGGGATGCACTTAATGCTTGGAAGGTCAGCTTGGCAGATCCAAATAATGTCCTTCAAAGCTGGGATCCAACACTTGTAAATCCATGCACCTGGCTCCATGTCACCTGCAATGATGAGAACAGTGTTACAAGAGTGTAGGCTTTCTCATCTTCTCGCTGTTTTCCATGATTAATTACGAGCCCCACCTTTCAAAAAAAAAAATCCCATTTTCAGACTAATTAGAAAAATAAAACTACTACTGCGCTATATACTGATAAAACTGTTGTTATGTGAAAATGATAAAGACCAAGAAAATAAAAGGGATAGAAAAAAATGCAGGGACCTTGGCGTTGCGGGGCTTTCAGGACCTCTTGTACCTCAGCTGGGACTCTTGGCCAATCTTCAGTATCTGTGAGAATACTATAGCAAAGTTGGATCTTTCAACTTTAATCAATTTCATACATGAAATGTTTATTCGACCGTCTTGATTGAGTTATCTTAATGATGCTGTCAAAATATTGCAGGGAAGTGTATGGTAATAAGCTCAGTGGAGCAATTCCACCTGCATTAGGGAACCTGACAAACCTTGTAAGCTTGGACCTCTATCATAATCGATTAAGCGGCTCAATCCCAGCAGTTCTTGGCAACTTGAGATCCTTAAGATTTTTGTGAGCAATGCCCCTGCCTATCCTACTTCAGTAAATTTTAACTATTTACTCGAATGACACTCTAAAATCTGCAGTGTGAAAAAAAGAAGTGCACTCTGAAATCTGACCTTTTGTTTAGGATGATTGTAGTAGTAGCTAATTTAAACTCTGGGCCATTTTTTTTGTGCAGCGGAGATGTGGATTTCAAGAAACGGGGAGGGGTAATTGGGGTTTGAATTCAAAATCTTCAATTCATGAGTTCTCTAATTTTGGGCCTTTTTCGTTTGATAACTTTAGTCGCCTTTGATTTTTGTTTTTGATGCAGTCTTCTGCATAATGGTGTATGATCTGCAGGCGGTTGAACGGTAATAAGTTATCCGGAAAGTTACCTGACGGCATAGTTCAACTTATTAACCATGGCCACTTGCAGATTCTGTAAGTCCTTAGAGCCAATATCCGTGCATCTCTAAATTTTCATACACATTATTGCTGTATTTTGTACCGGATCTCCATTAATAAACTTTCACACTCGAAAAGATGAGGAGGAATATTGCTAAAAATATACTTCTACATGACATATTAAAAGTTGGACTGTTTTTAAACATCCTTTCGTGAATATAGGAACAGAACTTTTAGTCAAAAGCACTTTAAGCATAAGGTCGAAGTTAGATCTTTCGATAACATTTTTTTGCTTTGAAAATTAAAAATGAAGTGTTGACTGTTTTAGTACAAATATAAAATATATAAAGATGCAAATACCATTTAAAAAATTTAAATAATTTATTATCAACACATGAAACAATTATGTAAGTTTGCTGCCAAACGACAAAATTATGTTTCATTGAGTACCTATCTAAAAGCTCTAGCTAGTGAGCTAAATTCCCTGTAACAACAATCACAAACCAATACTAGATGTTTCACTCCATATTTGTGTTAACAAATTCTAATTCTTGCCTAACACTAGTTATTATTACTATTTTGTTTAAGAGGAAATTACGAATCTCAGGACCATCTAGTTAATGTCTCATTGGTTGAATTGAAGAATAAATAGTTAAAGCTCACCAATTGTACGTATGTGCTTTAGGGACGTATCAAATAATCGCTTGGCTGGGACTGTTCGAGCAACTAACAAAACTGGTACAATCTTAAATTTCCGCTTTCTGTCTGCTTTGTTTCCTTGCTTTTTTCTTTTTGATTTTATAAACTGGCAATTAATATTGCCTTTTTTTTTTCCTTTCACTGAAACTTGTTTGGGTGTTTTACATGAAGGATTTGCTGTTACAACGGTAATTCAAGATCCGAAAGCTTATTATTGATGCTAGAGGAGGATCTCAAACAAGAATGGCATCTCTACAATAAATGTGGGATTCATCTGTCATGGAAGGAAAAAGGTGCTTAGCTAGTGCTCTAAGCAATTTATCCTAATTCAAGAAGATGAGACTACCTAGTAGTTTATAATCTTTTTTATGTAACAATACTATTTTATCAATCTACAATCTCAACCTTTTTTTTTTTTTTTTTTGTTTTCTTAAGCTCTTGAATTTGATGTAAACTTGATATATTTGCCAGTTTTGAGTGGCCTCTAGTGATCAATTCAAGTTTATTAACTAACAAGAGTAAAAACCCTATTCAAATTATTTGAAAAAGATAAAGAATTAATCTTTCACACATTTATTTGTGTAGAAGAAAAGAGTATTATACGGCGTATATCTTTATAACAACTAATGTATGAAACTTCTATACTAACCATTCAGGATAGATTAGATCAAAAAGAAAAAAAAAGGAGGAAAAAAAAAGCCTTCTTGAACTTCATTGTAGGCTGGGCAAAAGAATTGTCCGCCTGATTGGACCAAAGGACATTCACTTTTTGCACTGTAAAATCCGTGGACCGTGGAACTAGCAACAATTAACTTATCCATCTAAAGTTTGGCCTCCAAACAGAAAGTTTTATTCTTAACGAGAAGCGATACCAAGTGCAATAAATTAATGATTTATTGCATTCACTTCCACCAAAGATTGGCCAAACTACCAATCTATACCCCTCTTAAGTAACTTACAGTGCCACGAGGCCTTTGGCCTGATGGTCACCCCACAAGACTTAAGTCTTGGTGGTGGGGAGATCAAGGATTCAATTTGTCTCTCATCAATTTGTCACTATATGTGATGGTCTTAATTGGTCAAAAAGAAAAAGTAATTGGTTATATTTAATGGAACAAGTGAAATGACCAAATGTCCACACTTTTAAAACCATATAGTTTTAATAAATCATCATCCATCTCTTTTTTTTTTTTTTTTTAAGTGAGAAGTTTTGAACTCAAAATTTTATACTTACAACTTCTCTTTTCTTTTTCATTTTATTTTCATATCCTTTCTTGCTTTTGTTTGGAAGTTTTCTGGCATGGCTAACGGTAGTGTTGTCCACACCATGATGCTTCACCACAACCAACTACAACAGCCTCGGTGTGCCATGGTCGGCTGCCGTAGGCCCCAATGAACTAGTCATAGAATTTAATAAAATCTACATTCCAAACTCAATGATAATATTTATTGCAATTCTGACCATCGATTTGACAAAAAGAGGCATAAAGCCTCCAAATAAACATAAATTAGTAGCCAATCTTCTTTGCCTTCTCATCCAAATCAAAACCAAAACCCACAAAACTTATTCAAATTATTATCCGCATGAGAAGTAGAACACAAATGAGCCAACAAATCAAGAATAAATTGTCATAGATTCACATATCAAGGTAAAAGATCCGAAATCTCAAAATGCATTTCATAAATCGGATCCATATGTACCTAAATTGTTAGTTACAAAATTGTCATAGGCTATATAGAATCTACATTGAAGCATCAAGCAGTTGGAAAAGCATTATTGGCAACATCTCCATAATTGAGTAGAAAAAAAAGGTGAAAATAGAGTTGGAAAAAGAGTAGCATACGGAGCTACCGCATTCCAATAATAGAAGCAATTTTGACTCTTTTCCTTTGTAATTGTTTTGTCGATTTAGTTATTTTCCTTTTGAATTGAGTTTCCTTCTCCAATATGTTGGTGTAATATTACCACTTACCGGCAGATACATAATCAGCCACACACGAGGCATTTATCAACAATGACAAATGAAAGTTGTTCGAAGATAGGGATAATATCAAATACTTATAAATTGGCAATCTAGAATTTATCAACAGCATCTATAATTTATCGGCAGCATCTATTTGAAGCCTATAGGTACAAGCAACGGACATGTGCTGATAAGTGCAGATATAAAGTGGAGAAAGAAAGCTGATCAAGCTAGTCGATTTGCAAAGTCATACACCAGATCATCGTCCTAAAAGTTAGGGACATTGTAGTTATGCCATTCATAAGGCAAGAAAGTGGGTAGTTGTCACTCTATGTTTCAGCTGACATGTTTGATGTGGCATGAAGTTATATTAACAAGTGGACCACTAAACCAATGACGTGAGATGGTGGAACACTAAATTTGCCACGAAAAATAGGAGTTTATCAGGAAGCAACCACTACACAAATGAAGGAGCACGCTACCATAAATACTGGAAAAAAAGTTAGATTTAAGAAGAACACTCGATATCTCAAACAACACAAAGAAAGTCTTTCTCAGAAATGGTAATTTCCATAGGAATGTTTTCATTTTAGAAAGTTTTCTTATGACCTTTAGGCTAAGCTTAGAATTTTCAATTTCTTGCAATCATTTCCTGTTCATGTAGATTATTATTTTCGTGATTTTTTTAAATCTAATTTAGCTAGGTTCTATAGAAGATTTTAGTTTGACATGAATTTCCAAGTAGGTTTCATTTTCTTTTCAAGCATTCATTAGAATTTCCAAGGATTCCAGCAATCTTTACATTACATATTGAGTGATTTTATCAGCTTTCAATTCACAAATCAGGTCTTATTTCCATTGCTTTATTTATTAGCTAAATTTGTCACGAATTTTAAGTTCTTAGGGCTTCTCAAGACGGATGAACAGCAGTCGGCTATAAGTCGGCATTTATTGGAGCATTCTCTTTTATAATCATCAGCTCAATTTCATCTTTTCTTGGGAAAAGTCAAGTGGCATGCTCAAAATATTCAATCCACCAAGTTGGATATCTATGATATCGGTTTGTGTTTGTTGGCTATTAAAATTCAATACAAACATAGTGGCACTCATAGGAGGGACCGTGTTAGAGTGATCGATAAGAAAGCTATGGCAAAAGACAGAGAAATTAGTATGGACAAAACCCTTTACTTTGATGAGACAACTTCACTAGTAGTAGCCCAACAAGAGTCAAAGAATGAGGTGCAGCTAGTTAGCACTCAACCAATAACAGTGTTACTCATCATTGATTTCCTATATCAAATGGTGAAAAGGTTGCTACAAATGTAGGAGAGGTTGTCAGATAACATACCAGCCAAATTTGGCGAAGAAATACAAGGAGTCAAAGATGTGTCACTCCAAGCCAGCAATTAGAGAAGCCCAAGAAAGCAGAGGGGAGGAGGATCAGGTGAATCTCACCATCAACATTCTCTGACAGATATGGAAAGCCAGGAATGATAGGGAGTTCAACCAAAAGGAAAAGGAGCCTCACAAGATAATTGAGAAGGCCACAAAGGATTGGACAGAGTTTGAAGAAGCTAACAAAGGAAAGGAATCAAGGAAGAACACTTAGGAAACAGAAGTATAGCACAGGACTGACCATGATCATAATGAAGGCCTCACGAGAATGCTGTTCAAGATCCATATTATCAAGACAAACGTCAAGCAACTGTGGGATAGGAATCATAGCAACAGACAATACGGGTCAACTACAAGCAGCTTGGGCACTAAGAGAAAGAATGTCAGGTGATCCATTACAAGATCAAGCTGAAGCTGTGAGACTAGCTCTATTGAAAGCAGTCAGCCAAGGCTGGAGGAACATTAAAGTGGAATTGGATAACAGCAAACTTGTGGAGTATATAAAGGAATCAAGACACAACAACCAACGGGTGGCTACACTAATTGAGGATATTCAGTCCATTTATAATCTGTTTTATCAATGCTCTTTCTCTTTTGCTAACTCAGGGAAAGTAGATAGTATTCAGCTGAGCCTTTATGCTCTAAACATTTGGATAGATGAAGAATGGATAAATTCCAATCTTGGATGCTAGTGCATCAATGACCATTGTAGGACTGTTGTCCTTTTTATTTGGATCCTTGTCCAGCTATTGTAAAGTTTACGATGAAATATAAAGCTAACGTTTCGACAAAAAAAAAAAAAATCACTCCAAGCGACTTTTTCTCTAGAGGAGAAAGTTTGAAAACTCAGGCGAGAAACTAGCGTTAGTCCCAAACCAGGGTGCAAATAGAAAAGTGGGATCAAAACTAAAAGATCTACGTATATGGGATAAAAAACTTGATATAGTGGGGAGCGAGTAGATAAATGGGATCAAATGGGCAACACAATGGACATAATGGGATCAAAACTTTATATACACACAGATTTACTTGGACCTAACTTAAAGAAGCTTGCTTCAATAATCGAGTCCCACAATGGGGGAAGTAGAATTGGTGACATCAGGTCCCACTAACAAGAAAGCTGTGATGGTTCCCATAAATCGATGACTAATCAGGGCTCAAAGGAGACTATGACGACTCCATTACTTGGCTCTGCTCAACAAGGTGAAGGAGTTGATAGAAGCAAAGGCAAGACAGTTTTGATTGAAAAACCACACCAATTGACGGAGGCCCATTCATCTATGCCCTAAGGCCCCTAACAGGTGAGAAATAAGCCCTTCCACTAGATATGTTGAGGGAACCTCAGAGAGTTTCCTTCAGCAAAAATCAGCCCAAGAGGCAAAACCGACAGCCTCAATCTGTCTCGATAAACACAAGTGGTAACGGTTGTATTCACCCTTAGAGAAGCAAAGTTGAAGGATAGTGGCTTCTTGTTCCTCAAATTAGTAAGTTTAAACTCTTCTTCAGTTTCTTATAATTACACGTATTTTATTTACATAATTAAGCATAGATATGTAAGTTATCAGTATTTGAGTTTCAGATGTAAGTTTTAGCCTTTTGGGGTTTGTTGATGTAAAACTAGTGAGAGGTTAGAGTTATGGGTTAAGGATTGTACGTGGGTGGTAGAGATTGTGGTGGCGCCTTGAAAGCCAGCCATAGAGAAGCAGGAGAGAGAGCCAACGAGTGCTGGTGAAATGGGTTTGTGTTTCTCGATGATTCTTGTTGAGGTTAGTAGATGCTAATGGAGTCCTTATGTCTGTAAGGTGTGGAAGATAGCCAATAAAAGACTGGCGGTATTGGGCAGGGGACGAAGTTCTCTATAAAGAAGACCCATGGAAGAAGACGGTGAAGAAAAAGAAAAAGAAATTGTAGCCTAGCCCCTGTAGCTTCTAAGTAGTATACTATGACTCGAAAAAGTTTTTAAAAGTTCAATTTACCCACAAAGACCTTTAGGACTTGTCAATTCAAACCTAGAATACATTCATATTATACTCTGCTTAATTGAGAAAACTTGTGTACTTGATTATACAGGCGGCATATAGATTATCTCAAGTTCACTTAAGGACAGAAGTTGTGAGTTCCATTTTAAAATTATTTTGAAAATTGCACGAACTTGCATATCATTGTTAATATTCTACATTTATTGGTAAATTTGGAATCTCAAGAATATGTTTGTTGTTGTGCATTGATTTGAGGAATTTATTTAAATTCTTTTGAAGTAGTACAACAAAATGTTTATCAAGTATTAGTACGAGAAATTTGCCAGAGAAACTCATGTGTTTTTACTACTCATGTTTAAGGTATTATAGTGAATTATTTGATAATTCATTTTCTAAATCAATTAAAAAGAAACTATTTTAGTAGCATTTTTTTAAATCTCATCGATTAGTTGTGAAAAATTTATACATTTTGCTTTTCTTGATTTATATGTGATATAATAATCTACTGCCAATTAAAACAGTTGAATTATTAATTGTTTGACTGTTTTAATCCTTGTGACAATAGTCATGATTGGGTTTGTGTTAGAAAAATACACGATCTAGCTTAAATGAACACTTGTAGTGTTTTTTTTGTTACAATTGGGCTTTTCTAATTTCTAATGCAATTTTAAGATTAAATCTTATGGTCGTGCTTTAGGTTATCTTTGGATTAGGGAAGTAGTTAATAGTCATACCTTGATTGCCTAACAAGTAAGAAAAGGCTAGTTATTAGAGTTTGTTGACAACTATAACTAGTTTATTGTTAGAGAGCTAATTGTGTAATTTATTTATAAATATTCCCCTTGGATTATGGCAAATGGTGTTAGTATTGAATTCTACTCATATTTGGTTTTTTTGCAATGTTTATAGGATCTTTGAGAAAAGTGCATTAAATAAGGAGTTTTTAGATTCTTGTGGTTATTGAAGTAGTAAGAAGAGGCAAGTTGTCATAGTATGTTGACAATTATAACTAATTTATTTATAAGTAGGTGAATTTTATCTTTGCATCAATGATCAATTAATTGAAGCAAAGTGGGGATTAATCCTTTTGACTAGAGATTTATCTTTTATTGATTTAATTTTATTTAGTTTGCATATATATTTTTATTTAAGTGAATTACTTAAGTTAATTTCCATAATCCCTCCATTTTATTTATTGTTCCTTTTTAAAGAAATAAATCATCTATTGCCTGAGGATACCACTCTACTCATTATTATCTTGAGTTTACATTTTTGGAGTAGGAATTTTTATTTTTGGTGGTCTCAATCCCCATTAATTTTGGTACCATTGTTAGGGACTAGTGCCTTATTGATTTATTTTCTTTGTATTTTTTATTTTGACTTTTCCCTTCTATTTCTAGTTTATGGCTGACAATACTCAACAATTTGCTGACAGACAGGTTTTCATTCCCAGGATGGTTAATAAGATAAATGTCTTTTCTATTGTTCAATGTTTACATTTTCTAGCATCTCTTGTTACAAAGTTGGTTGTAAGTCAAGTGCAGCAAATTAAAACCTATGGAATATGTTATGTCTTGGGTCATTTAACAAACATGTGTCCCACGCCACAAGATGATTTGAATGCCCAAGTTTATGCTGTTAGAAGATTCTTAAACCCTCCTCAAATGAGGTACGATCCTTATTTAAACATGTATAATCAAGGATGGAGAGACAACCCAACTGTAGTTATGTATCGAGGGTACCAGGTTTTCAATAGCAATATCAATAGCAACAATCATCATCCACGCTAGGTATATCTCTTGAAAAAATTATTAAATCACTAGCTACTAACATGTTACAATTTCAATAGGAAACAAGAACAAGTATTCGAAACTTGAAGGATCAAATGAGTCAATAGGTGTCTAAAGTGAGCCGATTAGAGTCTCAAATTTCTAAAAAATTGTACTCATGGACTATTGCCAATCCTAAACAAAATATGAGTGCAATTGCCTCGAGAAGTGATAAAGAACTGCAAGAGTTTCAAAAGGTAGGATTCAAGCATGCGATTGAAGAGGAAGTTAAGAAAGGAATGTGATCTCAACCTAAAACCTCTCAAATGAAATAGTCTAGTGAACAACCCCCAACTGTGATAATACCTCCTCTATTCCCTAGTCAATTTGTAAGATCCAAGGAACAGAAGGAGGAATGAGAAATTTTGAAAATGTTTTACAAAGTTGAGAAGCTAAATGGCAATGAGAAAATCTGTATGGGGGGAAAATGCTTTATTTGTGCTACAATAGAGATTATCTCCTAAATATGGGGATTCGTAAGTTTTTGAACTCAATGGCAAGGATAAATTAGGAGTTGCAATAACCAAACATCTTGAGTTAGTAATTGTTCACTATGTAGAATTACGTGAGGAATTGATGTCATTGCTTACTTACTTGACACCATCCCTTAGTCAAGGGGAAAAAGTAGCTTGTTTGCTTAAGGATTATTCTATTTATGAAGGATATCAGGAGCATGAGGAGGAAGTAATGAAATGAGCTAAAAGATTTTATCCTCCATAAACACATATAACATCATCTAGCCAAAGACGTAAAAGAAAGATGCTAGTTAGGAGGCAATCCGAGAGTTTCAAATTTTAATCATTTTGTGTTTTTATTCTATGTTTTCATGATAAAGTTAAGTTTATTTCATTTCTTTTTGGTAGAAGACATTTTGTTGTAGACCGTGGGCGCATTCTGTGAAGCTTTCCCTTTGTTTAAAGGCAACGTCCTAAGCAGAAGACTTTCCCATATAAGATGTGCCCATGTCTTATGTCTAGCTTTGTATTTGAAATAAAGCATGCCCACACTCTATTCTAAGTGCGAATTAGTGATTTTAAAGCTTGATTTGACAGCAGACTCTTATTTATACTGCATGATCACACAATACAAACAAAAGTCTAGTGCGAAAAAAAACAAACCATGGTTCATAGGGCATATCCATGCCTTATACCATGTTCTTATTTCTTTTCTTTCTTTTACCTTAATTTACTTTCTCTTCGTGGTTTCTTTTCCATTACACCTTCCAATATTGTGAATCCACCTTCGTAACCAGTGATGTCTCCCTATTGTTGTAGTCATCACTGCACCACCTTTACGACCCAGAATTGAAACTCACCGCATGATTCGCCTACATTAGTTTTCAACTTTCCTTGTCCCCTAGATGCATAGTTCTCTAACCAGGGCAATTCCCTTCTTCTTTTTACACTTAATTTTCATTTGTTGAGGACAATGTCTAATTTAGGTGTAGGGGAGGGGATCTGGTAAAAATTTTTCAATTTTTTGTTTGGTTTTTCTTTAGAGTTTCTTTTGTGTTGTGAAAATGCAGTCAAGATGTAAATATGAGTAGTATAATAGCATCAGTATGTTATTTCTTTGCAATTGACTTGAATGATGGATGTGCAAGATTTAACATGATTTTGACCACTTTGTGAGTTCTTGAGCCTAAGGAGCACTTCAATTATATTTGCTCCATTTTCTTGGTTGGGTGGTTATCACACATGGATATAATATTCTAGATCTTGCTTTGTTATGCATGTTGAGATCATACTTGAATTTGATGCATTAAAATGACAAGGAAATTTAGGTTTAACTCTTTTTGACTTTCTAAAGGCTTGTCTTGAATTTTTCCCCTAGTTAACCATGTTTGAGCCTTAATCCTTCTCTTTGCTTAATCGTCAAATCTGTTATCTCAAACATTTTGTTTATCCACTTTTGTTTGAACCTTACATCAAAGGGATGTCTTAATTTTATTGCATGATGATTTCAAATAGTGGCGCAAGGTTATGATCAAAGTTGGCATGTATATTTATGTTTCAATGTTAGCTATATCTTGTTGACACTACAAACAAAAAAGGGATTTGGCGAGGAACAAAAGTCCACGCCAAAAGCTTTGATTTCCTCGCCAATTAGTTTTAGCGAGAAAAATGCTTCCTCGCCAAGTTTCTCGCTAGATGCTCATCGCTAAAAGTCATTAGCGAGGATGCTGCTACCTTCCTCGCTAATGAAACAGATCAATAGCAAGGGTAGAACCTCCTTGCTAATGGCTCAAATACTATAGCGAGGAAAACTTTTCTCTCCATTGAAGTCAAAAACTCCCTACAAAAACCAGCAATTCCTTGCGACTAGTCAAGGTGTTTGGCGAGGAAAGATAGCACATCCTCACCAATAATATAGAATTGGCAAGGAATCTTCTGACAAAATTGCAATCCCCTAAACCAATAAGTTTCTTCTCTAATTAGAAACCATCGAACCCTCACCAAAGACCATCAAATGTAGCTAGATGATTTTCTTGCAAGAAAGTTACCAAAAGCTTCGTGACTGTGGTTGCTACTTTTTCTCCAACCATTGTTTTAGCAAGAGGTATCTGTGACAGCCCCACCTTCCCCTAAGGCGAACCAAAGGGTTCGGCGGACCGCCTGCCCAGCTCTCGCCAGGACTCGATCACTCTCTCCGAACAAAATAAGATACAACCTCGAGGAAATAAAAAAAAAACAAACCCCAAACTGGAAACATATATTTACATTCATCCCAATCTCAACCAGAAGTACAGTCCCAAATGTAACCAAAGCTCTAACTTTCTCAATACAACCAACTCTATCCAAGCACTAGAGCGAGTGCAAAAGCCAAAACAAAACAATTCAAAACAAAATCTAGACTATTCTATTCTATAGAGGCCTCTCGCCCGTGCTTGCTACCCCTGTAAGGAAAACAAAAGGCGTGGTATGAGCTAAAAGCCCAGCGAGATTCTATATACTCAATCAAATAATTAAGCAAGGATGTTTATCAGATAATAACAAGTAATCCAGAAAACATTTATGAAATGAAAGCGATAGTAACACATTCATTAAAAGGATACATGGAGCCATTCGTTCATCGACCATTTCCTTATTCCTTCAATCGTTTAGAAAAATTTCATTTGTAATTGAAAACCCCTCCGTCAATCTTGTCACTCATTCATTCATTTAGTTCTCTCCATTCTAGCCAGCGCACTGGCCAGTCCTCTCCAGACTTCGTGGTAATACTCGAGTATACCAAACATTCACCCAGGGTCACTAATCGCCCCGACCGAGTCCGCTTCTGACTCGAGTCGACCAGTAACAAAGGGCAAGGGCCCAGTTCAGCCAGAAGGCTGACATTCATGCACAAGTAACATTTAATCATTCAATCATTGAAATTTCACGTTCATTTAGGTCGAGTGCGATAAAGTACACACTCGCCTAGCAAAAATCATTTCTGAAAATATTGGAAACATAACATACTTCAATCACGTATTAAAACAACAATCCAAATAGTCACAATAGTTCACATAGTCATTAGAAACAAATTGTATATAGAACACTCACCTATATAAGCAAAATAACGTCCAAAATTCCTTCCGGGTAACACTCCTAATCACCAAGAAACCCTAAGAATAATCATAAGAAAATATTATTTAAGAGCATTGAAAGATAACTAAGGCTCGAAACTTAAACATTTCGTTTAACGAGAATCAAGTAATTGAAACTTATTTAGGGACTATTCGTAAAACCCTTGCTCACTTTCCAAACGGTGAAATTTAAAGCCATTATATGTGAAAAATGCCATTTGGGTCAAAGAAATGAAGAAAACATATTTCCATTAGTTGTAAATTCCAAGGGTACAAGTTTCGGCTGAAATTCGCTTTATATACCTCCACAAAAGGAAACTTGAATAACCTAGACAAATCGAGTTAGATTCGTCCTCAAAATCTTACTCAAGATAAGCGTAATTCTACTTAAACCTCAAGTACAAATTTGGGCAGCATGCCCTTTGTGTTTACCAAATTTCCAGCCATTCATGGCTTCCTTCTTTTCCTTAATTCAGCCCCACACAAGTAAGGTTACCACAATAGCCCTTCCATTAGGCTCCAAAATCATCCAAGTACAACACAAGTGCAATAGTACAAGCAAATATCAATTTTGAAGACAAAAGCTAAATGGCAGATTTGGCATCTCATAGTATTTTAGTCATAACTGGAGCTATGGTTATCAAATCGGGGTGAACCTTATACCATATCGAAGCTAAGACAGGGGGAACAACTTTCATGAAGGCCACTTAACCTAATTTATAGTTTATCTAAGTCGAATTTTCCAATCACAGCTCCAAAAGTTCATGATCAGTCTGGTTGTCAGCACTGACTTTAACCGGCAATAACTCAGGCTACACAACTCCGTTTTGGGTGTTTTTAGAGGCGTTGGAAAGCTAACACATAGGGTTGCAATTCTTATGAAGATACCTCAACCCATTTCTCAACCTAACCTAGTCCCATTTACCCAAAGAACTCCAGATTTTCCAGTTCGAAGCTCACTGTAAAAGTCATCTAGCAGTCCTGACTTATTCAATCATATCTCAGCACACACAACTCAATTTAGTTGATTCCAAAGCCATTCGAAAGCTAGAATACAAGGCTACAATTATTAAGAAGGTATTAAAAGCTAATTTATTCATCTTCCCATCCAAACGAGCCAATTACAGATGCTGATTTCCAGTTTTGGCAGAAACAGGGCAGCAGGGGTAAAATAGTCATTTCACATGATACAGTGCTCCAATTGAGCTGAAATTTTACAGGCATAATCTACACTCAATTCTGTAAAACTTTCATGTTTTGAGATAAGGCCAATTCAGCCTCCATCATGGCCGAATAACACTGGTCAGAACAAAGCAGAAAATTTTCTAAAAAACTGAAATCTACACATCATCACTTCTAACCAAGAAATATTGCACAAAACTACCAAAGTGGCAACCACAAGCCATTAATTTCCATCTATTAGAAGCAAAGAAGGATGTTCTTAGCAATTTACCTTAGAACCTCAAAGAAAGTAGTAGCTTAGTCCTTCCTCCTCCAAATCAACTCCACCAAAGCCCTTAGTCCTCCTTAGTGATCACTTGTATGGAAGGGTTTCAAATTTGGTTGGTTAAAACTCAAGATTCAAGTGAGTTTGGAAGCTAAAATTGGAAGAGCTCTCTCTTGTTTTTCTTCACCAAAGGGCTGGCCAAGAGGGTGCAAAATGGAATGAATTTTTGGTCAAAATTTGTTTTAGTAAAGGTTAATGTCTTGGGTCAAAAGTCCAACATCCAATGGAAGCATGACACTTGGCATCTTGAAGGTTCCAAGCTTATCTTCTCTCCTCCAATAATTCATTTAGCTAACTAACATCTAATTATCTCCTAATACCATGGAAAATAATATCACTTAATATTTCGTCACCTAATCGGCAAAAATTATATCGCACTAGCGGGTCCCACATTAAAAAATGCACTTCAAATTCACGTACACTAACTTATACTAGGAAAATGATTTAAAATTGTACTGACTTGTAAAATGTATAAAACATTTAATATTTTCAAAGGACAGTATAAAATGTAGGCAAAGAAATAAAATAATACTTGAAAAATGTGGAAATTTTTCGGGTTCTCACAGTATCATTGTCAATACTGAGATATAGCAAAAATTTTATACGAAATAACAAACCAAATTGTCATTACAAATACAAAGCAAAAACCAATTTTATACGAATATATTACAACCAATACTATCAACAGTACAAAGCACAAAGATACTCAAATCAAAATCCTAATTAGGCTTTAATATGTACAACCAAAATTGCCAGGGATAACAAATGCCAAGATAGACCTGTGCCGACATACAATGAGTACCATGTTTGCATTAACTGGCAAAGTCTATAATCAAAGTGGCTTGTAAGAGCTTCATAGCCAGGTTCATTACAATCCACCATCAACCTACAGAGACCATGGAAAAAAAAGTATTAAACAGAAATTTACATTGGTAGTTAGATAAATTAAACCTGCATTTGCCTACATTTATCAACTAAGACATTGATCCTCATATTGTTGCATGAAAAGAAATGAACTTAAAATGAGGGACTTAAAAAGAAATGCTAGGGATCACTTTTATTAACCACACAAGTACAAAATGTGAATTGAATTTTGAACTACAAGTTGGTAGCATGTGCTTAAGATGAAGAAATCATTATGACCCCAATTGACACGAAACCAATTGTAAGGTAACGCCAAAGCTATTTTCTTTAACACAAAAATAGTAAATGCATTCACCCATTGTAGGTCAAATCAAAATTGAGAAGTAGGTAAGCAAGCATAACATTCGGACCGCATTTCATATACACTTTAAGAAGCCTTAACTCTTAAGATACAAACAAATTCAAAAGTAATCAAATATGTTTGCAAATATACATAATGCAGGTTGGGGTAAAAAGTCTAAATAATTATAAGGTATAAAGTGCAGCAAATACACTAAAAGACAATGAGTTGTCTAGAAGATTCATTCAATAGAAGCTTGCTTGAGCATTTTGAAATACGAAGTTTGTATCTTGTTCATTTCCAACCTTAATTGCTCTGTCCAAAATTCAGTTTAATTCTATATGTTGCACAGTTTAACATAAAAGCACAAGGAAAGCATGAAATGGACTTTGAAAAAGAAATTAGATTTTACTGCCAATAAGGCTTCCAAGGTGCAACTAGCCAATGAGATCCTTTTTTTCTAATCCTTATTATTTTGTCCAGTATGTTCACTTAAAGAAAACTATATTCTATTTACTAGATCATTAGTTAAGAATTAAACAAAAAATTTAGTTAAATCATGAAAAAGCAAAAAGACCAAAGGCATTAAAACTTGCACAAACATTCAGGATGAGAAGAACTTATCTCCAAAGAGAATCACATGCAGTGCAATGAAAGCATTAGAATTAGCCCAAAGGAAGGGGAAAAAAAAGCTTCACGAATGTTGGTCCTACAACACTGAAACACAAAACAATATATAATGATGAAACACCACAAACCAGTCCAAAGACAAGCAAAACCAACAACACCATCAATCCTAATCACCAACCGGAGTAGAAAACCATCCAAAATTTCAGTTAAGTCATCGAATAAATAAGGCTTGAAACATAGAACATGTCATAATCAATGTTTTGCATTCAAAAATTGTGTAAGATACAGAGGGTTTGGGACAACGAAAGGGCTAGGCAACGAGAGGAATGGAGGAATGGGAGTGAGAGTGTTAAAGAGAGGAGATTGAACAATAAGATAAAGCAAGGGAAAAATCAAGTTGTGGGAAGGAAGAATTCTAGTATAAAAAAATGCTGGAGACTACCTGAAATTCTTAGATCTGAAATTTTGACAGGCCGTTTTCATTTTGCCTTCTAGTAAGACCCCTTCCTCTACTCCAACTGAGACGCCATTCACTCTAATCCATTGTAGTAGAAGTCTACAAATTCAAAAAGTTTATCTTGCGATTGTTAAATTGACCAAAAATGCAAGAAAAAAGCAATTGACAAAACAGAGATGAAAATAACATATCCGCTTAAAAAACCCGCACCATCGATTTTCCTTGAAGTCTGCTATTGCATCGGAAGGGTCTTTAAAGTGTGTTGATGATTGTATAAATTTAGATCTGGATTCTAGAGAGGAAGAGGGAAACCATATGTCTACGAGGAATTGAAAATAGATAGAGAGGGAAAGAGAGATAAAAGGAGAAATGTGCAGGGGAGATGGAGATTGAACTTTCGAGAGCTTTGATCTGAGAAAAATATTTGGGGAAAGTAGCATTTGCAAGTATGGAAGGCTTGGAATTCATGTGGTACTATCCTTTGCAAGTGCTGTGCCGGGAATGGTTAAAAATTTTTTTGAGACCTCTTAAAGGATTGGCGAGAACCTGTCCTCACAAAGTGCTGTACATTAGTATGGAACTGCAAGAATTCTCGCCAATACCCAAAAGCCTTTGTGCCACTATGACTAGAATTTGGAGGGAAGCTTCCTGCCTTCCTTTTTGGCAAGGATGTTAAGCGAGGAAAGTCATAATGCTAGCAAAAATCAAGCTGTCTCCAAGATTTGGTGAGAATATGCTCTGTTCCTCGTCATTCGCACATTAGCAGCGTTGAGTTGTCTGCTCCTCGTCAAAAATTTTGTAGCTAATTCCCTTTTTTGTTGTAGTGTGAAAAAAGAAAAAAATGAGAAAAAAATTAAAAAAAATACAAAAAGTGTTGTGTTGTGATAGTAGGCTAAGGTCTTTGTTGTTTGCACTTGTTGAACTTGAGGAAGTTATGCAATTGCCTTGAAACTACACATATGAATAAAGATGGGGTTTTAATTCATGCAAAGAGTTGTAGGCATTTTCTTTGATATATTTAGTCTAAATCTTACATTTATTTGACATGGTTTAGCCTTTCAAGTTATATATTCCTAATTATCAATTAATATTAAGTCTAATTACCTCGATTTTTCACAAATATATGGGTCAAATGAGCATAGTTATACTCAGGGTCGATCTCATAGGGAAGATTGTCAACTATCAATGGTTTTTAAACTCCTTTATTATTTAGGCTATCACAAATAGGCCTGTCAACGGTCCGAGTCTAGACCCGGACCTGGACTCGGATCGAATCCGTCAAATTATTGCGGGTACGGGTAGGGACTTAATTCCGTTCCCGGACCTGGATCCGGATCCGTTTTGTCAAACAAAAAACGGGTCGGATACAGAATATAGTATTCCGACTCGTATTAGACTCTGATTCTGATATAAATGGATTAATAATTTAAAAAATATATATTTATCAATAAAATTTGATTAGGGTGATGTATTTGAGCAAAGTCAATTTGATTTCTTTTTTTATTTGATTTTTTTGGTATTAGTTAGAAATTAGGTTACAAATATATTTTTTATCATTTTTATTAGAAATTGTAAGTTTTGATAGATTTTCGGGTAGACCCAACCCGGATCCGAGACCCGTCGGATCCGAATCCGGAACATAAAGTAGAAGACCTGTCGGATAAATGGGTTGGATCCGGATCCGGGTCCGGTATGGTATGCCTGGTCCGAGTTCGGAATAATGAATTCCGGCCCGAACCTGGCCCGTTGACAGGCCTAATCACAAGTAACATAAATCTATACTATTTAACATTAAATAAATATAGTAAAAACAATAACAAAAAAATTCCTAGGTTATGGATTTAATAACTATTTTTGCAAGTGAAATTACCAGTTTAATGAGTTCATTTATGTTGACTAGTTGTTGCGTAATTTTCAAATATACATGATATATACTTTCGTAAGTTTACCAACCATACCTATAACTACTTCACACCTATTAACGTAATATAAAACTAGTTATAGATTCATTAAATTCTGTTAAATTACATGGAACAAATCACTAAAGTTATGAAGGTGTAACCTTATATTAGTAAGTCAACTCCCTTGGTTTAACACTTCCATGAATTAGTATTGAGTCACAATGATTATTGATAAAACAACACATTTAGATAATCACTATTAATGGATCCAAATTGTCGCGCCCCATTTTTAAAAATAAAAAATAACGTGTTTAGAAAAATGGATTTTTGATTGATTTTGAGTGAAAAAATGAGTTAAATGAGTTTTTAGAAAATAAATAAAGAAATGGTCCTAAATGGGACTTAAAGTGCGACGATTTGGGCCCAAATTATAGTTTTAAAAGGGTTTTGAATAAAAAAATCGGAGTCGCCACTTGGTATTGAGTTAAGGTGTACCAAGTCACCTAAAATATTTTAAATAGAAAAAAGTAGAAAAATCCTTTTTTAAACGATTCCAAGTCTACGTAAATCAAAGAAAAAGGTTCGGGAATCACATTGAAGAAATGGAAGGCAAGGATAAAACATCCAAGGCACCCTTTCCATCTAGCCAAGGCTAGTTGCGTGATTTAGTCAAAGATTTTCTTATTTTTAAGCTAAAAATTTATCATATTTGGATGCACTATATGAATGCAAACCCTAGACCTAAGAGGGTATCAGGGGGTCAAAATATCTCTTCAAAGTCTAATAGGTGCCAATCACATTAATTGTGATGCCCAACAAAACTCTTTGAAGATGTCACGAATTATGCAAAAATATGAGACTCGAAAGAAAAGAAAGAAAGGAAAATAATAAAATAATGATATACAAATATGTATGACCTAAAGGAATGCATCATAATGGGTACGGGAGACTAATGTTCGTGACTCAATTTTCCCTTTTATAAAGGGAATACGAGCGTGCTAAGGTTAGAAAGCCAAACTCATCCATATCCCATATTCAAGGGATTTTTCTCCTATCTAATCATGCAAATGTACCAACTTAGTTCTTATTCTTAAATAGAATGCAAGTCTAATGTCGTATTTCCATACAAAAGGGTAAGGAATATATATATATGGGGAAATATGGGGTAAGGGATATACGTATAAGGGGGATATCATGCAAAATGGTAAAAACCCTAAAAAGTGAAAAAATATGCATGAGATGAAGTGATTTTATCATACAATCGTGATCTAACGCATGGATGGGTCCCTAAGGGTCTAGCGTTGGACTAGCCCATATCTACAAGCTCTTACTAGTGTTGGACTAGCGAGAAGACGGGAAATAGGGCCATAACTAGCGTTGGACTAGTGTGGAATCGTAAAAAGGATCACAACTAGCGTTGGACCAGTGTGGTGACGTCGTACATTAATTTATAACTAACTAATCATGTAAAACTAATGAAAAGCAAATAAACACATAAGTTCACATAAACACGTAGCAAATAAGCACGATATCTAGATGCAAGGTCCTAGGAAAGCGGTAAACACATAACACATAGGCATGCAAGGCACACAAGACAAATAAAGCAAATAAAACCCTAACTATTACATTAGGGGCTAACTACAATCTAAGGGGGGGAAAGGAATAAAATAAAATAAAAAGATAAATCCCTAACTATTACATATTCTATCTAAATACAAGTTTTGAACCCCCCCTAACTATACAATTTGGCATTTAAATGACTTTAAATAATTAAAATTGACCAAAAATAAATATTCAAAAATTGAAACAAATAAAGCGGATAAATAAATGAAATAAAACATTCAAAAGGCATGCAATTAATCACATAAAATCACATAAGTGCACATAGGGTTAAATAAAGTAAAAATAAGGGATAGAGTGTACCTCCCTTGAGTTGGGGGTCTAATGACACAAATTTACTTATTTACCCTCCAAAATAGCAAAAAAGGTCAAGGCATCACTTTAATTAACAAAATAATCACATGAAATGGAGATAAACACAAAAATTAAATCAATTAAGGTATTCAAATAAAAGTAAACAAACCATATTTGATAAATTAACACAAATAAGGACCCAATTTGAAAGAATTAAAGAAATTAAGGGATCAAAATCGCTATTATTGCAAATATTAAGGATCTAAAGGAAAATCAATTAAAATCAAGGACTTAAAGTGAAACCTTCCAATCAAATGTTAAAATTCACAAAAATAAATGAAAACCAATTTGCTACGATTAAACAACAAAGTTACCCAAAATTTTACTAAAAATCCGAATTAAAAATCATAAATTTCTCAAAAACTATTAAACCTCAAATTTTCATCCCAAAAACTCATGAATATTCTATCCAAAATCAAATCAAGCATGCCAAAGGAAAAACAACAAGTTAAGGGGACAAAATTGATTAAATTATCCAATTAATTGAGCCTTAGTAGCATTGAATAAAAAACAAGGGGTTAGAGTGCAAAATTTTTGAGAATTTCATGCAAACTTCATGCAAAGGTTATGAAGAACGTTTTCTGCAACAAAAGCTTTCAACAACTCCTGAAGCTTTCTACGTTGTTCCGCTACAAACTTGCAGCTTCAACCCACACAAAATTCATACTAAAAGATTGCACAACACTCATTATTTATCAACCAAACTCACATAAATCCCCAAATCATTGATTTTAACAAAACCCAAGCATGGTTGTCTACCTTTAATGATCCCCACAGAGAGGATCCAAGCCAAGAAAAAACAGAAAGTGCATCAAGAAATCCTTATCGTTTGCTTGAAACGTCAAACTAAAACATTTAAGAAAGCATCCTAAAGCTCGGCCCATGAAGCAAGCAAGATGCTAAACATCTGTACAAGGAGTTTCAAGGCAACATCATGCAACCTATGAAGAAACTTGCTGCAATTTTCCTGCCATTCTTTGTTTGCAATTCTATCTAGCATCAGATCATTTGCAAACTCACAAGAACAAACCATAAATTCATCAACCTAATTACCACTGAACTTCATCTCATTTTCTCAGCAATTTCCAACAAGATTTATCTATCCAAAGATCCCAACAACAAGCATCATACAATCTGCGTAAGTGAGTTTGCGTCAAACACAGCAAGTATCATAGAATGGGTTTGCCGTACCATAAGATCAAAACATTATTTTGAAGGAGCAAAACCCATGTTAAATCATTATTATCCTGATATAAAACATTAAACAACAATGTCCCCCACCCTTTGAGAAAGAAGAAACAAGTTTTGAAGAAACATGTGCTAGGAACGAAACAAATGAAAAAGACAGCAAGAAGAAAGTAACGAAGGAATGGAAAAGGAAAATAAATATGCATGTTCAAATAGAAAAAACCATAATCCGATTCATTTTTGTACATCCTATCCTCCTATTTGGCTATGATGTGAGAACCCGAAAATTTTCACATTTCCAAGTATTATTTTATTTCTGTGCCTATATTTTAAACTGTCCTTTGAAAATATTAAATATTTTATACATTTTACAAGTAAGTACAATTTTTAAATCATTTTCCTAGTATAAGTTAGTGTACGTAACTTGAAGTGCATTTGTTCGATGTGGGGCCCGCTAGTGCGATATAATTTTTGCCGATTATGTGACAGCCCCACCTTACCCTAAGTCGAACCAAAGGGTTCGGCGGACCGCCTGCCCAGCTCTCGCCAGGACTCGTTCACTCACATCAAAGAAAGTAAAATAAAGCCTCGAGAATAAGCGGAAACGAAACCCAGACTTGAAACATATACTTACATTTATCCCAAGCTCAACCACAAGTACAGTCCCAAATGTATACCAAGCTCTGAATTCACAGTACAGTCCACCTTATCCAAGCACTAGAGCGGAAATAAAAGCCAAAACAAAACAATTCAAACAAAAACTAGGCTATTCTATTCTATACAGGTCTCTCGCCCTTGCTCGCAACCCCTGTTAAGGAAAACAAAAGACGTGGAATGAGCTAAAAGCCCAGCGAGGTTCTATATACTCAACTAAGCAATTAAACAAGGACATTAGCATGTAACAACAAGTAATCCAAATAACATTTACGATATAAAGCAAGAATAACACATTCATTAAAAGGATACGGGGTCATTCGTTCGTTCGTTCATCGACCATCCATTCCTTCAATCATTTAGAAAAATTTCATTTGTCATTGAAAATCCCTCCGTCATTCTTGCCATTCATTCGTTCATTTCGTTCTTCCCCTTCTGGCCAGCGCACTGGCCAGTCCTTCCCAAACTTCATGGTCATACTCGAGTATACCAAACATTCATTCACCCAGGGTCACTAATTGCCCGACCGAGTCCGCTTCTGGCTCGAGTCGACCAATAACCAAGGGCAAGGGCCCAGTTCAGCCGAAGGCTTACATTCATGCACAAGTAACATTCAATCATTCAATCATTGAAAATTTTCACGTTCATTTAGGTCGAGTGCGATAAAGTACACACTCGCCTAAGAAAGTCGTTTTGAGTATTCATTGAAACATTTAAGAGTTCAAATAACTATAACAAGCCACGTAGTCAATGGAAATATAGCGTACCTTAATCACATAACAAGGCAACAATCCAAATAGTCACAACAATTCACATAATCATTAAAAACAAATCGTATATAGAAACACTCACCTAATTAAGCAAAATTACGTCCAAAGTATCCCTCCGGATCTCAACCCTAGTCTCCAAGAAACCCTAAGAGTAATCAAGAGAATACATTATGGTTCTATCATCAAAATATGTGGGTGAGTCAAAGAAATCCGAATAAAACTAATACAAAGTAAAAGTATGATTTTAGAAGTGGAAAGAGTACATTTTGATCAAAGGAAATGAGTAACTAAAGGTTTTCCAAACCAAACATGAAAACTAAGCTCAAAAGGTTTTAGAAAATTAAATCGGAAAAATTGGAAACAGTTGCCACTTCAGAATATGGCCAGAACTTGGCCGGCTACACGGCCGGATAATGAACAGTAGTTTTTCCTCATTTTTCGTAAAACGTGTTTTTGGCTCAAAACTAGCACATTTGCAAAGAATTAATGTATAACAAGTATCTTGGTTAAAAATCATATGAGAAAGGTAATTAAATACCTTGAATTCACACTTTAAAACCTTGCGCGTTAAAATTAGGTTTTGTGGCCGAGAAACCCTAGGCCACTCCTTTTGTTTCGGAACGAAAATGAACATGTATTTGAAGTTCAAAACTCGACAATTGGAACCAAACATTATGGTACAAATGGAAATGTACAAATGCAAGTAAACTAGCTCACATAACACTACTCAAGTGGAACTAAGTTACTCTAAGCCAAGTAAGCCAAGTAAGTCTAATGCATCACAAAACTACATTCCAATCTCATTTCCATTCACTCAAGTTCAAGAAAATAAAACGGACAGCATTTCCCCTTGTTTTTCCTTACTTTCCATGCTACAACCCAACCACCAATCATACCATTCAATCACAATTTCATATACAAACCATAAGCTATCAAACACCCTTAAATGCAACCAATTGAAGCTTTACAGCCATCCAAAACCAGGCCCAAATATTCCAACATAACTCAGCACACAAAACTCCGATTCAGTTGATTCCAAATCCATATGAAAGCTAAGATACAAGGCTACAACTCTTAAGAAGGCATCAAAAGCTAATTCATTCATCTTCCCAGCCAAACGAGCCAATTACAGAGGCTGATTACCATTCTCGGACAGAAACAGGGCAGCAGGGGTAAAATAGTAATTTCACAGGCTACAGTGCTCAGAATGAGCTGAAATTTTACAGGCATAATCTACACTCAATTCTCTACAACTTGCATGTTTTGAGCTAAGTCCAATTCAGCCTCCATCATGGCCGAACAACACTGGTCAGATTAGGGCAGAAAATTCCCAATAAATCAGAAATTTAACCAACTCTCCATTAATCCACAAAATCATCCATTAATCATGTTAGCAAGCCACCATAGGCCACTACTTTGCAACTATTGGAAACAAAAAGGATGTTCTTAGCAACCTTACCTTGAAACGTCAAAGAAAGTTGGTAGCTTAGACTTCCTCCTCCCCAAAACAACTCCACCAAACCCTTAGCCTTCCTTAGCAAGCACTTGTATGGTGTAGTTTTCAATTTGGTTGGTTAAAACTCAAGATTTGGGCAAGGATTGAAGCTAGGAATTGAAGAGCTCTCTCTCTTGTTTTCTCCTCCATGGTTCGGCCAAGACAAGAAAAAATGGAAGGAAAATTGGTCAAATTTTGGTTTGAAGAAAGTTAATCTTCTTGGTCCAAAGTCCAACTTCCAATCAAATCATGACACATGGCCTCTTGAAGTTTCTAAGCTTATCTATTCTCCTCCAATGATTCAAGTAGCTAACTAACCTCTAATTATCTTCTAACACCATGTAGAATATTATCACTTAGTATTTCATCACCTAATCGGCAAAATTATATCGCACTAGCGGGCCCCACATCTAACAAATGCACTTCAAGTTACGTACACTAACTTGTACTAGCAAAATGATTTAAAAATTGTACTTACTTGTAAAATGTACAAAACATTTAATATTTTCAAAGGACAGTATAAAATATGGCCACGGAAATAAAATAATACTTGGAAAATGTGAAAATTTTCGGGTTCTCACACACTCTCCCCCTTAAGAAATTTCGTCCTCGAAATTTTACCTTCCGTTTCTTCATGTGATCCCGGAGCTTGTTGCGGTTCTATGGCATATACCTGAGCTGGCATTGTTGTTCGGTTCCCTCGTTCGTTAGTCGGTTTCGGTTTGGCTCCACTTACTTGTTGAGTACCAGCCTCTCGTGGCTGCTTCCTTGGACAATTATTCAATTGATGCTCACCACTTCCACAGATCAAACACTTTCGCCCTTTTCTCCAGCAGTCATTCTCAGTGTGGTTTGCCTTTCCGCAATAGCCACAAGCCAAGCGAGGAATTACGGTTTGGCTTTCGCGAAAAGTCTTCGCAGGCACTATCTGACTTCCTTTGGTAGATCCCTCATATAGGGCTCCAAATGTCCAGGGTGGATGAGGGAAATGGTTCACTTTTGGCACTTTGGAGGGCGTTGTCTTTTCCCCAGATTCTTCCGGTATGCTACTAGGTGCGCCCCTTTTCCGCACTTGAAAAGCTTTTACTTGTGCTTTTGCATCCTCAATTCTTTGTGCTTTCTCAAGAGCTTCCGTAAAGGTGTTAATATGAACTGCCGCTAAAGCTTCTTGAATTTCCAAATTCAAGCCTTGGATGAACCGCCTTATCCTTCTTCGCTCAGTAACCACTAATTCAGAGGCGAACTTGGATAGTTTAGTGAATTTCGTCTCATATTCGGCCACACTCAGGGTTCCTTGACGCAATCCAATAAATTCGTCCTCCCTCCTTTCTTGGACCAGAGGTGGGAGGTATTTCTCGTAAAATTCCCCGTGTAAAGTTTACCCATGTCCACGCAGTTTGTTCTCTCTCCCATTTGGCCCTAATAACATTCCACCATGCTCTGGCTGGTCCTTCAAATTGAAATACAGCAAAGTTCACTTGTCTTTGCTCCGTGTAGTTTAGGGCTGCAAAGATGTTGATCATTACCTCCAACCACTGCTCAGCCACATCTGGATCAGGTCCTCCAAGGAATTGGGAGATTAAACTTTTGAAACCTTTCCAAAGCCTTATCCTCTCCTATTTCTCTTATCTCAGGGTTCTGGGATTGATTTACTGGCAATTGGCCCTTGTTGATCTACCAATTGCGCGAGGATACTAGTCATTGTTGTATCGCCGTTGCCACTTGATCTCCGCCTCAACCTCGGCCCACGCTCTTGCTCAGTTACTGTTGCTCTTTCTTTACTGGGTTCTCGAGCTTGCCTAGCCCCACGGCCCACGACTAGCTCACGTCCGCGACTACGTCTCCCGTCCATTCCCTTTTCTCTCTCTCTCCTTTTTTTTCAAAAGGCGTTTTAGTATACAAATAAAGTAAATCGACAAACATGGCAAGATATAACACACCAAATATGCAAGAAATAGTATCAAGTTAGACAAATTAAGCCAAATTAAAAAGTCACAAGTTAAATACACACAGTAGTAACCAAATATATACAGTAGCAGTACAGGGCAAAACAAAGGAAAATCACGACGTGCCATACCACACTCGGCTAAACACTTCCCGATCGATCTCTCACTTCCCTTACTATCCGAGCTATACATCCGTTAACACTTTACACTTATTTCCACCAAACATTAGCCCAATCCTGTTTCCCACGAAAGATCGCAAATCCTTAGTACTACCGCGTACTCGGGTACAAGAATCCGAGATAATTCACCACTCGAGCTGGCCAGTCCCAAGTGTAAATTATCTACAATCGAGATTCCTACCGGACGTACATTTCTATTGTCCTCAAGTACCCTAAAAAGGATGTACACTTATAACAGGCACGATTCATAACTTACGCTCAGAAGAGCACTTAGTCCTTCACACTTATTCACGGAATCAGGACCATACACCACTTGGCCCAAGCTCACTCCGCGCAGAGACCACGCGAAGCTGCTCTGATACCACCTGTGACAGCCCCACCTTACCCTAAGGCGAACCAAAGGGTTCGGCGGACCGCCTGCCCAGCTCTCGCCAGGACTCGTTCACTCACATCAAAGAAAGTAAAATAAAGCCTCGAGAATAAGCGGAAACAAACCCAGACTTGAAACATATACTTACATATCCCAAGCTCAACCACAAAGTACAGTCCCAAATGTATACCAAAGCTCTGAATTCACAGTACAGTCCACCTTATCCAAGCACTAGAGCGGAAATAAAAGCCAAAACAAAACCAATTCAAAACAAAAACTAGGGCTATTCTATTCTATACAGGTCTCTCGCCCTTGCTCGCAACCCCTGTTAAGGAAAACAAAAGACGTGGAATGAGCTAAAAGCCCAACGAGGTTCTATATACTCAACTAAGCAATTAAACAAGGACATTAGCACGTAACAACAAGTAATCCAAATAACATTTACGATATAAAGCAAGAATAACACATTCATTAAAAGGATACGGAGTCATTCGTTCGTTCGTTCATCGACCATCCATTCCTTCAATCATTTAGAAAAATTTCATTTGTCATTGAAAATCCCTCCGTCATTCTTGCCATTCATTCGTTCATTTCGTTCTTCCCCTTCTGGCCAGCGCACTGGCCAGTCCTTCCCAAACTTCATGGTCATACTCGAGTATACCAAACATTCATTCACCCAGGGTCACTAATCGCCCGACCGAGTCCGCTTCTGGCTCGAGTCGACCAATAACCAAGGGCAAGGGCCCAGTTCAGCCCGAAGGCTTACATTCATGCACAAGTAACATTCAATCATTCAATCATTGAAAATTTCACGTTCATTTAGGTCGAGTGCGATAAAGTACACACTCGCCTAGAAAAGTCGTTTTGAGTATTCATTGAAACATTTAAGAGTTCAAATAACTATAACAAGCCACGTAGTCAATGGAAATATAGCGTACCTCAATCACATAACAAGGCAACAATCCAAATAGTCACAACAATTCACATAGTCATTAAAAACAAATCGTATATAGAACACTCACCTAATTAAGCAAAATTACGTCCAAAGTATCCCTCCGGATCTCAACCCTAGTCTCCAAGAAACCCTAAGAGTAATCAAGAGAATACATTATGGTTCTATCATCAAAATATGTGGGTGAGTCAAAGAAATCCGAATAAAACTAATACAAAGTAAAAGTATGATTTTAGAAGTGGAAAGAGTACATTTTGATCAAAGGAAATGAGTAACTAAAGGTTTTCCAAACCAAACATGAAAACTAAGCTCAAAAGGTTTTAGAAAATTAAATCGGAAAAATTTGGAAACAGTTGCCACTTCAGAATATGGCCAGAACTTGGCCGGCTACACGGCCGGATAATGAACAGTAGTTTTCCTCATTTTTCGTAAAACGTGTTTTTGGCTCAAAACTAACACATTTGCAAAGAATTAATGTATAACAAGTATCTTGGTTAAAAATCATATGAGAAAGGTAATTAAATACCTTGAATTCACACTTTAAAACCTTGCGCGTTAAAATTAGGTTTTGTGGCCGAGAAACCCTAGGCCACTCCTTTTGTTTCGGAACGAAAATGAACACGTATTTGAAGTTCAAAACTCGACAATTGGAACCAAACATTATGGTACAAATGGAAATGTACAAATGCAAGTAAACTAGCTCACATAACACTACTCAAGTGGAACTAAGTTACTCTAAGCCAAGTAAGCCAAGTAAGTCTAATGCATCACAAAACTACATTCCAATCTCATTTCCATTCACTCAAGTTCAAGAAAATAAACGGACAGCATTTCCCCTTGTTTTTCCTTACTTTCCATGCTACAACCCAACCACCAAATCATACCATTCAATCACAATTTCATATACAAACCATAAGCTATCAAACACCCTTAAAATGCAACCAATTGAAGCTTTACAGCCATCCAAAACCAGGCCCAAATATTCCAACATAACTCAGCACACAAAACTCCGATTCAGTTGATTCCAAAGCCATATGAAAGCTAAGATACAAGGCTACAACTCTTAAGAAGGCATCAAAAGCTAATTCATTCATCTTCCCAGCCAAAAGAGCCAATACAGAGGCTGATTATCATTCTCGGACAGAAACAGGGCAGCAGGGGTAAAATAGTCATTTCACAGGCTACAGTGCTCCGATTGAGCTGAAATTTTACAGGCATAACCTACACTCAATTCTCTACAACTTTCATGTTTTGAGCTAAGTCCAATTCGGCCTCCATCATGGCCGAACAACACTGGTCAGATTAGGGCAGAAAATTCCCAATAAATCAGAAATTTAACCAACTCTCCATTAATCCACAAAATCATCCATTAATCATGTTAGCAAGCCACCATAGGCCACTAATTTGCAACTATTGGAAACCAAAAAGGATGTTCTTAGCAATCTTACCTTGAAACCTCAAAGAAAGTTGGTAGCTTAGACTTCCTCCTCCCAAAACAACTCCACCAACCTTAGCCTTCTTAGCTAGCACTTGTATGGTGTAGTTTTCAATTTGGTTGGTTAAAACTCAAGATTTGGGCAAGGATTGAAGCTAGGAATTGAAGAGCTCTCTCTCTTGTTTTCTCCTCCAATGGTTCGGCCAAGACAAGAAAAAATGGAAGGAAAATTGGTCAAATTTTGGTTTGAAGAAAGTTAATCTTCTTGGTCAAAGTCCAACTTCCAATCAAATCATGACACATGGCCTCTTGAAGTTTCTAAGCTTATCTATTCTCCTCCAATGATTCAAGTAGCTAACTAACCTCTAATTATCTTCTAACACCATGTAGAATAATATCACTTAGTATTTCATCACCTAATCGGCAAAATTATATCGCACTAGCGGGCCCCACATCGAACAAATGCACTTCAAGTTACGTACACTAACTTGTACTAGCAAAATGATTTAAAAATTGTACTTACTTGTAAAATGTACAAAACATTTAATATTTTCAAAGGACAGTATAAAATATGGCCACGGAAATAAAATAATATTTGGAAAATGTGAAAATTTTCGGGTTCTCACAGATTAAGTGATGAAATACTAAGTGATATTATTTTCCATGGTACTAGAAGATGATTAGAGGTTGGTTAGATGGATGAATTATTGGAAGTAAGAAGAGAAGCTTGGAACCATTCAAAGTGACAAGTGTCGCCAACCGATTGGAGGAAACTTGCCTAACTTTCTCACCTTTACTAAAACTCCAATTTTGACCAAAATTCCCTCATTTCTTCCCTTGCCTTGGCCGAACCTTATGAAGAGAAAAACAAGGAAAAACCTCTTCCATTTCTAGCTTCTAATCTTGGCCAAATCTTGAGTTTTAACCGACCAAATTGAAATCTATTCCATACAAGTGCTAGCTAAGGGGAATTGAAGGCCTTGGTGGAATTGTTTTGGGAGGAGGAAGTCTAAGCTACCAACTTTCTTTGAGGTTTCAAGGTAAGATTGCTAAGAACATCCTTTTTGTTTCCAATAGTTGCAAATTAGTGGCCTATGGTGGCTTGCTAACATGATTAATGGATGATTTTGTGGATTAGTGGAGAGTTGGTTAGATTTCTGATTTAGTGTGAATGTTTCTGCCCTAATCTGATCAGTGTTGTTCGGTCATGATGGAGGCCGAATCGGACTTAGCTAAAAACACGAAAGTTGTAGAGAATTGAGTGTAGATTATGCCTGTAAAATTTCAGCTCAATCGGAGCACTGTAGCCTGTGAAATGACTATTTTACCCCTGCTGCCCTGTTTCTGTCCGAGAATGGTAATCAGCCTCTGTAATGGGCTCTTTTGGCTGGGAAGATGAATGAATTAGCTTTTGATGCCTTCTTAAGAGTTGTAGCCTTGTATCTTAGCTTTCATATGGCTTTGGAATCAACCGAATTGGAGTTGTGTGTGCTGAGTTATGATGGAATATTTGGGCCTGGTTTTGGATGGCTGTAAAGCTTCAATTGGTTGCATTTTAAGGGTGTTTGATAGCTTATGGTTTGTATATGAAATTGTGATTGAATGATATGATTTGGTGGTTGGGTTGTGTTTTGGAAAGTAAGGAAAAATAAGGGGAAATGCTGTCCGTTTATTTTCTTGAACTTGAGTGAATGGAGATGAGATTGGAATGTGATTTTGTGATGCATTGGATTTGCTTTGCTTAGAGTAGCTTAGTGCCACTTTAGTAGTGTTAAATGAGTCACTTTACTTGCACTTATACCATTTCGTTTTAACCATGATGCTTAGTTCTAAATGTTAGTTTTGAACTTCAAATACGTGTTCATTTTCGTTCCGAAACAAAAGGAGTGGCCTAGGGTTTCTCGGCCACAAAACCTAATTTTAACGCGCAAGGTTTTAAAGTGTGAATTCAAGGTATTTAACTGCCTTTTTCATATGATTTTTAACCAAGATACTTGTTATACATTAATTCTTTGCAAATGTGTTAGTTTTGAGCCAAAAACACGTTTTACGAAAAATGAGGAAAAACTACTGTTCATTATCCGGCAGTGTAGCCGGCCAAGTTCTGGCCAGATTCTGACGTGGCACTGTTCCAAATTTTCCGATAAAATTTTATAAAACTCTTTTGAGGTTAATTCTATGGTTGGTTTGGGAAAACTTTTAGTTACTCAATTCCTTTGATCAAAATGTACCCTTTTCACTTTCAAAAAAATCATACTTCCCCCTTGTACTTGTTTTATTCGAATTTTCTTTGATTCACTGGACATTTTGATGGTTGAGCCATAATATTTTCTCATGATTGTTATTAGGGTTTCTTGGTGACCAAAGTTGATATCCGGAGGGATACTTTGGACGTAATTTTGCTTAATTAGGTGAGTGTTCTATATACGATTTGTTTCTAATGACTATGTGAATTGTTGTGACTATTTGGATTGTTGCTTTGTTATGTGATTGAGGTACGCTATATTTCCATTGACTATGTGACTAGTGTGATTCTTGATTAAATGTTAATGTTCCCAATGATTGCTAAAAATGGATTTTCGCTAGGCGAGTGTGTACTTTATCGCACTCGACCTAAATGAACGTGAAATTTTCAATGATTGAATGATTAAATGTTACTTGTGCATGAATGTAAGCCTTCGGGCTGAACTGGGCCCTTGCCCTTGGTTATTGGTCGACTCGAGCCAGAAGCGGACTCGGTCGGGCGATTAGTGACCCTGGGTGAATGTGAATGTTTGGTATACTCGAGTATGACCATGAAGTTTGGGAAGGACTGGCCAGTGCGCTGGCCAGAAGGGGAAGAACGAAATGAACGAATGAATGGCAAGAATGACGGAGGGATTTTCAATGACAAATGAAATTTTTCTAAATGATTGAAGGAATGGATGGTCGATGAACGAACGAACGAATGGCTTCACGTATCCTTTTAATGAATGTGTTACTCTTGCTTTATATTGTAAATGTTATCTGGATTACTTGTTGTTACGTGCTAATGTCCTTGTTTAATTGCTAGTTGAGTATATAGAACCTCGCTGGGCTTTTAGCTCATTCCACGTCTTTTGTTTTCCTTAACAGGGGTTGCGAGCAAGGGCGAGAGACCTGTATAGTATAGTTTAGCCTTTTGTATTGTTTTGGCTTTTGATCTCGTTCTAGTGCTTGATTAGGGTTGGAATGTACTAAGAATTTAAAGCTTATGTATACATTTGGGACTGTATATTTGGTTGAGCTTGGGATAAATGTAAGTATATGTTTCAAGTCTGGGTTTCGTTTCCGCTTATTCTCGAGGCTTTATCTTACTTTCTTTGATGTGAGTGAACGAGTCCTGGCGAGAGCTGGGCAGGCGGTCCGCCGAACCCTTTGGTTCGCCTTAGGGAAGGTGGGGCTGTCACAGGTGGTATCAGAGCAGCTTCGCGTGGTCTCTGCGCGGAGTGAGCTTGGGCCAAGTGGTGTATGGTCCTGATTCCGTGAATAAGTGTGAAGGACTAAGTGCTCTTCTGAGCATAAGTTATGAATCGTGCCTGTTATAAGTGTACATCCTTTTTAGGGTACTTGATGACAATAGAAATGTACGTCTGGTAGGAATCTCGTTTGTAGATAATTTACACTTGGGACTGGCCAGCTCGAGTGGTGAATTATCTCGGATTCTTGTACCCGAGTACGCGGGTAGTACTAAGGATTTGCGATCTTTCGTGGGAAACAGGATTGGGCTAATGTTTGGTGAGAGTAAGTGTAAAGTGTTAACGGATGTATAGTTCGGATAGTAAGGGAAGTGAGAGATCGGATGGGGAAGTGTTTAGCCGAGTGTGGTATGGCACGTCGTGATTTTCCTTTGTTTTGCCCTGTACTGCTACTGTATATATATTTGGTTACTACTGTGTGTATTTAACTTGTGACTTTTAATTTGGCTTAATTTGTTAACTTGATATGTTTTCTTGCATATTGGTGTGTTATATCTTGCCATTTTAGTCGACTTACTTTATTTGCATACTAAAACGCCTTTTGAAAAAAAAAAAAAAAAAGAGAGAGAGAAAAAAAAATGGAAGGGAGACGTAGTCGTGGACGCGGACGTGGAGCTGGTCGTGGCCGTGGGGCTAGGCAAGCTCGAGAACCCAGTAAAGAAAGAGCAACAGTAACTGAGCAAGAGCGGGCCGAGGGTTGAGGCCGGAGATCAAGTGGCGACGGCGATACAACAAATGACTAGTATCCTCGCGCGATTGGTAGATCAACAAGGCCAATTGCCAGTAAATCAACCCCAGAACCCTGAGATGAGAGAGGTAGGAGAAGATAGGGCTTTGGAAAGGTTTCAAAAGTTTAATCCTCCCAAATTTTGGAGGATCTGATCCAGATATAGCTGAACAGTGGTTAGAAGTAATGATTAACATCTTCGCCGCCCTAAACTACACGGAGCAAAGACAAGTGAACTTTGCTGTGTTTCAATTTGAAGGACCGGCCCGAGCATGGTGGAATGTTATTAGGGCCAAATGGGAGAGAGAACAAACTGCGTGGACATGGGTGAACTTCACACGGGAATTTTACGAGAAGTACCTCCCACCTCTGGTCCAAGAAAGGAGGGAAGACGAATTTATTGGGTTGCGTCAAGGGACCCTGAGTGTGGCCGAATATGAGACGAAATTCACTAAATTATCCAAGTTCGCCTCTGAATTAGTGGTTACTGAGCGAAGAAGGATAAGGCGGTTCATCCAAGGCTTGAATTTGGAAATTCAAGAAGCTTTAGCGGCGGTTCAAGTTAATACCTTTACGGAAGCTCTCGAGAAAGCACAAAGAATTGAGGATGCAAAAGCACAAGTAAAAGCTTTTCAAGTACGGAAAAGGGGCGCACCTAGTAGCATACCGGAAGAATCTGGGGAAAAGACAACGCCCTCCAAAGTGCCAAAAGTGAACCATTTCCCTCATCCACCCTGGACATTTGGAGCACTATATGAGGGATCTACAAAAGGAAGTCAGATAGTACCTGAGAAGACTTCTCGCGAAAGCCAAACCGTAATTCCTCGCTTGGCTTGTGACTATTGTGGAAAGGCAAACCACACTGAGAATGACTGTTGGAGAAAAGGGCGAAAGTGTTTGATCTGTGGGAGTGGTGAGCATCAGTTGAGTAATTGTCCGAAGAAACAGCCACGAGAGAATAGTATTCGATCAGTGGGTGGAACCCAGCCTAAACCGACTAACGAACGAGGGGACCGATCAAAAGCACCGGCACAAGTATATGCCATAGAGCAGCAACAAGTTTTGGGGGCACACGAGGAAACGGAAGGTAAAATTTCGAGGACGAAATTTCTTAAGGGGGAGAGAGTGTGAGAACCCGAAAATTTTCACATTTTCAAGTATTATTTTATTTCTGTGCCTATATTTTATACTGTCCTTTGAAAATATTAAATGTTTTGTACATTTTACAAGTAAGTACAATTTTTAAATCATTTTCCTAGTATAAGTTAGTGTACGTAACTTGAAGTGCATTTGTTCGATGTGGGGCCCGCTAGTGCGATATAATTTTGCCGATTAAGTGATGAAATACTAAGTGATATTATTTTCCATGGTTAGGAGATGATTAGAGGTTAGTTAGCTACTTGAATTATTGGAAGTAAGAAGATAAGCTTAGAAACCTTCAAAGGCCAGTGTCGCCAACCGATTGAGGAAACTTGCCTAACTTTCTCACCTTTACTAAAACCAAATTTTGACCAAAATTCCCTCATTTCTTCCCTTGCCTTGGCCGAACCTTATGAAGAGAAAAACAAGGAAAACCTCTTCCATTTCTAGCTTCAATCTTGCCAAATCTTGAGTTTTAACCGACCAAATTGAAATCTATTCCATACAAGTGCTAGCTAAGGAATTGAAGGCCTTGGTGGAGTTGTTTTGGGAGGAGGAAGTCTAAGCTACCAACTTTCTTTGAGGTTTCAAGGTAAGATTGCTAAGAACATCCTTTTTGTTTCCAATAGTTGCAAATTAGTGGCCTATGGTGGCTTGCTAACATGATTAATGGATGATTTTGTGGATTAGTGGAGAGTTGGTTAGATTTCTGATTTAGTGTGAATTTTCTGCCCTAATCTGATCAGTGTTGTTCGGTCATGATGGAGGCCGAATTGGACTTAGCTCAAAACATGAAAGTTGTAGAGAATTGAGTGTAGATTATGCCTGTAAAATTTCAGCTCAATCGGAGCACTGTAGCCTGTGAAATGACTATTTTACCCCTGCTGCCCTGTTTCTGTCCGAGAATGGTAATCAGCCTCTGTAATTGGCTCTTTTGGCTGGGAAGATGAATGAATTAGCTTTTGATGCCTTCTTAAGAGTTGTAGCCTTGTATCTTAGCTTTCATATGGCTTTGGAATCAACTGAATTGGAGTTGTGTGTGCTGAGTTATGATGGAATATTTGGGCCTGGTTTTGGATGGCTGTAAAGCTTCAATTGGTTGCATTTTAAGGGTGTTTGATAGCTTATGGTTTGTATATGAAATTGTGATTGAATGGTATGATTTGGTGGTTGGGTTGTGTTTTGGAAAGTAAGGAAAAACAAGGGGAAATGCTGTCCGTTTATTTTCTTGAACTTGAGTGAATGGAAATGAGATTGGAATGTGATTTTGTGATGCATTGATTTGCTTGCTTAGAGTCTTAGTGCCACTTAGTAGTGTTATGAGTCACTTTACTTGCACTTATACCATTTCGTTTTACCATGATGTTTGGTTCAATTTAGTTTTGAACTTCAAATACGTGTTCATTTTCGTTCCGAAACAAAAGGAGTGGCCTAGGGTTTCTCGGCCACAAAACCTAATTTTAACGCGCAAGGTTTTAAAGTGTGAATTCAAGGTATTTAACTATTTTTCATATGATTTTTAACCAAGATACTTGTTATACATTAATTCTTTGCAAATGTGTTAGTTTTGAGCCAAAAACACGTTTTACGAAAAATGAGGAAAAACTACTGTTCATTATCCGGCCGTGTAGCCGGCCAAGTTCTGGCCAGATTCTGACGTGGCACTTTCCAAATTTTCCGATAAAATTTTATAAAACTCTTTTGAGGTTAATTCTATGGTTGGTTTGGGAAAACTTTTAGTTACTCAATTCCTTTGATCAAAATGTACCCTTTTCACTTTCAAAAAAATCATACTTCCCCCTTGTACTTGTTTTATTCGAATTTTCTTTGATTCACTGGACATTTTGATGGTTGAGCCATAATATTTTCTCATGATTGTTATTAGGGTTTCTTGGTGACCAAAGTTGATATCCGGAGGGATACTTTGGACGTAATTTTGCTTAATTAGGTGAGTGTTCTATATACGATTTGTTTCTAATGACTATGTGAATTGTGTGACTATTTGGATTGTTGCTTTGTTATGTGATTGAGGTACGCTATATTTCCATTGACTATGTGACTAGTGTGATTCTTGATTAAATGTTAATGTTCCCAATGATTGCTAAAAATGGATTTCGCTAGGCGAGTGTGTACTTTATCGCACTCGACCTAAATGAATGTGAAATTTTCAATGATTGAATGATTAAATGTTACTTGTGCATGAATGTAAGCCTTCGGGCTGAACTGGGCCCTTGCCCTTGGTTATTGGTCGACTCGAGCCAGAAGCGGACTCGGTCGGGCGATTAGTGACCCTGGGTGAATGTGAATGTTTGGTATACTCGAGTATGACCATGAAGTTTGGGAAGGACTGGCCAGTGCGCTGGCCAGAAGGGAAGAACGAAATGAACGAATGAATGGCAAGAATGACGGAGGGATTTTCAATGACAAATGAAATTTTTCTAAATGATTGAAGGAATGGATGGTCGATGAACGAACGAACGAATGGCTTCACGTATCCTTTTAATGAATGTGTTCCTCTTGCTTTATATTGTAAATGTTATCTGGATTACTTGTTGTTACGTGCTAATGTCCTTGTTTAATTGCTAGTTGAGTATATAGAACCTCGCTGGGCTTATAGCTCATTCCATGTCTTTTGTTTTCCTTAACAGGGGTTGCGAGCAAGGGCGAGAGACCTGTATAGTATAGTTTAGCCTTTTGTATTGTTTTGGCTTTTGATCTCGTTCTAGTGCTTGATTAGGGTTGGAATGTACTAAGAATTTAAAGCTTATGTATACATTTGGGACTGTATATTTGGTTGAGCTTGGGATAAATGTAAGTATATGTTTCAAGTCTGGGTTTCGTTTCCGCTTATTCTCGAGGCTTTATCTTACTTTCTATGATGTGAGTGAACGAGTCCTGGCGAGAGCTGGGCAGGCGGTCCGCCGAACCCTTTGGTTCGCCTTAGGGGAAGGTGGGGCTGTCACATATGACACAATGATGAAACCATATTCATCAAAGCTCAAACCAAGAAACAAGGAGGAACCGAAACATCACTCCAAAACAGGCTCATGTAAACATTATTCATTCTCATGGCAAAATATCAAAACATCAATCAGGTTCTTCGCTCTTAGGAAGAGCAAACAGATTCTAGGTACAAACCATCAGCAAAAACCATTGGACAGCATGGAAGCAAAAGAAAGAATCATCGGATAGCAAAGATAAGCAAGTAAAACAGCGAAAGAAAGTAGCTTGATAAGTAAAATGCAAGGAAACGGATCCAAACAATCCAGCACAACCACAACGCCAGAGAATCAAGTGATGAACACAACGAACATTCATCCAAGCATGAGTAAGAGCCCAGACGATCTGGTTGCGCAGACCAGATTTCATAGGGAATGGAAATAGACAAGAAAAAGGGTTGAAGACTACCTGTTCACCGCCTTTTAGACTCGAAACTTCAACCTAGGTTCGATGAAGATATCAACGACCAAACCTAATCCTAGGTCTTCAGCCTTGAACTTCCTTTTCTGCTTGCTTTTTCTTAGATCTCTCGATCCTTCCTGGCTCAGTTTTCTTTCTTCCAGCTGCCACTCCAATTACTCCACTCTCTTCTGGTTCCCTTTTCCTCCCAAGCCCCTAGCTCTCCCTTTTGTCCCGTAGCAAATTCCTCCAACTCGTAGCCTTCTTCAATCTCTCTTTTTCCAGTTTTTCTTGTTATTCGACCTCCCCGAAGCTCTTCCTTTTTCTCCTCAGCCTTTCTCCTTAGCTTTCTTGCCTTTTCCTCTGGTTTCTTACTGCCCGTGGCCTTTTCTTCTTCAACCTCCCGCCGCTGCTGCCCTAAGCCTCCCTTACTCTTCCTCTTTCGTTTCCAGATTTTCTCACCTTCTCCCCAAGCTCCATTGCTCACCCTCACGGCCTTTCTTTTCACTTTGGTTTTTCTTTTTCCTTTCAGCCGAGACTCTTCCCTATCTCAAATCTCTCACTCTCAGCTTCCTTCTACTGCTTTTTCTCACCGTAGCCCCCATTTTCCTTGCTTTCGTTTTCCAGTTTTTCTTGCCTTTTTTCCAGCCGCAAGCTCTCTCTTTTCCCCGTAGCTTTTTGCCCAGATTTCCTCTCTTTTCACAGCCCCGAAGCTCTCTTCCCTTTCAGCCGTCACTCCCTTTTCTTACCTAGCCGCCTCTTCCTTTTTGCTCTTTTTTTTTGTTTTTCTCCCTCCCTTTTCCAGATTTGTTCAACCCCTCTGCAGTCACTCTCCTTCACTCTCTCGATTTCTTTCTCTCCAAGCCCGTAACCTGAAGCTTTCTCCCTCAACCCCATGGCTATCCCTCTCTCGGCTCTACTGGTTCTCCTCCTCTATCTCTCACGCTATCTCCCGCTGGGCTCTTTCTTTCTTTTTCCAACCCTCCAGCCGCCAACCCTTTTTTCTTTCTTTCCCTTTTTCACTTCATTCCCTATTGTCCTTTTATATCGAACCCTCAGCTCCCAAAACTCTCATTTCAACGATAGATATAGAGCTGGTTTCTTGTCCCTGAATTTGATCCCTTCGATCTATTTTGCAACAATTTTCTTGCTAAGGATCCACAGGTGAGGTGTCTACTTGTACTAAGGGGCTTAAATGGAAAGAAAACAAAGCAGAAAAAATGAATAGAAATTCGATAAAATGGCCACTGCATCTCCCCTTCTTGTACTGGCCTTCTGCGTGTATTCTTGTATGAAAAAAGAAGATGGCGCGTGTGCTCAGCACCCACGCGTGGAATAGTTTTTCTTTTTTTTTTTAATTAAAAACTGATTTGATTTCTACTTTTCCTTTTCTTTTAAATTAGTGAATAAAAGAAATGATTTTCTTTAACAAAAATAGAAATAGACAAAAAATTTAAAACAAGATCAAACTAAAATGAAATAAAATGCTAAATTTTTTGTGTTTGATTGATGATTTTTCTTCCCAATGAATTAATTAATAATAATACAATGATTTTCTTAACAAAATGAAAATAAGATAAAAATAAACAAAAATCAAAACAAATCAATTAAATGAAATAAAAATGCTAAAATTTTTGTGTTTGATAAAAGAATGATTTTCTTCAATATAAAATGAAATAAAAAATTAAAAATGAATAATAAACAAAAATATGAATGAAATAAAATAGTAAAAATTTTGGTGTCTACAACTTGCCCCTCTTTGTCTGAGTTTCGAAGAGACTCGAGACAAAGACGTAGACACCAAATATTTACCTGTAGTTATTCTGCCGTGAGCTGAAATAAGCAAACATAAAAGGGTCAGTGGGATGAAACTCGATCCTGACGGAAGTAGGAAGACACGTTAGTGGGATGGATTCGATGCTAACGGATATAAAAAACACGTTAGTGAGATAAACTTGATGCTAACGGTCAAGAAAAACACACGTTAGTGGGTTAAACCCGATGCTAACGGTCAAGGAAAACACACGTTAGTGAGAAAAACTCGATGCTTAACGGTGATAGAAACCACGTTAGTGGGTTAAACCCGATGCTAACGGATATCAAAAACACGTAGTGAGATAAACTCAATGCTAACGGTCAAGGAAAAACACACGTTAGTGAGATAAATTCGATGCTAACGGTCAAGGAAAACACACGTTAGGTGAGATAAACTCGATGCTAACGGTCAAGGAAACACACGTTAGTGAGATAAACTCGATGCTAACGGGTGATAGAAGCCACGTTAGTGGGTTAAACCCCGATGCTAACGGATATCAAAAATATGTTAGTGAGATAAACTCAATGTTAACTGTCAAGGAAAAACACAGGTTAGTGAGATAATCTCGATGCTAACGGTGATAGAAGCCACGTTAGTGGGTTAAACCCGATGCTAACGGATATCAAAAACACGTTAGTGAGATAAACTCTGTGACAACCCCCACCTTCCCCTAAGGCGAACCAAAGGCGTTGGCGGACCGCTTGCCCAACTCTCGCCAGGACTACGAAAGTCGAATCACACAAACCCTAGATTACGCGCGATCGAAACCAAAGAAAACAAACCACTCGGAGACTACTACGCCGATTACACACAACTAAAATGTTCCGAATGATTACAAGTAGTATCTCAAACGAATACACCTAATATAACATGCTTAAACACTTAAATACCATACATAGAAAGTTGTACAAGTCAAAACGTGATACTTGATAAAAGTAACTAGGGTTTTGATTACAAAAGAGCGTAACAAAATAACATTTACACTAGTTTGACACTTTCTTCAAAATCATGGTTCAAAAGTGTTGTTCCCTGTAAGGAAAACAAAGATAACAGGAAGGGGGTGAGCTTACGCTCAATGAGGTATCAGAAGTACAAGTAGTCATGAATCATGACATTTCACGTATCAATCATGCAGTTATACACACCAGATAGGGAAATAAATAAACATTTCAAAGAGAAAGGATACAGGTGGCTCTCAGGAGCCAAAATGCCCAATTGCGATACTTGATCCAAACCCGTTGACTCTCCGTCAACATAGATAGAACCAACATGTCCGTAGACCCCACTTTACACCGAATTCCGTCCACCAAACATACCCTTTACCGGGCCCGAACACCTCAACCGAACAGAAGGTGGTAATATTCGAGTATACCGAAAATCCAGAGTCTCAATACCCAAAGATTTCTCAGAAACAGACTACTGTGGTTCGTTATCTAATCGACCAGGCCTTTACCGGCTCGACTCGAATAACTAGCCACAGGATTTGAGCTCAGAGGTAACAGAAAGGTCGTTGGATTTAATTTTCCAAACGACATCAACAAATACAGAAAACAGGTACAGATAACAGATACAGAGAACAAATACAGATTTATACAGTATACAGGAACCAGAATAACCAGGTGAGAGAAACGAGTGTGATAAAGTACACCCTCGTTTCATACGAATCATACAAAAGTCATAGATAATCAAGTTGCAAGTTGCAAGTACAGATGAATCAGATAAGCACCAATTTAAGGGGATGGTACACTCACAACAGATGCAGTGCCTTTACACGTTGGTTTTGGGTATTACTCCGCTCTTGGAGTTCAAATCTGCGAGGAAATATTGTTTAAGAGCATTGAAAAGTAACTAAGGCTCGAAACTTAAACATTTCGTTTAACGAGAATTAAGTAATTGAGACTTATTTAGAGACTATTCGTAAAACTCTTGATCACTTTTCAAACGGTGAAATTTTGAAGCCATTATATGTGAAAAATGCCGTTTGGGTCGAAGAAATGAAAGAAACGTATTTCTATCAGTTGTAAATTCCAAGGGTACAAGTTTCGGCCGAAATTCAACTTATATATCTCCACAAAAGGAAACTCGAATAACCTAGACAAATCGAGTTAGACTCGTCCTCAAAACCGTACTCAAGACAAGTGTAATTCTACTTAACCCTTGAGTGCAAATTTGGGCAGCACGCTCTTTGTGTTTACCAAATTTCCAGCCATTTATGGCTTCATTCTTTTCCTTAATTCAGCCCCACAATACACACAAGTAAGGTTACCACAATAGCCCTTCCATTAGGCTCCAAAATCATCCAAGTACAACACAAGTGCAATAGTACAAGCAAATATCAATTTTGAAGACAAAAGCTAAATGGCAGATTTGGCATCTCGTAGTATTTTAGTCATAACCGGAGCTATGGTTATCGAATCGGGGTGACCCTTATACCATTTCGAAGCTAAGACAGGGGGGAACAACTTTCATGAAGGCCACCTAACCTAATTTATAGTTTATCTAAGTCGAATTTGCCAATCATAGATCCAAAAGTTTATGATCAGTCTGGTTGTCAGAACTGACTTTAACCGGCAATAACTCAGGCTACACAACTCCGTTTGGGGTGTTTTCAGAGGCTTTGGAAAGTTAAAATATAGGGCTACAAGTTTTGTGTTTTGGTCAAAAGCTAATTGGATACGAATCAGGGTGCAAAATGCAGCCCAAATTGGTGAATTCACAAAACTGTTTACGAATTGCAGCTTGTGGCAGTCAGGGTATTTCGGTCATTTCACATCCTACCATGCTCCGATTGAGCTGAAATTTTACCAGTCGCTAGCTAACTCAAATACCTACAACTTTCATGTTTTGAGCAAGGGTTGATTCGGTCTTCCTCAAGGACGAACATACAGTGCAAAAACAGGGCAGATTACTACCACATGTAACCCTAAGCTGGAATCTTGTGTACAAAGCTGAAATTTTCCGCAAGTAACCACAATTAACACACACTAGCTCCAATTCTATACCATATTAAGCCATCAATTCAAGCCAACTATGATCATCATATGAAAACAGAAAAATTCCCAAGAAAATAAGAAATTCACCTAACTTCACTTCAATCCATGAAATCATCTACAAAACAAGCTATTTAACTATTACAAGCCACTAATTCACTATTTATTATGAACAAAAGTTAAGTTCCAAGCAAAAATACCTTAACCTCAAGAAAGATAGCAACTTAGAGCTTTCCTTTGCAAAATCACTCCACAAGCACCTTCAATCTCACTTAATAAGCGATTTCTACGGAGGAATTCGGATTTTTATCGGTTGGTTTTCAAGATTTGGACAAGAAATTGAAGTCAATGGTTGAAACTCTCTCTCTTTTCTTTCCCTTCAAGTTTCAGCCAAGAGGATGCTAAAATGAAGATGATTTTGGTCAAAATTAGCTTTTGGTAAAGTTAAGGAAAAGTTAGGCAAAACTTGGCCCAATCCCGTCGCGACACGTGGCACTTTTGGATTTCTTTCTTATCCTTTAGCTTACTAATGACCAAATATCTAACCAACCTCTAATTATCACTTAGCACCTAGTAATTTAATGCCTTACTGCACAACTTAACCTAATTGGCCCAATTTCTCTCACTTAACGCACTAGCGGGTCCCACATCCGCTATTCGCTCCAAATCTCTCGTGAACTCACTTATACTAGAAAATGGTTTAAAAACTATATTTACTTATAAAATATATGTAAAATGAATATAATAAAGAAAATAAAAAAAAATGTGTGCACGAAAATCGATAAAACCCTAAAACCCTAAAATCGGATTTTTTTTTCGAGTTCTCACAAACTCAATGCTAACGGTCAAGGAAAAACACACGTTAGTGAGATAATCTCGATGCTAAGGGTGATTGAAGCCACGTTAATGGGTTAAACCCGATGCTAACGGATATCAAAAACACGTTAGTGAGATAAACTCGATGATAACGGTCAAGAAAAACACATGTTTGTGAGATAAACTCGATGCTAACGGTGATAGAAGCCATGTTAGTGGGTTAAACCCGATACTAACGGATATCAAAAACACATTAGTGAGATAAACTCAATGCTAACAGTTAAGGAAAAACACACGTTAGTGAGATAATCTCGATGCTAACGGTGATAGAAGCCACGTTAGTGGGTTAAACCCGATGCTAACGGATATCAAAAATATATTAGTGAGATAAACTCAATGCTAACTGTCAAGGAAAAACACACGTTAGTGAGATAATCTCGATGCTAACGGTGATAGAAGCCACGTTAGTGGGTTAAACCCGATGCTAACGGATATCAAAAACACGTTAGTGAGATAAACTCAATGCTAATGGTCAAGGAAAAACACACGTTAGTGAGATAATCTCGATGCTAACGGTGATTGAAGCCACGTTAGTGGGTTAAACCCGATGCTAACGGATATAAAAAACACGTTAGTGAGATAAACTCGATGATAACGGTCAAGAAAAACACACGTTTGTGAGATAAACTCGATGCTAACGGTGATTGAAGCCATGTTAGTGGGTTAAACCCGATGCTAACGGATATCAAAAACACGTTAGTGAGATAAACTCGATGCTAACGGTCAGGAAAAACACACGTTTGTGAGATAAACTCGATGCTAACGGTGATAGAAGCCACGGATATAAAAAATATGAATAAAATAAATAGTAAAATTTTGGTGTCTACACAAATTAATCATGATTGTAAGAACAAAAGTGTTAAATAACTAGGTCAAGAAATAAGATCAAATAATCATGAAAACTTCACTTAACAATCGTAGAGGTTAACCGATTCCTTAGGTTTACAAACTAGCAAGACATAAAGGAAACAAAAATAAGAGCCAAACTTGTATATTCACTAAACATGAGAATTAATACAAGAAATCAAGTGATAAAAGAGATGTCTCCCATGTTATTTGAATTTCAAACTCTTCATCTTCATTCTCAACTTCATCTATATCTAGCTACATACAGGAATTGAATGAAACTAACTATACTAAGATATTCAACACTAATTAACTAGGAAGTTCTAGTGAAGGCTATATTTTGTGTAGTTTTTCTAGACTCCAAAGTTAAGCAAAAATAAGTCTTGAATGCTTATTTATAGAAAAAAAAGCTCCACTCAATCATATTAAAGTTGGTGCAAAAGTTGATTCTTGAATTTTCCATGATCTCTTTGGGTTTTCCATGATCAAAGAAATGAGTCAAACAATGAAAGAACAAGCTCCAATCAATCATGTTAAATTTGGTGCAAATTAGTTCTTGGAATTACCAAAAGTTGATTCTTGAAGTCTCCATATTCTTCTTGGATTTCCCACTGATTTGGCAAGCAATGAAACTTAACGATTGAAACGCAAGACATCTAATCAACTTTTTTGAAAACTTTTATGACTTGACTTTGAAGGTTTCTAGGTCTAAGTATGTGACTTGCAATAATTTTTCAAGATATTAGTAGTGTGAATGCAATCCTAACATACGTGATAGAAAATGATAATCCTAAAGTGGTTGTCATGGCATTGGATATGAAAGAGAATATGATAAGTATTGAGGAAATAAGTCTTGAATGGCTTATTTAAGCAAAAATAAGTCTTGAATGGCTTATCTATAGAAAAAACAAGCTCCAATCAATCATGTTAAAATTGGTACAAATTAGTTTTTGGAATTGTCAAAAGTTGATTCTTGAAGTCTCCATGATCTCTTTGGGTTTCCCATTGATTTGGTGAACAATGAAACTTAACTATTGAAAAGCAAGACATCTAATCAACTTTTTCGAAAACTTTTACGACTTGACTTTGAAGGTTTCTAGGTCTAAGTATTTGACTTGCAACAATTTTTTCAAGATATTAGTAGTGTGAATGCAATCCTGACAGACATGATAGAAATGATATTCCTAAAGTGGTTGCCATGGCATGGGGACTGAAAGAAAATATGATTAAGGAAATTAAGATAGGAAAGATGAATATGGTTTTATTTCTTGCCCCTATGCTTGATCCTTGTATTAAATTTGATTATCATGGAGTTTGTACTTGTAAAAATGTATGGTCAATATAAGGGTGCAAGCGAGGCTACAATTTGTAGAAGAAACTGTGATTCAACTATTTGATGAATATAAAAAACTCAACTCCTTCTTTGAAGTGCATTCCTCAACCCTTCAAGTAAATCTGGTCCACTACTAAAAATAAAATGTCTACTGATATGGATGATGGAAAACGTATTCAAGACATGTATAAAGGGGAGTTTGAAAAAAGAAAAATATAAGTTGAGGGTAAGGATTCAAAAATTGGACTAGATAAATATTTGGTGAGGACTATGAAGATGAAGAATACGATTTTCAGATTCTGTCATGGTGAAAGCTGAATAGTCCAAGATTCATTGCTCTCTCTAAATTAGCTCGTGATATTTTGGCTATTCCTGTATCTATGGTTGCTTTCCAAGCTTTTTTTAGCAGTGGCTGGAGTGGTTCTTGATGTATTTATGAGTTCTTTAACTCCTGGAATAGTGCAAACTCCACTTTGCACTCAAGATTGGCTTCAACCTTCACAATCTAGACTAAATGTGGAAGAAGAATTGAAGGATCTTGAAAGTTTAGAATCTGGTAGAATAATATCCTACTCTAAGGTCTAAGCTAATTTTTGTAAGATTCCATTTCTCTATTGTTTTAAGATGACTAATATTTCTTGTCTTTATCTTTTGTTGCAAGTTTGGTTAAAGCAAGTACTGAAACATCAATCACTCTTTGAACTCAGGACAATACTTGCGTTTGAAGTTCCAAAAGTGATTTGAAGTCTTGCACGCTGGTAGAAAAGCTTATTCAATTAATCAATTTGGATGTTGGGACTTCAAGACTCGGGTTTCTTATTGAATCTATTGGCAAGCAGCAAGTTTGCTGTTGTTTCTCTGATTGAGTGACTTGAAATTGTATGTTATATTTGACATTTGTTAAAAATGTGGATGCTAAATTGTTGATTGCCTTGGACTTGTATGTTATTGATTCTAGATTCTAGAACAGTGGAAGTGTGGAACAATGCTAAGTTTTTTTCCTTGTTTGATTCTAGAACGAACTTTTTTTATTTCCCTCTCGTGAAAATGGTAAAACCCGTTTTCACTACTATTTCTGAATTCAATTTGAATTGAAAAGAAAATAGTTACACTGAATTCAAAATTGAATTATGCTTTGAGATTTACTAGCAAAATAACTGCATCTATTGATTTCATCATACTGCGGTAACCAAATATGCACAGAATCCCACTAGAACAATGCGCCAAAGTACCAAACTCTTATAATTGGAATGAGAATGGCTTGGAAGCTAGGAGCTGATCCTCTCAAGGTATATAGTGGTTCTTAATTGGTGGTGAACTAAGTGAAGGATGTATAAGAAGAAAAGAAATAACAAACAAAATAATGCTTGGAAAAGGTGAAAGAGATGATCAAGCTGCTCAAAAACTTTGAGATTTAACATATTCTCGATCTCAAAATAAAATGACTGATGCTTTATCCAAGTTAGCTTCTTCATTCTTTGCCCATTTAGACAAAAGAAGTATTAGCGGAGATTATCAAGCAACATGGTTGTGAACTACATGAGATCAAAATGATTACGAAGCTAAGCTCTTAAATGGATCCAATAATTAGTTACCTATTAATGGGAGAAACTCCAAGGGATAGAGATGCAGCTCAGAAACTTGAACTTTAAGGTACTAGATATGCCCTCTTTCAAGATACTATATATCATAAGTCCTACTTGCTTTTCGGTTAATATACATTACCACAGAGGAGAGAAAACCATTTGTATCAAGGGAAATTCACAAGGGGATGTGTGAAAATAACCTTGGGTCAATGATGGCGAAGAAATGAATGTTACTTGATGAAGAAATATATGTTACTTAGCTATTATTGGCCATAGTCATTGCAGATGCCACCGTACTAGCAAGAAAATAAACCAGTTCATCACTTGCCTAATCAGGAGTTGATATCAATTCAGAGTCCATGGCCATCTGCTCAGTGTGGGATTGACCTACTTGGTCCCTTTCCTCGAATACTTAATAGTGAAAATAGACTACTTCACCAAGTGGATGGAAGTGAACCAGTGAGTTCTATCATAGGAAGAGCTATACAGAAGTTCTTCTGGAAAAATATTATATGCGTCTTTGGGATACCTTGTGTTCTGATCTCCGATAATGAGAAGCAATTTTATGAAAATTTGCACTGTAACTGGTGTGAGGAATTGAAATTTCAGCAACATTTCGCTTCTGTTGGCCACCTACAAGCTAATGATCAAGTGGAAAATGCAAACCGAACAATCTTGCAAAGATTGAAGTCTAGACTTGACCAAGTTAAAATAGAATTGATGGCGGAACTCCCAAGTATCTTTTGGGCATACCAAACAACCCTTGAACTGCTACTTAAGATACCCCATTTACTCAACTTGGGGTGGAGAAGTAGTCATCCAAGCAAAGCTTGCAGTATCTATATCCAAGGCTCAGAACTTCATAGTTGCGGCTAATGAAGAAGAATTGAGATATAATTTAGATGCACTCAAGCAACTATTTCCTTTCTAACTTAATTAACAACCTATTGAAATATAAAAAGAAGAGAACATGTTTATTAGATTATCAATTTAATTTACATATAGTATATATTGGTCATACTCTAAAAGCTATATAAAAAGTGTTTAATGACAAAATATAATTGCAAAATAATAGAACTCATGATCAATTAGTTACTCATAATGCAAAATGATATATAGTATGCCTAATTTGAAACCAAATATATATGCAAAAGAGAAGAAAGACGGGAGAAGCTATTGGCATAATTAAATAAATAAAGAAAATAAAAAAAATAAAATGAAGTTTAATTGGAATTTCTAATACACATCTAAAGTAATTTTGCTCTTATTCGTATCTCATTTTATACTAAAACCTCAATGATGATTATTTCAAACCTAAGAAATTATAATGGTTCAAAATCCAAACAATGGGGACCAAAATACAAAATCAGAAATGTTGATGAACAGTAAATTGATTTTGACTGTTAGAATTGTTAAACTCCTGCCAATTATCTTAAATTTGCATAAAATAAAAACTTTAGGGACAAAATTTATTTTAGTCAATGTATTAGGTTCCAATTTGATACAAAAACCAAATGTTATGGATTAAAACTACATTTTTTCTGTACATCAACTAGCGATTATCTCTTTTTTTTGTACCAATTTTTTCTAATAAAAAGGGGTATGATCTAACAAGCGGGGAGGGGGAAAGGAATTTGATCCAAATATCTCTAAATTCTAGAATTTCAACTTTAACTACTACACCAAGACTGATTAATAAATATCAATGTTGATCATTGCGTTGCAAATTTTGCAAATGATTTGACATTAGATATGTATTTTAATGGTTTGACTAGAAAGTATAAAGTTGACTGAACAGTGCCTTAATTCTAAATAAGTTTAGTACTAGTGGAATACTAGTAGACTTTAAATCCTATTGATCATTTGTTGAAAAATCAAGGTTAGATTGCACATCAATAGATACTATACTCATGTGGAAGACTCCCTAATGCATATTTGGTGGGGTTTCTTGACAGGAAGATTGTCATAAATATATCCTTATTTTCTTAGCAAGGAGGGTAGGATTTAACAAGTAAACAAGGAAAAGGAAGAATTGAACATAGAATCATAGGAATTGTGATAACATATCCTTTGCTATTTTGACAACATTAATTTGATTCTTCGCAAGTGTCTTTATGTCTTGGTCAATTCTATGCTATCAGATGCTTAATACACGAAATAATCCTAGTTGATTGCATCGGAAGTTTTCTTGTGTCCTGTAAAAGAATAGGAGAAAACAGATTTGTTTAAAAGAGAGACGAGACTGACTGAATTTATAGAGTTGACTGGTTTTATTTGTTTGAATGGAACTTGAAAATTTGGGGATTGATGGACAGCATGTACTGGACGCATTAAAAGGAACACGCAAGCAAGAAACTCAGAGATGGACTTTCTTTGTTTTAATTATCAATGATTGAAAACAGATAATTCCAACTGATAATTAGTCCCTTTTACTTGGATCTGGACCTCTCTAGTTGAGATTCTATTCTGTTCCATCTAATTGTATAATCTAGTACAATTTTCGTATAAACTAATAAATATTTGGTATAATAATGAGTCTTACACCAAGTCAATTATAATTACATTTGTATCAAAATTATAACAATTGAGACAAAAATTCTATGAGTTCATACAAATGAACAAAATTGGAACGGAAGAGATCCCATTTTTGTTTTACATCAGGGCACTAACTAGTTTGTCGGTCTTTATCATGGAAAAGTTTGAAGTCACGATCGTTATGGTAACGAAACTGTTTTTACCTGATATGACAGGTAAAAGCAATTTTAGCGACCATTTTGATTATCCGTCGGACTGGTCACCTAGATAAGATAATGCCTAAAAATTTGGTTAGTAAGTTTTGCATAAAAAATAGTAAGTTAACTTGATAAATTAGTAACTTTTATGTTTCAAAAAGTAAATCGGAAATAAATATGAAACTTATTTTTTTAAAAAATAAATTACTACTCTATATTCGAAACTTACTTTTTGGAGAGTAAGTTTAGTTCAAGTAATAATAAGTTTTTATAGATTAATAGTAAATCTTTTTGATAGAATAGTAAATTTGGTTAATGGTCAAAACTTACTAGTTTGTGGCATAAATTTACTATTTTACTTAAAAAACATATATGAAACAAGTATTAGGAAGTTTATTTGAAATAATACTAAGATTTTTTATTAATGATTGAAACTTAGTATTATATTTAGTAATTACTCGTAACGTAAATGTATGATACACGATTGTATGTATCATTTATAAATGTTATCTATTTTAAACATTTAAATATACTATGAAAACTATTTCTTTCACATGACCTTATAAAATATGTAAGAATAATTTGTCATATTACAAATTCTGAATTATTTTTGAACTTGTGAAAAGTTAGAAAGTTTGGATGAGAATAACAACAAATCTTTCGAGTTATATATAGAATAGCACTTATCTATACATCACAATTTCCATATATTAATATCTATGAATTTAATAAAATGGTGAAGTTTTAATAAATTTGTTTTCTAGGTCACAAGTATAATAGTTAAAGTTGTATTAACGTAGCATAATCTTTGAAAATTATAGTAAATTTACCCATATATTAAGTTTCATGACTTTCAAATACGTTTTGTATCATTTATATTATGGATTTGTATGCATTTTTTTTATCAAACTTATTTTTTATTGGCAAATGGTATGTAAATTATTATAAAATGTCATTTTATAATAATCATAATGTTTTTATAGGTGACTGTTCAATTCATAAATGACTAAATCGTACTACTTTATGGCATATATTAGTCTGATCGACTAAAAATTACCGTAATCAAGTGTACGTTGATTGTTGAGTCGAAATTTGCACCACTTTCACTATTTTCCGTTATTACTAGTACAAGTTTTTCTAATCAAAGTAAAACAAAATCAAATATCTTTTCGTTGTGTATGCAGTAGTTATGTTTAGTAGAAAATTATTAAACCATTTTTACATTACATAATTTCTAATGAAATTAGTAACATTTTCTAAATAAATTGGAATAATTTGTAAAATGTGTTTTTTTACCAATATAATCAAAAGAATTTTGCACTATTAAAAAACAAATGGAAAGAAAGGACGATGGCATAAGTATAAATGTGAGCAACTATATGTCTATCACACCATGAGTTTAGGTTTGATTTGTTTAAAACATCAGTAATTTATTTGTTGGTACATATACAGTGCATATTATTTTTGTACAAATGGAAATACAATTTAGTATATACCAATTATGCATTAACAAAATATATAGCCTAAACACGATCAATTGAGCTCATATTTTGTTTGTTTAGTTATCATTTATTTTGTTATTTAGGTTGAATATTTACATTTGAATAGAGTATTGCTATCAGAACTTCAATTATTCTTAATGACACTAATTTTATGCTGATAAAAGTTGGTCTAGACAATTAAGTGTCAATGACAACAATTGCTAAAATATAGTTTTTTAAAAATTTTTGAAAAATGACAATCTAAGTCCCAAAAAATTACACTTTTTTTTTTTTGAAAATATCAACTTGTTAATTCTATTCAAAATAATTTTATAATAAAAAATATTACTCCTCAAACTAGTTGCTTAATCCGCATCTATGCCCGTACTAGTGTTGAATGGATAACTAAAATAGGAAATTGCAACAAAAAAATAATGTTACAGGAAAGGTGCAAATAAGTAGGATGTTTGTAATTTTAACCCAAAATTAGAAAAAAAGGATAGACTTTTTTTCGTTTTGAATTCTAAAGTGTTTTGGTTGTGATAGAATTCTTTGTTAAAATTTGCAACAGTTGAGAATTCCAAAGATAAGTGACAAGGTGACTTTTATTAGCAATCAGTTTTAGTTTGAGCAGGAAAGGTCGATGACCTGAGGCATGACATTTTTTCTCATGTTTTCTTACATTTCTCTTATTACTCAACAACAAAACCTAAACTTCATTCATTTTGTTTAATCTTTGATGTGATTCTCAATATCCTTGAAACTCACTAGTTGATACCTGGGAAACATCTTTTCGCCCGGTGAAGCTATGTTTTACTAATAACTACTTATTTGGGTTGACAATTTGTGAATTACGGATGAGTGACAAATGAATGATGTAAGTAAATTATGTCGTGGGATTTTATGCTTATAAAATCTTTTTATATTTTATTCCCTCTCAGAGGTATGTTCTATTATAGGTAGTTTTTTTTTTATATTCGCCATATTTAGTGAATGTTTATTGTGAGCTTTGCTAAAAGTTATTTCCGTTTTATTTCTTTTGGAAGCAAGATGAAGCACACTAACTCCTTTAAAGATAAAATATGTCTACATTCACGGTAATTGCAGGCATTTTCTCTAAAGCGAGCTACTGACTATTGTATAAGATTCATGTTACTAGGCATGCATCTCGTGATCTAGGCTCTTAGGTGACTAGTCATCTTGTTATGTAAGGGTAGATGACTATTTTGGTGATTTTTCTTTGTCCTGCTTCCAAAATCAAGACTGGAAGTGTTTGAAGAAAATGCCATTTCAAAAAAAACATAATTCATGGTTCTTCACAATTTGTGATAATTTGGGTAAATTTTCATTGAGCAAGACATGAATGTAGGAGCTTATAAATGAGTTTCAAAATGTGAAAAATGCCTGTGGTGATGCAGTGCCCCCCTTTGATATAAATGAATCATTCTTTACTTGAATGCAAGCTATATTCAGTTTGGCAAGATGAGATGTGTAGAGATAAAAAACAACCTAAGAGGGGGGGGGTGAATTAGGTTATTTAAAACACTAATCAAGTTATGGGCACTTTTTGTTCAATATGAAATTTACCCTCTTTTCTAAGTGATCACACAATAAATCAATCAATGAATGAACAATATCACTTGAGAGAAGTAGAAGAGATAAGCAATTTAAGGATCCCAACATAACAATAAGTAAATGAGAAGAAAGGAATTGCAAACCAATTGACTACCAAACTTTTCTTGAACTTGAAAATTAATTCAAATAAGTTTCTTCAAATTGATGAAATACAACCAATCTTGTGTACAAAGGAAAGTTCACTTTCTCCTTGCCCCAAGTTCCACTCGATCAAGTTGGGAAGTTTTACTATTCCTCAGGACAACCTTCACAGAGTTACACTTTTGAAATATTCATTCACAAATAAAAAGTTTACAATGAATTTTGCACCACTAAGACTACAAATCTTCTTTGGAGAGTGTTTTCTCACTAAAACTATTCTATATCTTTTGTATCTTCAGTGTGCAAAATTATTTGAAGTTTCTGACCATACTCTATTTATATGAGACCAAGAAAGTGTTTCATTAATGCTTTCAATAGATAGAAAGCAGCTGAAAAATCAACTAGCCGTTGGGAGAATCGGACGTCCGGTACAACTGATGGTTGCGTCCGACAGCAGACAGGTTAAGAGTATCGGACGTCTGGTACAGTTGATGTTTGCGTCCGACAGCAGACAGTGAGTTTAAAAAATCATCTTAATTCTTTCGAACGTCTGATGATGGAATTTTTCATGCGTCCGAAGTGTTGCATTGTTTATCGGACATCCAATGTTGTCTTCCCGAGCATCTGACAGCTTTCAAATCCCTTTATCTCTTTCATATGCTCTTGTTCTTTGAATCAGATTTGCTTCATAGTTGAAAGTATTTCTTGAAGAAATATTAGTATCATCCAATTGTTTTGTAAACATCAAAAGTTAGGGACCAAGATCAACATTCTCCCCCTTTTTAATGATGACAAAACAATGGATGGAAGAAAGAAAAAGATTGAGTATAAGCTTCCCCTCACTCATTGTATCAAAAGTTTTTAAATGCTGCACTTATAATCTCAGAATAACTCCCCCCTTTCACATAACATCCATTTCTCCCCCTTTTTGTCATCATTAGATGAGAGTAAAATCCAACAACCATAATTCATAATGTAGTTGCAATAACAAAGAATCCAAAATACCAATAAAAATAGAGAAATGATACCAGAATTCAGCAATCACTAACATACCAATATCAATCATCAGCCAAAAACAGAGAATTAATACCAAAAGAAGTACTAAACAGAGAAATATCAACCAAATTACATTAAGAATTTAACTAGAAACCATCAATGTTAACCAAGATCCATTAGAACAGAATACTTGAAACATCAAAAGAGAAAATACAAAAGATGCATCTTAATATGAAGTGCAAATGACCCTAAAGTCCCTAAAGTGTAATCACAAAATTTCAGAAAGTTACAACATTTAAATTCTGAACAATTGACACTTTTAATTTTAATAATATTCAAACCAAACAAATTTTGAACTTTTACAAATAGGAAAATGAAATTTTTTGAAAGTATCATCTTTGTGAATAAGAAAAACCACCAAAGTGTTTCTAGAATAATCATCAATAATGACTAAATAATATTTTTTACCACCCAAGTTAACAATTTGTGTAGAACCAAATAAATCAAGATGTAAAACCTCTAATGATTTTGAAGTAGAAACACGTCATTTCCAAATGTCACTATACTACTAAATTTTGGGTTGAATTTGATGAATTATGATAGATCACCGGTCATGTGTCTTGAACATTCACTGTCTATGAATCACTTTGATTCCTTAATAATGTTCACCAAATTTACCTACTCAAGAGTTCAAAAACTAATATATAGTACCCATTAATTTTTGGGTCCTTGAGAATTAGCATTATGTCTAACTATTTACATGCATTTCATGTCTCTTCTCATGTTCTTCCTCACATAACAATTGCTTTTCATGTGACATTTTTTATTACAAAAATTATACATAACCAACGAGTTATTTGTATAAACAGATTTAATAAATCTTACTTGTCTTCTCTTATAAACAGCAAGATCATTTGCACCAGAATTTATCTTCTTCTCATAAGTGCTAAGATGAAACTTTGTCTTATTTTCTTGAAAGCAGTTTTGTTTCTTATATTGGAGAAATTCATTTAAATTATCCATTCTTCTTTTCAGATCACCTTGTTCCTCTTTGAAAATTTCACAAATCCTTGTTTTTCTATCAAACTTATTTTGTAAATCAATCTCATTCTTTTTCAAGAAATCATTTTCAGTTTTCAGTTTCTTGTTTTCTTGAAAAAGGCATGCATTATCCTGAAGAAAAAAATTAATTTTATGTTTTAATTTCTTGTTTCTATCATAAGATTCTTTGAAACTATCATGCAATTTTTTAATGAAAGATTCAAGATCATCATCAGTTTCATCATCACTTTCAAATTGACGGTTACAAGTTGTTACCTCATTATCTCCAATGGCCATAAAAATCAATTGAGTAGATTCTTTTTCTTCTTCAATTTCACCATTTGAGTTGCACTCATTCCATGTGAATTGGAAGTTATTGAATCTTGATTTTCTTTCTTCTTTCTTCTTCTTCATTGGACACTCACTCATATAGTGTCCAAGTTGGCCGCAATCATAATATTTGTTACCTTGTTTTTTGTTGGCCTCTAGCTTTTCATTGTTTTCTTGCATTGTCGAATTGATTGGGATTCAGATTGTTAGGTCCTCCTTTTCTGAATCTCCTTTTGTTGAAAATTCTCTTAAAACTTTTTGTGATGAGAGTTAGATCATTGTCATCCACATCCATATTTTCTTCATCCAAGGAAGCCAAGTCATTTTCAACTTGAGATACTTTTAGAGCAATGCTCATTCTTACCTTTGCATCTTCTTTTTCTTGTACCTTAATCTTAAGTTTCAACTCATAGGAGGTTAGAGAATTAATAAGAGATTCAATAGGTATAGAATTCAAATCTTTAACCTCTTCAATAGTAGTCACTTTACTCTCCCAATCCTTGGACAAAGCATTCAAGATTTTTCTATTTTTCTCTCCTAAGGAGTATTCCTTTTCTAGCACCGTTAAATCCTCAAGAAGATCATTGAGTTTACAATACATTTTATCAATATTTTCATGAAATTTCATCTTAAACGACTCATACTTAGTAACCAAGATATATTTCTTTTGTTCTCTAACATTTTCACTACCTTCATGAATTTTTCTCAATTTATCCCAAATTTTCTTAGTTGACTTACAACCCTTGACTCTAATAGATTCATTTGAGTTTAAATCATTATATAACACATTCATAAGTTTTGCATTTAAGGTGAGATGATTTCTATTCTCTGTAGTCAATTCATTTCTTATTTTTGGTTTAGGTCTATGAGTGTTTTCATCCATTATAGAGGCATCATATGAACCTTCATTAACAATAAACCACAATTCAATATCAATCGATTGCAAGAAAATAATCATTCTTTTTTTTCAACTCACATAATTTGATCCATTAAACATTGGAGGTTTAATCACAGATTGTCTTTAAAAAAATATGGCATTGTTGGTTGTCATCTTTACTCCTAAACCGTTTGAACTTAATTTCTAAGAAACCAAATTCTGATACCAATTGTAGGGATCGAAGACAACCTAAGAGAGGGGTGAATTAGGTTATTTAAAAAACTAATCAAGTTATGGGCACTTTTTGTTCAAAATGAAATTTACCCTCTTTTCTAAGTGATCACACAATAAATCAATCAATGAATGAACAATATCACTTGAGAGAAGTAGAAGAGATAAATAATTTAAGGATCACAACATAACAATAAGTAGATGAGAAGAAAGGAATTGCAAACCAATTGACTACCAACCTCCTCCTGAACTTGAAGATCAATTCAAACACGTTTCTTCAAGTTGATGAAATAAAATCAATCTTGTGTACAAAGGAAGGCTCACTTCCTCTTTGCCCCAAGGTCCACTCGGTCAAATTAGGAAGTTTTACTATTCCTCAGAACAATCCTCACAGAGCTACACTATCGAAATATTCACTCACAAATGAAAAATTTGCAATGAATTTCACACCACCAAAACTACAAATCTTTTTTGGAGAGTGTTTTCTCATTAAAACTACTCTATATCTTTTGTATCTTCAGTGTGCAAAAGTTATTTGAAATTTCTGACCGTACTCTATTTATATGAGACCAAGAAAGTGCTTCATTAATGCTTCCAACAGATAGAAGGCAGTTGAAGAGTCATCTAGCTGTTGGAAGTATCGGACGTCCGGTACAACTGATGGTTGCGTCCGACAGCAGACAGGTTGGCAGTATCAGACGTCCGGTACAGTTGATACTTGTGTCCGACAGCAGATAGTGAGTTTGAGAAATCATCTTAATTCTTTCGGACGTTCGGTGATGGAGTTCTTCATGCGTCCGAAGTATTGCATTGTTTATCGGACTTCCGATGTTGTCTTCGCGAGCGTTCGACAGTTTTCAACTTCCTTTATCTCTTTCAAATGCTCTTGTTCTTTGAATCAGATTTGTTTCATAGCTGAAAGCATTTCTTGAAGAAATATTAGTATCATCCAATTATTTTGTAAACATCAAAAATTAGGGACCAAGGTCAACAAGATAAGCTACAATTCAATCTTGAGCCATGTAGCTCTGTTACTCTGGGTTAGCTTGCATTCAGCTATGCATGTTAGAGAGTTTGAATTGTAGCTTTTTTCTTTAAATGGGGGTGAAATTGCATTAGATTATCGGCACACTTTCACTTAGTATAGGTCCACTTGCTTAGCAAAGTCCTATGAAATGTGCATTATATTGCACCTTTAGACATAATTTGCACTTCAAACACTATACGTTTATTTCACCAATGTGGTAAGCGTACATGGGATAATGTATAAGTGCCTCAATAGTACCACTGAAAACCTTATTTCTTGTAGTGTCTATTGATTAATGTGAAACTATTTTGATAATTATTAATTTTTTTGTATAGGCTAAAGTTCTACGAGCCAAGTGCAACTCACTATCCCATACAAAGAAATCAATGTACAAAACTAAAGTTGACTACATCGCAAACAAACGAAATGACAAAGCCAAGGTAATGTAAAGATATGCACTATGAAATTACTTATTATTCTAAGAATTTGTAATACAATCTTCCAAAATATGTTATTATTCTATGTTTTGAAATATGTGGTAGGGAAAATGATCGGTTTCATCCTTTACATTTCACAAAAATATTCTTTTCGTCCCTCACTTTTAAAACGAAGCAATTTCGTCTCCTTAACATTTAAAAACTGAAATTATTACATCCCTGAATCCAAATTTCAATCTGAATCAAACCACCAATCAACCTGATTACAAATTTTGGGAGTGTAATTGGTAGATCATTTGGTTAACTCAACTTGATATTCATGTGAAATTTAATAAATCTAGAAAGAAAAAATAAAAAATTATAACATAAAAAAGAAAAATTAATCTTTCCTACATTATCATTATATACACTGACGGTTTTATGTACCGTCATATTATTTTAATTTAAATTTAAATATCAAATTTTATATTTATGATACACATCTAGATTCTTAATTGGATATACTAATAGTGCATGAAAATATTTACCCAAAAAAAACTCTACTATTCCAAAACAAAGAATGGCCTTTTATGTTATAATTTTTATTTTTTTGGCTTAATAAATGTCATGTAAATATGATGAAGTTGACCGAGTGATCTGTCAATTCTATTTCCGAAATTTATTACTGGGTTATTGGATGGTTTGATTTAGATTGAAAATTAGGTTCAGGGATGTAATATCTTTAATTTTTAAATGTCAGGGACAAATTTGCTTCATTTTAAAAGTGAGGGACAAAAAAAATATTTTTACGAAATGTGAGGAATGAAACAGATCATTTTCCCTATGTGGTATTAGTGATGGAATTTAGAGATGTCACTTATTACTATGTTTCCATAACATCTGATGTTGAGATTAATTATAGTTGTGCTACGCATTTTCAGTTGACCATTCCAACCAGAACATCACTGCGAAATGCACATGAAATCATCCAAAATCTAGTTTCGGAACAAAAAACCTTAATCACGGAGATTGGCATGGGAAGCTTACTTGAAATCAAGTGCATGAACGTTCATAATGTTTTATGTGAATGGTTAATAAATAGATTTGATTATAAAAATTGTACACTGAATGTTCATGAAAAAGTCATTCCAATAACTGTAAAAGATGTTGAGATAGTTTTGGGTCTAAGCTATACTTGAGTTGGCATGAGTACAAATCGATGCATGGCAGATGATGTTACAAAATTGTCAATTGACCTTGGTTTTCAAGAGTCTAGTTTAACGTTTAACAGTTTGAAGGCAAGGTTAATGTCAAGTATTGGTAGCTATGATGATAATTTTAAAAAATGTTTTATTTTGTACATGTTGGGAGCTATCCTATGTCCAACTACTGGACTAAGTGTTAAGCACGGTTTTCTTCGTGTTGTGCAAGATGTTTCCAATCTTAGCAACATCAATTGGAGTAAAATGATTTTTCAAGAGTTCATCACATCTGTGAAGAAGAAGCATGAAAAGATCCAGTTTGGATTGCATGGCTGTATTTATTTTCTTATGGTAAACATTTTTACTTTTTCTCATATCTTATAGTATTACTAAATGTTCTTAACGTTATTATGCATTTTTTCACTTGTGAAACTCTTTTATTTAGATCATGTCACTCCGCAAGGATTGGTATTTGAGTACTTTGCAAGCAAGTCACGTCCTCGTGTTAAATTTTGGAGTGATGAAGATGTAAGACTGAAGATTTCTTCACTTACTTCGACCTATGGAATTTGTGCCCTATAAGGTACAAATTAAGTGTATATATATTTAAACAACTTTGCATATGTTTTATTATGTAATTTTCATGCTAGAATTAATTATAAAATGATGAATGTATAGTTTACCATATTCTTATTTTTTTGTTTGTTCATTCTTGTTTTATGTTTTCACTCCTATCTTAGCATTTGTTAGTAATGACAATTTCTTATATGAATATGTTCATAATGAGAATTTGCTTTACTTTAACATGTATAGATTCGAGTTATGATCAATGACAGCAACACATCTATTCCCTCTCCAATGGCTTACATAGCTGATATTATTCCCATTTTTATAAACTTTATTTTCAAAAATTTGACAAGGTTGTTGACACATTGGAGAAGGTTAACAATAAACTTGACAGTCTTGCAACAGTAGTATATGGTTTGTCTACTACTATGATTGGGATGCAAAATGATTTGCATGTGCAATCTGGTCAAGGTAAGAAGGAAACAACATTGCATAATAAGGATGACTTGCAAAATGCAGAAGATTGCAATGAAAGGCAGACTTGTGCTAGTCACTCTAGCGTTAAAAAATAAAGGCGCCTTGTGGATGAAGGAATTGATCCTAAAACCCATCGCTCACCTGCTACATGTAAAGAAGAATCACTTGACACATTATTTGGCCTAATCATTATAAGGTGCCACCTTTAGGGTCCCCTCCGGATAAATATGGTGTGTCAAAGGACTTTTGAAAAGGAGTGATGCAAATGGTGAAGAAAAATCAAAACACACTTGCTGACTCATGGATTGGGAAGAGCAATAAAAACATCAGACTTGATGACTTGTTTGATCATTTGAGGGATTATTTGGATGGCGGTAAAAAGGAACTAGTTGATACGGGAGACTCTTTGTGAGGACCCGAAAATTATTTTTATTTTATCTTATTTCTTTGAGTACATTTTCTTTACTTTATTTTATTTCCTTAATTTCTCATATATATTTATAAATGAGTCAAGTTTTAAATCATTTTTCATGTATAAGTTAGTGCATGTTAAATTCGTAGTGCATTATGGTAGTAGGACCCACTAAAGTGGTGTGTACGATAAATTTTTGAAGAATAGGAGGAGTTTTGTGCAAAGAGATATTATTTTATAAGATGCTAAGGGATAATTAGAGGTTGACAAGACATTTTAGTGATAGGAAGACAAAAGGATGAGAATTAACCATTGGAGGACATTTGTCACACAAGCTTTGGACCTTTGACTTTGACTACAACCTTTCTTAGCCTTTACTGAAACAAAATTTGACCCAAAAAACTTCACTTTCTTACCCTTCTTGGCCGAAACTTTAAGAGGAGAAAAGGGAAGAGAAACTTCATTTTCAACCTCTAATTCTTGCTTGAATCTTGAGTTTTCACCTTAATCTTGCAAAATGCTCCATAAAAAGTGACCTTTACGGAGGATTAAGAGCTTTGGTGGAAAGATTTGGGAGAAAGAAATACTTGGTTTCCATCTCTTCCTAGGGTTTCAAGGTAACCACATCAAGGAACCATCTTCTCTTTTAATACTTGCATATGAGTAGATTTAAGGTTTGGTTTTGATAGTTTTCATGAGAAATTTCATAGTTTGAGTGGTGATTCAAAAATTTTAGCTTTGATGGTAAAATTTCAGCTTTAATATAATGGTTTGAATTTGGCTACAATCTAGTAGTTTTTGCCATGTGAATCTTCTATCATTTATATGTTATTTTGGCTTACCAATGAAAAATTTCAGCTTGTAGTTAAAATTTCAGCTTAGGGTTTCAAAATTTCAGCTTTATTGTGGTTGGTTTTGAACTAGAAAATTGGCTATATTGGATGGTTTTGTGATCTTAAACAAGTGTATTTTATAGCTTTTAACTTGTGGTTGTGATTGAGATTAGATTGATATGAATATAGGTGTTGAGTTTGGATGGAAAAATAAAGAAAATAAGGGGAAATGCTGCTGAAATTTTTACTACTTCCTTTCTGGTGAAATAAGTGATATAAGAGAGGTGATTTTGAGTTGGTTGGACTTAAGTTACATGTGATTGTTTGATTTCACTTTGATGGTGATGTATAAGTTGAAATTTTGACAAAATCATGTGTAAAATGAGAGAAAAAGTAATGGTTTCTTCTGGCATGCTTTCTAGTTTCATTTGTCCAACTTTAAACTTGAGGTTGGTTGTTTTCCTTCTAAAAGTTCTGCGTATATCTTAAGTATATTTTGCTAAGTTTCATGAGTTATAACTATCTAAATTTTCCGCTTCTGGTCTCTTACATCTTTTGAGTCTAAGTGTTTTCTTTTCACACTAATAACTTACTTGAATTATTGCCCTAGTATGTACTTGGATTTTCCTTGAATTGCACTTCCAAATTTATCTTTGAACCCTTGTGTTTTGAGAGGCCAACTTGGATAGGTGTATGACCCATAGTTGAGTCTAAAATGTGAACTTCGTTCACTTAAGTTTTGGATAGTTGGACCCTAAATATCTTTTACCTTGGTTTCTTTTAGGGTTTGGCGATATTCAAGAGCCACCCGGAGACGAATGTTATCATTGCTCTGTTTTGAATTGGTGAGTGTTTCAACTGCATGTTCCATGCTACTTGTGGTTCAAAAATGACTTGTTGCTTGAACTGGCTTGTTGCTGCTTAGGAGAGTGTGTATTTTATCACACTCGTCCTCCTCTTCTTGAATGATCTTGTATTTATTTGAATTTGATTGACCTGTACTTGTGTTTATGCTTGTTCTTGACTTGTAAGTGCTGAGTGGTAGCATGTATCACACTCAATTCGAGTGGGAGGTGCCTTTCATTCCCGTCTCTGTACTTTTATCTTGATTAAATCGATTGGAGAGTTTTCTCTTCGACCCTAGTGCTGAGCGGCAGCATGTACCACACTTAATTCGAGTGGGAGGTACCTCTCATTCCCGCTTCAGTACCTCTATCTTGATTAAATCGATTGGAGAGTTATCTTATCGACCACACTTGTTCTTCCTTGGGTATACTCGAATATTACCACCTCTATTACTATCTCTGTTATCTTGGTGTTCGGGCTCAGTAGGGAACTGATCAGTGGACGGAGATTGGAGATAAGCGGTGTTCTACTGGACTTGTTACTATATTTCAAACGTTAACCGGAGTGTCAACGGACTTGGAAGATGTCACTGCGAAACTGACTGCAAGTGAAACACTGTACGGGACTATGTGCTACGCTTGAAATTTGGCAGGAGTACCACATCAGCTGTATCAAAGTTTGAATCCTGGGTGCTCTGCCTAGAACCTGGCAGAAGCCACCGTATCAGTACCGTATCCTTTCTTGCTGGTGTTGAATTGCTTATTTGAATGTTTAAGCTGTTAATGACTCTACTTGTAATTATTTACTATTTCGTTCTAAGATATTGAGATATGTAAAAGATATTCTGCCAATTTGACTGCATGTTTTCTTGGAACTTCGTTGAGCTTCTAACTCATCTCTTTATTGTTTTCCTTAACAGGGTGCGTGATTAGAGAAACAAGAATAGTACAAGTTGTATTAGAAATTTTAAAGTTGTATTTGGCCGGTATTGTATTATAGTACTGTTGCGCCCCATTTTTCGAAAAATAAAATTACGAGTTATAAAATGAATTTTTGATTAATTTTGAGTGAAAATGAGTTTTTGATTTTTAGAGAATAAATAAAGAAAAAAGTCCTAAAACGGGACTTAAAAAAGTGCGAGGATTTTGGCCCAAAATAATAGTCTAAAAAGGGTTTTTAGGAAAAATTGGAGTCGCCATTTGATATTGAATTAAGGTGTACCAAATCACCTAAAAATATGTTTTTTAATAAAAAATAAAAAAACCCTTTTTAGACGGTTCCAGGTCTTCGAAAACAAAAGAAAAGAGTTCGGGAGTCACGGTTGAAAAAAGGGAAGACAAAGATTTGATCTAAGGCATCCTTTCAACCTAACCAAGGTTAGTTGCATGATTTAGTCAAAAATTTTCTTAATTTAACCTATAAAACTTATCACATTTGGATGTTATTATATGGATGCAAATCTAGATCTAATGGATATCGGGAGGGTCGAAATATCTCTTCAAAATTTAATTGGTGTGAATCACATTAATTGTGATGCCCAAAATGATTCTTAGAAGAGATCACGAATATCCAAAGAATGAGACTCGAATAAAAGAAAAATTATAATATATAAGTATAGGTGACCTAAAAAGAGGAATACAACATAACGGGTATGGAGGAGTAAAATTCATGACTCAATTTTCCTTTTTATAGAGGAGATACAAGCATGCTAAAGTTAAAAAGCCATACTCGTCTATTTCCCATATTTGAAGGGTGATTCCCTTAACCTAATCAAGTAAATGAACTAACCTACTTCTAATTTCCTAAATGGAATGCAAGTCTAAATGTCATGTTTCGCACATAGGGGTAAGAAAGATAATATATAGAGGAAATATCATGCAAGATGTGAAAAGATCCTATAATGAAAAACATGTATGAAATGTGATGAATGTCACGCAAAGAATGTGAATGTAGCGCGAAAAAAGGCCAAAAAGGCCTAACGTTAGACTAACCAATTTCTTACAAGTTCTCACTAGCATTGTGCTAGTGAAAGATCGGGAAGAAAGGCCACAACTAGTGTTGGACCTAGTGTGGTGACGTCATGCATTTATTATAACTAAATAAATCATATAAATCCATAATTAAAACAAGTAAACACATAATGCATATAGAGCACATAACACATAAGCATAATTTCTAGATGCAAAACCCTAATGAAAACGAGTAAACACATAAGCACGCAAGCACCCAAGCAAATAAATGCAAATAAGAGTCTAACTATTACATTCGGGGCTCTAACTACAATCAAAGAGGAGAATTCTAAAAATAATAACCTAATATTACATTTATCTAACTAAATACATTTTTAACAAAAACTAAAACCTATCTATTACATAGGCTAGCTAAATACATGTCTTGAACGCCTATCTATTACTACTTGACATTTAAATGTCTCTCAAATAATCATCAAAATTAAATAAAATAAATGAAGTTTAAAATGAATAATTAAAAGAAAAAAACACTCAAAAACATGCAAGTACACATAAAACACATTGGAGCACATAAGAGGATTTAAAATAATAAAAGAAAGTACCTCTCTTGAAGTGATGATTAGATGGGGTGAAATTTGTCCTATTTATACTCCAAAGATCAACAAAATGGTCAAGGTACCAATTTAATTATAAAGAAATGGAAATAATCATGAAATCTACTAATCAAAGTACTTAAATGAAGTATAATTAACAATTAAAGAAGAAAAGTAAATTATATTTAAGAAATCAAAACCACCAGGACCCTATTGTAAAAATTAAGCAAGTTTTTGGGGTCAAATTATAATTATTTTAAAAATTAGGGGAAAAATGAAAGAAAAATAAAGTTTTAGGGACCTATTTGCAATTAAAATAGGAACCTAATTGAAATAAAATTAAAGTTTTTAGGGCCACAATACAATTGTTTAAAAATACAGGGGATTGTTCTGTAAAAAAATGTTTTCTGTTTCTTAATAACAGGCCATGAGGCCATTTTTTTCTTTCTTTGGGCCGAAGATCCTCTTAGCCCAACTAAAGTCCAAGAAAAACAAGCAGGCTAGCCCCTCTTTTTCTAATCAAGCCCAATCGAAAAAATGCATGGGGTTTAACCCTTCAAGTCCATGCCAAAACCCAAAAAATATGCAAGCCAACCCATCACTTTTATCACTCCAGCCCAAGACAAACCAATTAGAATTAACTAAAACCCATTTCCCAGAAAACCAAACAAAACAACCAAATCCAATTCTCCTCTATTTTACCAAAACCCAACAAATTAATAAGTCAACTAAAAATTGTTAAAGTCTAATTTCATCCCAAATTCCAGAATTAATTAACTAAAAGGCATACTTAAAACATACAAAAGAAGATTAAAGATTAAAGGGGTAACAATGATTTATTTGCGGAAGTTTCTGGGCCGCAGTGAAATTAGGCAAAAGTTGGGGGGGTTAAAATGTAATTTTCAAAAAAATATCCATGCAAGCTTCGAAGACACCTGGTGCAACATTTCTTCTGCAATCTTTGCTTTCCGCATTTTATCAAACAGAAGAAGGCATCCAAACAAACATTAAAGTTATGGACCAAATGACAAAACAATGCAACCCTCAACTTCAACCAAATCTTGTTTTCCCAAACACTACATTTAACCACAATATTATGATAGAAAATCCAAATTAATGCTCTCAAAGAATAAAGGAAGTGAAGCTACAAAAGAAGGAATAAAAATGCAGCAAAGATTTCATGAATTTAGTGTAGATCTATGCTTATGTGATAAGGAGAGGAATGAAAGAGACCACCTTTGGCACCCTTATGGAGTCCAATGAACAAGGAGGGACCTAAGAAAATGCCCTCAGAATGCAAGATTTGAGCCACCCAACTTCTGTCAATGAAGGTTCGGGAACTGATGGCGGGGCAGTTTTTTGGGTCGAAGGTTTGGGGGGCTAGAGACTATATTTCAGGGAACTTCCTTTATGAAAATTCTTCTATTGTATGCAAGGATAGTGCAAAAATAGAAAACTTGCTCAGAAGTTAAATAACGATGCTGGAATTTGGTGGCGAAAGGACGCTAGATCACCAACCGTGGCTCACGTTTTTAACAAAAATTTTTTTTGCACTTTTTCCTCTGTTATTTGTCTTTCTTTGCTTTCCTTTCTCCCCCCTTTTCCTCTCCGCTACCCTTCCTTTTTCCTCTTTTGTTCCCCTTTTTCAGCCTCATTTTTGATGATAATTTTCTAGAGAAAACCATCCCTCCAATGTGACGCCCCCACTTCTCCCTAAGGCGAACCAAAGGGTATCCGCGGGACGCCTGCCTAACTCTCGCCCAGGGACTCAAGGGCAAAACAATTCAAGTTTAACTATAAAATAACCAACAGTACAAGTCTAATGAAGAAAGTCGCTTCCATAACCAATATTCGATAGTACACCATGAGTACAAAATGTATCAATCATCCAAATCTTACATTCGACTTCCCCAAAATTTTCATCCAAACCCAATTTATACAAAAATCCGAGTCTAGCCAAGTACATTCAAACCCTAATACAAAAGTAATCAACAAGAGGGTTTTCTTCGAGTTCACTCCAATCCATGCCTGTTAAAGAAACAAAATCTAAAGGGTGAGCAAAACGCTCCGTGAGGCCAAGAAACACACATGCAAGCACATTGTCCCAAATGACAATCCATTTAACGAATAAAGTAGTAATATGCGAGAAATTAGCAATTCGAGCAATAATATGTAAACAGAACAATTCAAGGAAATAGGAGCTCTCAAAAGCTATTTTCCACTTGCGCGATCTAGAACCTCCGGAATTGACACTCCCATCAATCGGGTAGGTTTTGTCCGTAGAACTTCACTTATCATGTCCCCTTTCACCTTACATACCCTGTAATCGGGCCCGCCTATGGTTTGTTTTGGGTGATACTACTTTGAGTATGCCAAGTAAGACTCTCATTAGGTCAAGCTTTTGTTTTCTCATGGTTCGCCCAGGAGCCCGACCAAACCCATGCCGGCTCGAGGTCCAAGGTTAGCCAGTGAGATTTGGGTGTCCCCCATGCTTCATTTGGGTGTCGAGGAGAATTCACTACATCGACGTATGGCAGCCATTAGCATAACCAACATTCATATCATTCAAGCAATTTAACATATCCAAAACAATTTGATAATTTCAAGTTAATGAGTTATTCGTCTTCAAATAAGAACCGGAGTTGGCGATAAAGTACAACATTCGGTCTCCATTTTCCAAAAATCTCAAATTTTCATAAGCGACTACAAGTAAGTTATGTATCGAATTGCATATAGTTTCAACTATTCATCGCACTCTAGACGACTCACCCAACGTAAACCAACGTAGAAACGTCAACTAGAGGTTCAAACGTTCACCGTGGGATTCTCTTGAAGGTCCTCGTGGGTGCTTGAGCAATTAATAATGAACCACTACTTAGAAACTCCAATTATCACAAAAGGTTGCACACTTGTGCAATCTAGAGAAATTTTACGAAAAATGAGCCATAACTTGCTCAATTTCAAGGTTCAAAAGTGGTGTTTAGACACATAAGGAGAAACTAGTTTTCCTTCTTGAAAACAAGTCCAAAATGGTCAAGTAGTGTCGAAGGATAGGGAAGAGTCTCGAAAACTCACTTCCCTTCAAGTTTGGAAACTTTCAGGTTTGAGGTGTACATTTGGAAAAATCATAACTCACTCTCCGTAAGTCCAAAATTGGAAAACTTGGTACCGTTGGAAACTTCTTCCAAAGTACTAAAATTCCCTAGAAGACACTTTTCTATGATTTCTAACGGAAGATATTAAAATATTAGCTCAAAGTTGCTGTTTTATGCTTGCAAAACAGTTTTGGGGTTGGTTTTTCGCCAACTTTGAAAATTCGGAAAAAATTCACAGAATTCGATCTAACCTCTGAAACTCGGAACTCAATTAGAGTTGCAAACAAGGTTTAAAATCCAACAAACGGAACAAGAATCCGAGTTTTGAACACCAAGATACAGTAGCTCAAAGTTGCTAAAACATTGAAGCAAATAGGCAATTTTCCAGGTTGAAGTCACGAACTTTGGGTCTTTGTTTGAGAATCGAAATGAACTCGGATTGGCACCAAATTTGGCTGTATGATACTACCATATGAGGGATATCCCTCTATCAAATTTCATGGAAAACTTCATTCTGGAAGCTAGTGACCGAAGCCACTAAAGTTTCCAAAATTTCCAAGGCAATCTGCCTTGTGCTTTGGTTTTTCTCTTTTCCAAACATTTGGCCAATGAAATTTCTCAAACAAGATTCATTTAGGAAAACAAGGTCTGAGAAACATCCATGTTGCATTTGGTAGGTGATTAACACAAGAAATACGAAATAACAAGTCCCAATCAAAGCTAAGGCATCAACTAGCCAAAAGAGGGTTTTCGACCTCTGAGTCAGTTCAAACTTTGGCCACAACTCACTCAATTCAACTCGAATTGAGCAGGTCAGTGGCATTGAAAACTAGATTCATAAGGCTACAATTTATTAGAAGAAATTTTTCAAAATCTATCCACAACTAGCTCATATTTGAGCATTAAGTTGCTGCTCAAACAGGGCTCTCTGTGAAAACGTGAAACAGGACAGTCAGGTTCAGATGGTTGGTACGGATCACTCGGGTGAATCAGAACATGTATTTTATACCGGAAATGGGAATGTCTAGTTTCCAGTGCAAAATGGCACTCGATTTTGACACGTTGGAGCAAAAGATATGGCCGAAACAAGAACACTGCCAGGGCCGTGACGTGAAAATTTTCCAGGTTTACTACTTACGAAATTAAACATTTGGCCAACCAATTCATGGAAATTTTTTGATGAAACTTTCTACACATCTCATACAACATATAAAATCATAAATAAGCCATTAGATCACAAAAATTCGCCCTAAAGGCCACGGACAACCTAAGGGCAGAATCGGAAAATTTCTCTCCTTCTACCTTTGAACTTCCTTCATAAACTCACTTAGTTCTACTAATTTAAGCACTAAAACCAACATTAATAACATTAAAACTCATCAAATCAGCCCAATGACATAGTGGAATTCATAGAGCCCACACAATAATTTCACCATAAATCAAGCTACCCACATGATCATATGAGCTTATACGTGCAATACTACTTCCATAAACTAAGATTTGCAAAGTTGATCGTTGAATACCTTTCTTGATGACTTAAGCAGAAATTTTCGGTCCAAAAGTGCCCAAGAAAACCGTGGAAAGCAGTCCCTTTTTGTAGCAAGATGATCACCAAGTGCTTGCAAAGTGTGGTTAAATTTTGGTGTGATTTGGTGGAAGTTTGATGAAGAAAATTGAAGAACTTTGGTTGGTTTTCTTCCTCCTTGTGGCCGGCTGTCTTGAGGTGAGAAAATGAGAGTTTCAGCCGTGCACTTGAGGTAGAAAAGAAGGGTTTTGATCTGGTGTAATGCTTCCATGAGAAGCTAAAATGAGTGGCTAAGAATGACTCAAAAGTCAACTCTCTCCCCGCGCGCATTCGCGCGTGTTTCGTGCTCGATTCCTCTCGAGTTTGTTTCACTTGGTGCACTAAACCTCTAATGCACTTATTTCATACTAATATTATTCACTCATAATAGTTTAGAAATAATTTCTAAAATCCTCCAATTAGTCGCGCGTGCGAAAACGCGAACTTCCGTCTTGTGCGCGATAACGCGAAATCTCTAAGAAATTCTTATAACGATAGTATAACTAACTATCACTTGAGTATTTAAACTTAAAAATAACCATTTTAGACTAATGTACAAGTCTCCAATTTTCCAAGTTATTGTATTCTCGAATCGATTATTATTTCCAAACGCGCATTCACTATTCACACTTAACGAGCTTTCAAAAATTAAATTTTGAAACGAGTCACTTTAAAAATATAACTAAGCTATAGACCATGTAATTAGGTCTAAAAAGGTTAGAAAATAATATTCGAAACAAGGGCAATAAATATTTAAATAAGCCAGTAATAGAGTTTAAAATAAGTAAATTTGCGGGTCCTCACATGAGTCTAGTATTACTTTCTCAAATCTCCAATAAATTTGCCTCAGCGTTCTTTCGAAAACTATCGACGCGCGAGCGGTATGCACTTAATTAGAACTCATTCACCTTTAATTCCTCAATTAACTTTTCTTACTCTACTATTGATCATTCTTAATTTCCCAATAATTACACTCTCGAATGAATATCCTCGAAACATATGTATTCATTATTTCTCACTTAAACGAATCTCCGAAAATTAAATTTGCTAACGACGTTTTAAAAACATAAGGAAGACATTGTTCCATATGAATGGACTTAAAATGGTTGAAATAATTATTTGGAGAAAACAGGTGAATAAATATTTAAATAAATCAATAATATTCGATAAAATAAGAAATTTTTCGAGTCCTCACATCCTCCCCTCCTTAAAAAGAATTTCGCCCTCGAAATTCACACTTAGGACAAGGTTATTCCCTTCATGGTTAAATCTATCAGATCAATCACTAACTTACGTTTTCCAACTTATACTTTACAATTCCTATCCATTCAACTAGTATCAAACCTTGATTTTTCCCCAATAGCATTTTAACTTCCAAGTCATATGGCAGCTTAATCCGCTTCATGTCTACCTCAAATAGGTTGTCTTCACTTCTTTAATGCAATTATCATAGCCACTAACCCCAAATCATGAGTTGGCTACTTTCTCTCGTGATATTTTAACTTTCTAGAGACATATACAATCACCTCATCATGTATTATTAATATACATTCTAAACCATCCTTTGAAACATTGTATAAATCACAAGCTACCTCCTCCGCTCGGTAAGGCTAACATAGGTACCGGTTAAACACTTTTCACTTTTAAAATCCTTCTTCGCATTATAATCCCAAATAACTTGCCAGGTCTTGCACTCTTAGGAAAGTCCTTGATAAACCAAAGGTAATATTCGGCTAATTCTAAGAACTCCAAATTCGATAGGATTTCCTGGTCGTTTCTCTTAAACAGCTTCCACTTTAGTTGAATCAATAACAATTCCTTCCATAGATTTGTATACCTAGAAAGGCTACTTCTTTCAATCGAATTCACATTTATTGAACTTAACGAAAGCTGGCGCTCTCTCGAGTTTGTAAAACTATCATCAGGTGTCTTTCATGATCTTTTCAAACCTTAGAGTATACCGATATATCATCAATAAATGCCACCGCAGATTAATCCAAATACGATTTAAAACCCCGATGCAGTAAGCCATAATTGCTGCTAGTGCCTTAGTCAATCCAAAGGGCGTAACTGAAAATTCAAAATGTCCCATCTTAAATTGGGAGTAGTCTTAAACACATTAGTTTCTAGATCCTCAACTAGTAATAGCTTTACTTTAAATTCAACTTGAATAGTACCACGGCCCTTGCCATTGATCAAAATTCTCGTTTATGTGAGGCGACAGAGTATTTGTTCTTAATAGTCACATCGTTCAAATCTCGATGGTCTATATATATATATAGTCTCAAACTTCCATTCCAAATACGATATCCGGTCCCTTAACCATTAGGCTCATTAAATCTATCAAATATTTCCTTTCACTAACCCAAATCTCACAACTTTAATATATCAATTTGGCAATCAAATATTGGGTCCCAACTTCAACACTAAATTCTCAATTTGGTCCCGATCCCTGGTCGTCTCCAGACCTCGGATGGCCTATATCTCAAGTACAATCTTGACCATATCTACTACCGTTCATGTCTCACCATAATCTAAAAGTGTGGGACAAGTTTAAATATACATATAAGTCATAAATCAATTAAAAGCGAAGTAAATTTTCATTTGCCATAATCATAATAGTTACATCCAGTTGGGAGAGGTTTATCAAATCATTTCAAAAGAAAAGGGAAACAACAAGATTATAACAAAACGTGCCAAGTTGCCAAGATACAAAAGAACAAAAGACTTTCCCTCTTACAAAAGATCAAACTTCCAAAAGTGCTAGTCTAGATTAGGGCAAAACTACAGCCTCTATCCCTCGAGTGGAGTCAAAACCATCCTTACTCGTAAACTTCCACTACTAGCATCCCCTTCATAGCCATTAGCACTAAATACTCCCATCTGGCACTTGATTGCTCTGTAGCAAATCTAGTTGGCTGCTGAGTATTTCCTCTTTTTGTTAGGGGTATAGGGCAACTTGAAATCTTATGTGTGGTACTACCGCAATACAAGCACTTTCCCGATTTCTTCCAACATTCATTCTCCGTGTGGTTGGCTTACCACAGTATCCACAATTCACACGAGAAGTCATGGCGTGACCAGTTTGAGGTTTCCTTTGTATTTCTTTTCCAGTTCTACGTTCTTCGTAGCAACTCCGTTTTCTCTGCATATTCTTGTTTTCCACCGTCCCTTCCAGTAGTCAGCTAATTCCTTTGAAATTCCACTCATTCTGAGAATGTCCATTTTCTTGCGTATTTCTTCCAAAGTTGTCATCTTATCGGTTGGCTTAAGTCAAATGTTAGCCTGCCAGGTAACATCAAAGGATCAAAATAAGCAGCTATCCACAATGGAATTTCTGGGCCATGTCACTCTTTCATTATTTGGCTTATAAGTTATTTCCAACTTATAAATCTTACCTACTCTCAGTTTAACATGGGACGGGGTTCTTGAGTCTCTACAAGATTATTATCATTACTTCTAAATATAACGAAATAACGGAGATCTTATTCCTTAAAAGTTTCACATCATAATTCACTCTCCAATACTCAATTACAAAGTGCCGAGAAGAAAACCCCTAACCTCTTGCCTTCACCTAGTGTCTTATTTTATCCTTCAAATCAATTTACTATTTTGAGGTTAGATTTTCCCATAAACCTAGATAGGCGAACTTCAAGAACCATTTCATTTTCACACATTTCTTGATTCTTAGGTTGGCTTATTGGTCTAAAACTTCGGTGCTTAACCAACCGTGTTAGGACATCAATCATATGGTCAATAGTAGTAGCTACGTGATTGTTTTCCCTTCATTTCTAGGGTTTGGTTCAATCCAACAGTCGTTCCCTAATTCCATTCCCCTGGAGCTCAGGGTTGCGTAACCCCTCGTCCTCGATTCTCCTTTCACTTCTTTGACAGCTCATACAATTTAAACATTTATAAAAGCATGACATAATAGGGGTACACATAAAATGAAGTTGAAAAGTGACACTTTGATCACACAAAACGAAAATAAAGGGAAGACACCGAGATAATCACAAATGTGTACAACCTAATCATAGATTTGAAGTCATAAAACAATAAAGTCAAGCATCTCATGAGTAATATTTAATTGCTTTAAAAAGGTAGGAAACATAGTGAAACAAAATACAAAATGCAATGGCCTTTAAGCGAGCACCACCCATCTATCTTTAGCAAACTATTAAGATAGTTCAAATCACTAACTTTGTGATTGGCGAAGCCAAAAGTCTCTACTACCTCCGTAGGATCATTTTCATTTCCAGCCACTAGGAGTTTTAATCTCATGTCCCTTATCGAGTATCTTGTTATTCTCCACTTGTTCAACCAAAGGTAACATACCCAACCCATCGACTTATTCATCCGGTCTTTAATTTCGTGTACTACCCTAACAAATCAGTTCTTAGCTTTTTCGAAACTGTTCACTAGGAGCCTTTGTCTTTTCCTCACTCCTCAAGTACCTCGGTTTCCACTTCAAAAATTCTAATAGTCTGGGTATCGACAATTGCCTCGATCCTCAATTATTCTCTTGAACTACCTAATTTCCTCGAATAATCTCCTCAAATATCGGTTATCGCTAATATCACATTATTTGGTACAAGTAAGTCCTCTAAAAATCAAGTGAAGGTCCTAGTTCGGCGAAATGAGTTATATCTCCAACGTGCTTCCTTAAGCCCTTCTCGACATTGGCCATCGGAATGCGTCCCTGAGACGGTTCAATACCTCCGTTACCTTCCGTAGCTTACAATTAAAGTTAAAAGCTTAAATGGATCCAAGAATACTAATTAAACTAGATTTGATCATCTCATACTATTCCACATATCTCTTACAAGATCAAGACTCCCAATTATCCATTAATTCAAACCTAGGTTCTAATTTTCATCTCCACAAGCAGTCACTTAACTTCCAAACCAGTTCCACAGTCTGGCATCCTAAACTCCAAGCTTAGGATACACAACAGAGATTTGAAACCTAAGCTTTGATACCAACTGTGACGCCCCCACTTCTCCCTAAGGTGAACCAAAGAGTTATCCGCCGAGACGCCTGCCTAACTCTCGCCAGGACTCAAGGCAAAAACAATTCAAACTTAACTATTAAATAACCAACAATGCAAGTCTAATGAAGAAAGTCGCTTTTCATAACCAATATTCGATAGTACACCATGAGTACAAAAATGCATCAATCATCCAAATCTTACATTCGATTCCCAAAATTTACATCCAATCCCAATTTATACAAAAATTCCGAGTCTAGCCAAGTGCATTAAAACCCTAATACAAAAGTACATCACAAGGGGGTTTTCTTCGAGTTCACTCCCAATCCATTCCTGTTAAAGAAAACAATCTAAAGGGTGAGCAAAACGCTCGTGAGGCCAAGAAACACACATGCAAGCACATTGTCCAAATGACAATCCCATTTAACGAATAAAAGTAGTAATATGCGAGAAATTAGCATTCGAGCAATAATATGTAAACAGAAACAATTCAAGGATATAGGAGCTCTCAAAAGCTATTTTTCCACTTGCGCAATCCAGAACCTCCGCGAACTGACACTACCGTCAATCGGGTAGGTTTTGTCCGTAGAACTTCACTTATCATGTCCCCTTTCACCTTACATACCCCTGTATCGGGCTCGCCTGTCGTTTGTTTTGGACGATCTGTTTCGAGTATGCCAAGCAAGAACCTCTCATTAGGTCAAGCTTTTGTTTTCTCATGGTTCGCCAAGGGCCCGACCAAGCCCACGCCGGCTCGAGTCCAAGGTTAGCCAGTGAGATTTGGGTGTCCCCCATGTTCATTTGGGTGTCGAGGAGATTCACTCCAGCGACGTATGCAGCCATAGCATACAAATTCATATCATTCAAGCATTTGACATATCCAAACATTTGATAATTTCAAGTATGAGTTATTCGTTTCAAAATAAGAACGAGTGGCGATAAAGTACACATTCGGCTCCATTTTCAAAATCTCATTTCATGGATAACAAGTAAGTATGTATCGAATGCATATAGTTTCAACTATTCATGCACTTGACACTCACCAAGTAATCCAAGTAGAAACGTCACTAGAGGTTCAAACGTTCACCGTGGGATTCTCTTGAAGGTCCTCGTGGGTGCTTGAGCAATTAATAATGAACCACTACTTAGAAACTCCAATTATCACAAAAGGTTGCACACTTGTGCAATCTAGAGAAATTTTACGAAAAATGAGCCATAACTTGCTCAATTTCAAGGTTCAAAAGTGGTGTTTAGACACATAAGGAGAAACTAGTTTTCCTTCTTGAAAACAAGTCCAAAATGGTCAAGTAGTGTCGAAGGATAGGGAAGAGTCTCGAAAACTCACTTCCCTTCAAGTTTGGAAACTTTCAGGTTTGAGGTGTACATTTGGAAAAATCATAACTCACTCTCCGTAAGTCCAAAATTGGAAAACTTGGTACCGTTGGAAACTTCTTCCAAAGTACTAAAATTCCCTAGAAGACACTTTTCTATGATTTCTAACGGAAGATATTAAAATATTAGCTCAAAGTTGCTGTTTTATGCTTGCAAAACAGTTTTGGGGTTGGTTTTTCGCCAACTTTGAAAATTCGGAAAAAATTCACAGAATTCGATCTAACCTCTGAAACTCGGAACTCAATTAGAGTTGCAAACAAGGTTTAAAATCCAACAAACGGAACAAGAATCCGAGTTTTGAACACCAAGATACAGTAGCTCAAAGTTGCTAAAACATTGAAGCAAATAGGCAATTTTCCAGGTTGAAGTCACGAACTTTGGGTCTTTGTTTGAGAATCGAAATGAACTCGGATTGGCACCAAATTTGGCTGTATGATACTACCATATGAGGGATATCCCTCTATCAAATTTCATGGAAAACTTCATTCTGGAAGCTAGTGACCGAAGCCACTAAAGTTTCCAAAATTTCCAAGGCAATCTGCCTTGTGCTTTGGTTTTTCTCTTTTCCAAACATTTGGCCAATGAAATTTCTCAAACAAGATTCATTTAGGAAAACAAGGTCTAAGAAACATCCATGTTGCATTTGGTAGGTGATTAACACCAAGAAATTCGAAATAACAAGTCCCAATCAAAGCTCAGGCATCAACTAGCCAAAAGGAGGGTTTTCGACCTCTGAGTCAGTTTCAAACTTTGGCCACAACTCACTCAATTCAACTCCGAATTGAGCATAGTTAGTGGCATTGAAAACTATATTCATAAGGCTACAATTGCTTAGAAGAAATCGTTATCAAAATCTGTCCACAGCTAGCTCATATTTGAGCATCAAATTGCTGCTCAAAACAGGGCTCTCTGTGAAAACGTGAAACAGGATAGTCAGGTTCAGATGGTTGGTACGGATCCCTCGGGTGGAATCAGAACATGAATTTTACTGATGGAAATCTGGGAATGTGTAGTTTCCAGTGCCGCAAACGGCACTCGATTTAGACATCGGAACAAAATGATATGGCCGAAACAAGAACACTGCCAGGGCAGTGACGTGAAAACTTTTCCAGGTTTGTTACCTTACGAAATTTCAACATTTGGCCAACCAATTCATGGAATTTTTCAATGAAACTTTCTACACATCTCATACAACATATAAATATCATAACTACACCATTAGATCCACAAAAATTCGCCCTAAAGGCTACGGACAACCTAAGGGCAGAATCGAAAAATTTCTCCCTTTCGCTACCTTTGAACTTTCCTTCATAAACTCACTTAGTTCTACTAATTTAAGCACTAAACAAACATTAATAACATTAAAACTCATCAAATCAGTCCAATGAGGCATAGTGGGAAAACATTAAACAAAATTCATTATCATATCTATAACAAATAAATAAATAACTATATGAATGAAATGCAATAGAGTTAAAATGGCTAACATGACAAAAATCTTTAGGTCCTCACACTCTCTCCTCAAAAGAATTTCGTTCTTGAAATTCTCACCTTGTCTTGCAAATAGTGCAGGATATTTCTTTTGCATTTTCTTCTCTACTTCCCAAGTTGCTTCTTCCAACTCGTGATTTTTCCAAAGGACTTTAATCAAGAGAATTTACTTGTTTCTTAGTTCTTTCACTTTTTGATCTAGCAGTTGCACCGGTTGTTCTTTGTAGGTTAGGGTCTCATCAATTTCAATATTTTCTAACTAGAGCACATGAGTTGAATCTGGATGGTACTTCTTTAGCAATGAGACATAAAAAACATCATGAGTTCTGGATAAACTCACAGGTAACTCTAACCGATAAGCAACTTTTTCCACTCGTTGGAGGATTTTAAAGAGTCTCACATATCTCGATTTTAGTTTCTTACCCTTTCTGGTCGTGACATTTCTTAGTGGTGTGATCTTAAAAAACAATCTATCTCCAAGGGTTGCAGTAATTTAGATGGTTTCTAGTGTTTGGTTTTCACTTGTTGAAAGGTAAGACAAGTTTGGGCAAACTGAGAGATATTTCTTTTCATGTTGTCCCACCAATACAACCCCTTTAGCTCTTGATACATTTTACTACTTCTGGGATGTACGGTATATTTGGAACGATGAGTCTCCTCCAAAATTTTACTTTTTAACTTCTCATCTTTTAGTATTACTAGCCGGTCTCAGAATTTTGTAATTCTATCGAGTCAAATTTTAAAATCTAGTAACTCTCCCTTTTGTATTTTTTTCCAACCACTTTTGCACCATAGGTTCTTTCACTTACGCCTCTTTAATCCGATCCAATAAAGTAGATCTCACTGTAATATTTTCAAAAAATTACTTTCTGTCTTTCAAGACGAGATTTCCATTCACTGATTTTCTCCAACAAAATCCCATTCCTTAACCATTAAACTGGTCACTTGAGCTTTCGACTTAAAACATCTGCCACTACATTGACCTTTCCAAAATGATAAATAATAGTACATTCATAATCCTTCAAAAATTCTATCCACCGATGTTGGCTCAAATTCAATTCTTTCTGAGAAAAGAGATATTTAAAACTCTTATGATCCGTATATACCTTAAAAATTATCCCATACAAATAATGCGGCCATTTTTTCAAAGCAAAAATTATAGCAACTAATTCTAAGTCATGGGTTGGGTAGTTCTACTCATGGGGTTTCAACTTTCTAGAGGTGTAAGCAATAACGTTCCTATTTTGCATTAGTACACACCCTAATCCTTCTTTTGAGACATCTATGTACACCGTGAAACTCTCCTTCTCCTTTGGCAAAGCTAAGACTGGCGCAGTGGTCAGACGCTTCTTTAACTCTTGGAAACTAGTCTCACACTTCGCATTCCAAATAAACTTACCATGTTTCTTAGTCAACTCGGTTAAGAGCCCTGCAATTCTAGAAAAGTTCTGGATGAATCGGCGATAATATCTTGCTAAATCCAAGAAACTACGGATCTCGGTTGGGTTCTTTGGTTGCTTTCATTTAGCAACAGCTTCCACCTTAAACAGATCTACAGTGATTCCATCTTTTGAGATTATATGCCCTAAAAAACGATATTTTCTCCAACCAAAACTCATATTTTACTGAATTTGGCATACAACTGATGCTCCCTTAGGGTTTGTAAAACTATTTTCAAATGTTGTTCATGTTCCTTATGAGTCTTAAAATAAACCAGAATATTATCAATGAACACCACGATAAATTGGTCCAAATAGGGTTTAAAAACTCGATGCATTAAATCCATGAAAGCGGATGGAGCATTCATCAGTCCAAAAGGCATTACGGCAAAGTCAAAATGCCCATATCATGAATTAAAAGCAGTTTTAGGCACATCTTCCTTCTTGATCCTTAATTGGTAGTATTCTTGCCTAAGATCCAACTTAGAAAACACCACGACTCCTTGCAACTGATCAAATAACTCATCAATATGCAGTAAAGGATATTTGTTCTTAATTATAATATTATTCAAGCGCCGAATATCTATACATAATCTTGAACTCCCATATTTCTTCTTAACAAATAGGACTAGAACTCCCCACGGGGATTCACTTTCTTGAATAAATTCTCGTTCTAACAAATCTTGCAATTGTACTTTCAATTCCTTCAATTCAGCAGGTGCCAACCTATAAGGATTTTTTGAAATGGACATTGTTCTGAGTACCAAGTCAATTTTAAATTTCACCTCTCTTTCTGATGGCAATGATACCAGCTCATCAGGAAAAACGTCTGAATATTTTCTTACTACTGATACATTTTTGATTTTCATCTTATCCCCTGGAGTGTTGATGAGAAAAGCTAGGTACCCTTGAGCTCCTTGACTCAATAATTTTTTAACTCGAATGTCCGAAATAAGAGTGGACGAGCCTAATCTACCCCTCACATCTAGTCTTAAAGTGGCTTCTCAAAGTATACCAAATTCAACCTTTTGTCCTACAGTCTAATCGAGCATGATATCGAACTAACCAATTCATCCTTAGTATGATGTCATACCCTCTGATGTCTAATCTTATTGAATCTACCAACAATTTTCATTCTCCAACACCAATCTCGCAATTCTTATAAATAGTGTTAGTAATTAGACATTGATCACCAGTAGGGATCCTAACTTCCAGATCATAGGGTCACTGATCAGGTTTAATATCAATTCCATACATGAAAATAGGAGTTACAAAGGAATGAGTTGAACCGGGATCTATCAGGATCTTAACCAAGTGATGGAAAATAGGGATCGTACCTTCAACAACTTTAGATAAATCCGGGGTTTGGTGTTGATCTATTGCATACACTTTAACTAGCACTCTCAGCCTACTCCCTCCTATATTTGATTGCCTTGTCTGATCGTTGAGTGTCACTCCCTTCTCTATACAAATTCAGGCAATTGCTAATCCTGTGCTGATTACTTTCACAACGCAAACATTTTTGCCCATTCCTCTAACACTCACTCTCAGTATGGTTAGATTTTCCACAAAATCCACAAGTTACACGAGAAACTGTTGCTTGCCCTCCTTGTGAGGTAGTTCTTTATTGTTCTTGCCCACCTTGAGCTCCTCTTGACGGAGCTCCTCTCAGCATCCCCGAAATTCTAACGCCTCCTACTCCTCTTGTGATGCCCTCATTTCTCCCAAAGCCGAATCCAAGAGTCTCCGCGAAACGCCTGCTCAGCTCTCGTCAGGACTCGATACAATTCAATTCTAATTTAAAGATAACAACCAAATAATTAAAGAATTGTACGAAAAAAAGTCGCTTTCTTAATTAAATATTCAAAAATACAACACTAGAAGTCGGCTAATTAAATACAATCCAAAATACTAATCAAAAGTAATCAAACCGGTTTCTCGAAAATTCTTTCCATTCCAAGTTCCTGTTAAGGAAAACAAAGCTAATGGGGAGAGCTGACACTCAGTGAGACCAAGAAAACATGCAAACACATAGTTCACATAGTCATGGCATTTGTACGAGAATTAAAACAAGAAAATTTAAATAATTCATAAATAGTAAAAACGCACATTCAATAAGGATACAAGAGTTTCTCAAGAGCTAGATTCCACTTGTTTCGCCAAGACTTGATCAAATACTTCCCGTGATGATACTTCGTCATCCAGGTGGGTATTAAATCCATAGAACTTCACTTACTCTTCCCCGTTCAACGTTACACCCCTTATCTCGGATCCGCTCTTCTTTTATATAAGGCGATACTACTCGAGTATGCCAAACGAGATCTCTCAACTAGATCAAGCCTATACAATTTTTCTTATAACTCACCAAACTTCACGACCAACCCCATGCCGGTTCGAGTCCCAAGGTCGGCCGATGAGTTTGGACGTCCCCCACTATTATATATATATATGAGTCGAGGAGATTCACTTCAATCAATATTGATTCAACATAGTGTAATTCACTATTGCAACACTTCACTTTATTCATTTGGCAAACTTCATTTTCTACAATTCAAATGTAATTCACTTAAAAGAGAATGAGTGCAATAAAGTATACACTCGACTCAACACTTGCAAAATACTCAATTAATGAGAACAATTAAGCACGTAGCAACACTTCATACACTTGACACTCACCAAGTCAAAAAATAAGTAAGTGAGCCAGTAAACTTTTAGGCGTCCGCTCCAAGATTCTCTTGAACGCCTGAGCAAATACGAGTAACTTTCACTCACAATCACGCATTAACCAAGAAAGAATGTATACTTATTTAGATTAGGTCAATGCCCTAAAAGAGAACTTTAATCTCTCAAAAATCGAGGTTCAAAAGTGAGAAGTTAAAGTCCCAAGAGAGACTTGCCTCTTCCATGAAATTGAGTTTAAAACAGTCCATCGTTTTCAAGATAAGGTGACGAGTCTTCAAAAGCTCATTTCATAAGAAATCAGGAAATTTCAACTTTAAGTGACAAACTTGGAAAAATCAAACCTTGAGTTTGACATATCTAAAAATAGAAAACTCTACACCGTTGGAAACTAGATTCAGAGTACTAAAAGTTCCTAGAAAACACTTTTCCAAGATTCTAAACGAAAAGCACTCATTTTTCAGTTCAAAATTTCAGTTCCAAGAAGACAGGTTTGAACCAGTCTTGGTTTTCCAGCAATCTTTGGAAATTCGGCATAATTCACAAAAAGTGAATCAGCCCTTGAAATTTTGTACGCTGATCAGAAATTTTCAGATTTGAAGAGCCATCTTTGGCGCGTTATTTGGGTATCGACATGGTATTGAAATTACACCAATTTTGGTACACTTAAACTTCCATATATGGACTACTTTCCTATCAAATTTCACACAAAAACTCATGTGGGAAGGCCGTTAACGAAATGACCAAATTTCAAAAAATGTTTCAAGACTAATCTGCCCTCTTGCTTTTCTTTCTTTTCCAAACGTTTTGCACAGTGAAATCAGCCCCAATTCGATCCATTTTTAAACCAAGGTCCTATAAACATTTAATAAGCAATTGACATCAAAATTTTTCGAAACAAAATATCTCAAAACAAGTTTGACCATTCGGCTAGCAAAAAGGGAAAAACTGTCCAGTTTTCCAGCTTTGTTGCACTTTCGAAAGTAGACCACATCTCACTCAATACAAGTTTAAATTAAGAATGGTTGGTGGCGTTGGAAACTAGGTTCAAAATGAAACATTTTATCAGAAAGATTCGTTCCCAAAATCAATTCACAAATGAGAGAAAATAGAGCCACAAGACGTAGCTTCTCCATTCCTCTCGGACAGACAGTCACAACAGGACAGTCAACTTTGTTAAATCACTACGATTCACTCAGTTCGAACTAGCAGATGAGTTTTATACCGTTGGAAAGCTATGAATGTCTAGTTTTGAATGCCACTAACAGCACTCAATTTCAAATTTTGTACAGAATGTTACATTCAAATAAAGAGGTACTATTCGGCTACCCAGATCACCATTTCCAGATTTCTTTCTTTTTCGAAAACTCTAGTTTTAAGCAACCAATTGAAACGATTTCTGGTAGACACTTTATACACACAATATACAACATATATCACTCAATTTCACAGTCAAATAACCATTAAAATTTTGAAATTCAAGCAAGATAATGACAGAATAGTTTCGGCCAGCACACATCTCACCAATTTCCCAACTTTCTCTTCATTTTATAACCATAAACCTTTCATATAACACATAAACACAACAATCAAGCACTTTAATTCTCAAGTCAGCTACCTATAATCCACCTCAAGGCCGCTAGCCTAAAGATTAAAGTAAGAAATAAAACACCTCAAGTCCGCTAGCCTATTCCTTACTTAGGGTTGTAAACCCATAGAAACCAACAATGATTTCTTGAAGGAAATGGAAAGATTGGTAGAGTTCAAGGGTTACCTCTAACCCTAGATGAGAAATCAGATTTTTCACCACAATTCCTTCAAGAAGCTCCACAAGGTGATGTCTTTCTCCAAACTAGAGTGATTCTCCAAGAACTAGAAGATTGGATGAAGTTTTGCTAGCAAGATGGAAGCTTGAAATGAAGAGTTTTCTTCTTCCTTTTCCCTTGCTGGTTTCGGCTGACCAAGAGAGAAAGAGAGAGTGTTTGGTAGGTATGAATCTTGTCTTGGAAGCTTTAAAAAATTGTGGCCAAGAAGCTTTGCAAAAGTCAACTTCCAATAGTGTTGCGCGCGGGTTTCATACCACCGTTTTCTCTCGGGTTTGATACATTCATGCACTAATCATCCAATGTAATTCCTTTAACACTGTAATTACTCACTTTTACGAGTCTAAAATTAATTTCTCAAATTTTCAATTAGTCGCACGGTGCGACTTTTGAGAAACTATTGACGAAGCGTAGTAAAAGCGAAATTTTGAACTCACTCACATCTAATCTCTCAATTAACTTTTCTTAGTCTACTATTAATCATTCTTCATTCTCCAAAATTATTGCACTCTCGGATCGAATATTGTCTCGAACAACGTGTACTCGTTATTTCTCGTTAAACGAGCCTCCGAAAAATTAAATTTGCTAACGGGACGTTTTAAAAATATAAGTGAGACATTCCTCCATGTAAATAGATTTAAAATGGTTGAAATAAATTATTCGGAGAAAATAGGTGAATAAATAATTAAATAAACCAGTAAAATAAGATAAAAATAAGAAATTTTTCGGGTCTTCACATCCTTTCCTCCTTAAAAAGAATTTCGTTCTCGAAATTCACACCTAAGATATGCTTATCATTAAGTTATGCTTATCAGATCAGTCAACAACTTACACTCTCCAATGCATAACTCACAATTTCAATTCACCCAATTAGCAATTAAACTTTGATTTTCCCCAATAGGCATTTTAACTTCCAAATCATAGGGTAAGTTAATCGGTCTCATGTCTACCCCACTCATAAATCTAGGGTTTGACAAAGAGTGAGTCATATCTGGGTCACTTAGAACCTTAGTTAAGCAATGAAAAACAAGAATCCATACCTTCAACGACCTTAGAGGAATTGGAAACCTGTTGATGGTCTAATGCATAAACTCTAGCCGTAGTTTTAGATCGACTTCCTCTAGCACTAGTTTGTTTAGATGCCGACTTTTCTGGCCTTTGAGTACTACGTCCTACCTTCGGCACTCTTGGACAACTTGCGAGCTGATGCTCGGTACTACCACAGTACAAGTATTTTCCCGATTTTCTTCAACAATCATTTTTCACATGATTGGACTTGTCACAGTAGCCATAACTAACGTGAGGAGTCACGGCTTGACCACCAAAAGGCGTTTCTCTCACTTGACCTTGCCCATTGTGGCCTCCTCTTGGTTGAGTCCCTTTTGGTGTATTGGATGTCTCTACTCTTCCCATTCCTTTTTTCTTTTTAGAAGGTGGGGCACTTTTACTTACTTGTCCAGGAGAGTAACTAGGAGTGTTCCTTTTCTTAGCATAGAAATCCCTAACTTGTAGCCTTGCACTTTTGACTCTCTGTGCTTTCTCTAAGGTTTCAGTGAAAGTAGAGATTTGGGTTGCCGCCAAACCCTTTTGAATCTCCACGTTAAGTCCTTGCACAAAGCGTCTTACCCTTTTCCGCTCATTAGTCACCAATTCTGGAGCATACTTAGATAACTTAGTAAATTTTCCTTCATATTCAACCACGCTAGAAGTCCCATGTCTCAACTTTATAAATTCATCTTCCTTTTTTTCTTGAATCAAGGGTGGGAGAAATTTTTCATTAAACGCTCGGGTAAAGTTTTTCCAAATTCAAGGGGTCTGCGCTCTTTCTCATTTTTTCCTTATCACATCCCACCAAGCACGTGTAACACTCTCAAATTGAAAGGCAACAAAGTTCACTCGTCTCTTCTCAGTATAGTCTAGGGCGGCAAATATATTGGTCATTTTCTCCAACCAGTTCTCCGTTAATTCAGGGTAGGGTCCTCTAATAAATTTAGGCGGGGCAAATTTCAAAAATCTCTCCAAAACTTTATCATCCCCTCTATCTTGAGCCCCAAGTTGATTAATAGGTCCTTGACCTTTTCGCTCTGCTAATCGGTCTAAAATATCCGTCATGCGGTTGATGGCAGTAGTCACCTGGTTACTCTCTACATGTCCTTGTCCTTGGGTCGGCCCAATTGCCGATTCTTGATCGCCCCCTAGAGGTTGGGTTTGCCTAACCCCACGCCCCCGACCTCTACCTCTCGTTCGTCCATCCATAATCTTAGTTATGCCTAAATGCAAGAATAGAATTAATTACGCGAGAAAATATTTAAAATACAAGTCAATGCGGAAAACATTTGAAATAATGATAATTAACATATATTAACAATTAAAGATCCATACAAAATCAGTAAGTCATGAGGCATTTACAAAAATATAGCACACATGTGCCACAAAAGTGCAATTAGTCATGCAATAGACGCCAAGAGCTTTACAAGCGTCACTCCAACTAATTCTACTCACAAAAAGTCAAAAGTCAACATTCTAGTCTAGTTCGCATCCAAACCACTAGTCTGAACATTCTCTTCCGGATCCTCCTCGAAAAGCTCCTCCTCAGGAGTGCCCTCACGAACTGGACTCTCGACAGCCTCTATCGCCTCCTCTATCAATATGGTAGTGTCGGCTAAAATCCAGGCGGTCCGATCCCGGACCTCCTCGACTACCCTAGTCAGTCGAGCCCTAATCCTCTGGAGTACAACACCAACGGCCCCAACTCTAGTCCTCTCCCGTACCACTGTTCCCTCGAGTTCAAATATCCTAGTACCCTGAGCATCCACCATAGCGCTCAACTCCTCAACCTCCTAAAGTAAGGCTCTATTGGTATTCACCAATTGCCGACACTCATCGTCAAGGGACAATACCAATTCATTAGGGTAAGTGTACGTTGTCCTACAGGGATAACGGGGAATTCTCAAAGAAAGCGAGTATCGGATACAAGATTCTCTTCCATGCACTCTATATCGAATAGATCTAAGAGACACCACATGTCCATTAGCATGACCATTACCATTAACAGCGTGACCTCCGTTACTATTCTCCACCTCTACAAAACAATCACAAATTCTAGGTTAGAAATTTAAAGTCACTAATTCGCTCAAATATCATTTAAAGTATAACTAAGTCATTTAATCCCTATTTTCAAGAGTAAAGTCTCTAATACATCTCCCAAATAGATCTCCAAATCTAGCGCTCTGATTTTCATCCTTACGAGCAGACATTTAACTTTTAAACTAGTCCCACAGTCCGACATCCTAAACTTTTAGCCTAAGATACACTATAGAGATCTGAAACCTAAACTCTGAAACCAACTATGACGCCCCCACTTCTCCCAAGGGTGAACTCAAGAGTATCCGCGGAACGCCTGCCTGTCTCTCGTCAGGACTCGATACAATTCAATTCAAACTTAAAGATAACAACCCAATAATAAAAGTCGAAACGAATAAAAGTCGCTTCCTTAATTAAATATTCAAATCTTATAACACAAGTTCTCAAAAGTACGTCACTTTTCCTAAAAGTACAATCAATAGAAGTCGGCTAATTAAATACAATCCAAAATACTAATAAAAAGTAATCAAACTGGCTTCTCCAAAATTCCTTCCATTCCAAGCTCCTGTTCAGGAAAACAAAACTAATAGGGTGAATTGACGCTCAGTGAGACCAAGAAAACATGCAAACACATAGTTCACATAACCATGGCATTTGTACGAGAATTAAAACAAGAAAGTTCAAATAATTCATAAATAATAATAACACACATTCAATAAGGATACAGGAGCTCTCAGGAGTTAGATTCCACTTACTTTGCCAAGACTTGATCAAATACTTCCCCGAGATAACACTCCGTCAATTGGGTGGGTATTAAGTTCGTAAAACTTCACTTACTCTTCCCCGTTCACCGTTACACCCCCTGTCCCAGGTCCGCTCTTCTTTTATATAAGGCGATACTATTCGAATATGCCAAGCGAGATCTCTCAAATAGATCAAGCTTATACAATTTTTCTCATGACTCACCAAACTTCACGACCAATCCCATGCCGGCTCGAGTCGCAAGATCAGCCGATGAGTTTGGGCGTCCCCCACTATTATATATATATGAGTCGAGGAGATTCACTCCAATCGACATTGATTTCAACATAGTATAATTCACTATTGCAACACTTCACTTTATTCACTTAGCAAAATTCACTTCATACAATTCAAATATAATTCATTTAAAAGAGAACGAGTGTGATAAAGTACACACTCGATTCAACACTTGTAAAATACTCAATTAATGATAACAATTAAGCACGTAGCAACACTTCATACACTTGACACTCACCAAATCAAAAAGTGAGTAAGTGAGCCAGTAAGTTTTTAGGCATCCACTCCGAGATTCTCTTCAAGATCCTCTTGAGCGCCAGAGCATATACGAGTAACTTTCACTCACAATCACGCATTAACTAAGAAAGAATGTACACTTGTTTAGATTAGGTTAATGCCCTAAAAGAGAACTTTAATCTCTCGAAAATCGAGGTTCAAAAGTGAGGAGTCAAAGTCCCAAGAGAGACTTGTCTCTTCCATGAAATTGAGTTTAAAAACAGTCAATCATTATCAAGATAAGGTGACGACTCTTCAAAAGCTCATTTCATAAGAAATCGGGAAATTTCATTTTTAAGTGAGAAACTTGGAAAAAATCAAATCTTGAGTTAAGCATTTCCAAAAATGGAAAACTCTACATCGTTGGAAACTAGGTTCAGAGTACTAAAAGTTCCTAGAAGACACTTTTCCAAGATTTTAAACAGAAAGCACTCATTTTTTAGCTCAAAGTTTCAGTTCCAAGAAGATAGGTTTGAACCAGTCTTGGATTTCCAGCAATCTTTGGAAATTCGGCATAATTCACAAAAAGTGAATCAGCCCTTGAAATTTGTAACACAATAAGAGCTCCAAACAAGGTTTCAAACATAACAAATGGAACTAAATTCGAAATTTTGAGCGTCAAGATATAGTAGCTTAAAGTTGGCTGAATTTTGGACGCTGATCAGAAATTTCCAGATTTGAAGAGCCATCTTTGGCGCGTTATTTGGGTATTGACATGGTATTGAAATTACACCAATTTTGGTACACTTAAACTTCCATATGTGTACTACATTCCTATCAAATTTCACATAAAAACTCATGTGGGAAGGCCATTAACGAAATGACCCAAATTTCGAAAAATGTTTCAAGACTAATATGCCCTCTTGCTTTTCTTTCTTTTCCAAACGTTTTGCACAGTGAAATCAGCCCCAATTCGATCCATTTTGAAACCAAGGTCCTATAAACATTTAATAAGCAATTGACATCAAAATTTTTTGAAACAAAACATCTCAAAACAAGTTTAACCATTCGGCTAGCAAGAAGGGAAAAACTGTCCAGTTTTCCAGTTTTGTTGCACTTTCGAAAGCAGACCACATCTCACTCAATACAAGTTTAAATTAAGAATGGTTGGTGGCGTTGGAAACTAGGTTCAAAATGAAATATTTTATTAGAAAGAGTCATTCCCAAAATCAGTTCACAAATGAGAGAAAATAGAGCCACAAGACGTAGCTTCTCCATTCCTCTCGGACAGACAGTCACAACAGGACTGTCAAATTTGTTAAATCACTACGGTTCACTCAGTTCGAACTAGCAGATGAATTTTATACCGTTGGAAAGTTATGAATGTCTAGTTTTGAATGCCACTAACAGCACTCAATTTCAAATTTTGTACAGAATGTTACATTCGAATAAAGAGGTACTGTTCGGCTGCCCAGATCACCATTTCCAGATTTCTTTCTTTTTCGAAAACTCTAGTTTTAAGCAACCAATTGAAACGATTTCTGGTAGACACTTTATACACACAATATACAACATATATCACTCAATTTCACAGTCAAATAACCATTAAAATTTTGAAATTCAAGCAAGATAATGACAGAATAGTTTCGGCCAGCACACATCTCACCAATTTCCCAACTTTCTCTTCATTTTATAACCATAAACCTTTCATATAACACATAAACACAACAATCAAGCACTTTAATTTTCAAGTCAGCTACCTATAATCCACCTCAAGACCGCTAGTCTAAAGATTAAAGTAAGAAATAAACACCTCAAGTCCGCTAGCCTATTCCTTACTTAGGGTTGTAAACCCATAGAAACCAACAATGATTTCTTGAAGGAAATGGAAAGATTGGTAGAGTTCAAGGGTTACCTCTAAACCCTAGATGAGAAATCAGATTTTTCACCACAATTCCTTCAAGAAGCTCCACAAGGTGATGTCTTTCTCCAAACTAGAGTGATTCTCCAAGAACTAGAAGATTGGATGAAGTTTTGCTAGCAAGATGGAAGCTTGAAATGAAGAGTTTTTTTCTTCCTTTTCCCTTGCTGGTTTCGGCTGACCAAGAGAGAAAGAGAGAGTGTTTGGTAGGTATGAATCTTGTCTTGGAAGCTTTAAAAAATTGTGGCCAAGAAGCTTTGCAAAAGTCAACTTCCAATAGTGTTGCGCGCGGGTTTCATACCACCGTTTTCTCTCGGGTTTGATACATTCATGCATTAATTTCTCAAATTTTCAATTAGTCGAACGGTGCGACTTTCGAGAAACTATTGACGTACGCGCAGTAAAAGCGAAATTTTGAACTCACTCACCTCTAATCTCTCAATTAACTTTTCTTAGTCTACTATTAATCATTCTTCATTCTCCAAGATTATTGCACTCTCGGATCGAATATTGTCTCGAACAACGTGTACTCGCTATTTCTCGTTAAACGAGCCTTCGAAAAATTAAATTTGCTAACGGGACGTTTTAAAAATATAAGTGAGACATTCCTCCATGTATATGGATTTAAAATGTTTTGAAATAAATTATTTGGAGAAAACGGGTGAATAAATTATTAAATAAGCCAGTAAAATTAAGATAAAATAAGAAAATTTTCGGGTTCTCACACCTCTTCCAACCCTAGGTGGAGGTATGCTCCAATCGACTTGGCCCAAGTTAGTACTGAGTGCACCTCTTTTTGTTGGCATAAAAGGCCTTTACTTGAGATCTTGCAATTTCAACCCTTTGAACTTTTCAAAGTGCTTCCCGAAAAGTGGTGATTTGAGCGGCCGCCAATGCTTATGAAGCATCTTATTCTCGTCTGCTCTGTTGCAACTAGTTTAGGAGTAAATTTTTGACAGTTTAGTGAATTGTGTCTCATATTCAATTACACTTTGAGATCGCTGACATAGATTTATTAACTCATCTTCTCTTTTCTCTTAGATCAAGGGTGGAAGAAAATTTTCATTAAACATCCGAGTAAAGTTTATCCAGGTCTTATTCGTTCCTTTCCCACCTAAGTCGTATGGTATTCCATCAGAATCGAGCAGCTCTCTCAAATTGAAATGTAGCAAAATTCACTTGCCTCTCTTTCGGATAATTCAAGATCGCGAAAAATATCAATAATCTTTGCGAGCCAATTCTTGGCTACTTCCGGATCGAGTCCTCCAAAACATTTAGGGGGAGAAAATTTTTTGGAACCGTTCTAAGACTCTATCTTCTTATTTCGCAGGATATTCAGGGTTTCTCGGTTGATTAATAGTGATAAGAGAATATTTAACGTATATTTTGCACAAGTTTGGCATGAATTTTTGGTATCTTTTGAGAAGATTAAAGCCATAATTGAACACTTTTTAGTGATAATTGCTTAAATATTGTTCAAGTATTCAAAACGTGATAAATGAGTAGATTAATGCTTTAACCTGTGATGTTTTGAAGGTAATTGACATGTGAACTTCATAAGAAAGAGCAAGAATCATTTGGAGGGATAAAGAACAAAGAAACTAGGAGCGAAAGAATAAAGAAAAAGGAAGGAATCGAAAATCTGGAAATTGACCAGACAGATCCGAGCTCGGATCCGTACTCAACAAAAGTGATCCGAACCCTCGTCTGTACTTCTGGAGCAATGGATCCGAGGTCAGACGATCCGAGCTCGGATCTATTTAAGAAACCCTCGGATCATCGACGATCCGAGCTCGGATCCATCTTAACACCTCGGATCAGAGGCTCGGATCGGCCTCTCTTTTCTGAAAGTGTGGAGCCGAATTTTCTCACTTTTCACACAACTTTCCAACAAAATTGGTGAGAGAAAACGGTGGCACATGCCTCTGTAACAAAAGGGAAGACAAAATGAGTTATTGACAAGTGAAAAACAACTTATCTTTTGACTTCCTTTACAAAATCTGATGTGTTGAAATTATGAGGGGTAGAAAGTGCCTTTCTACCACTCTTATGGGAGAAGCAGCAGGAAGCTAGAGGGATACGTAGTTAGTTTTACTCTTGTCATAGTTTTTCTCTCTATCTAGAACTTCTTGAGGAAAAACTTGGAGACGTCACTTGTAATTCTCTTTGTGCAAGACATAGCAGAAATTTGAGGGATTCATTCTTAATTGGCTAAGCTCTCTTTTATCTTTTCTGTACTTGTACTTAATGATGTTTTGCATTAATAAACTTGTGAGTATGATTGTTATATCCATCATGAATAGCTAACTTCTTTATCTAGGGAGTAGATGAAACTTATGGCTAAATGATATGAATTGAATGTGATTCACTCTTGTTATATCTTGTATTAACTTGTCTACTTGTGCAGCTGAACTTGTTATTGTTTGATCACCAATAACATGTTATAGTTGTTCTTACTCAATGAGGATTGGTTTTAACAATGGAAACACATAAGTAGAGCTTAAGTTGTATGCTCATGAAAATAGAGGTACACTTAAGTGGATTATTTATCATTTCATGAAGGAAACCAGGGTAGCACTAGTATTTCACCATGAAATAGGGAAAACTAGCCTGCTCTGAGCCATTTTATCATGAAAATGAGATTTGGTAATATTGGAAATGAATCTCTGGTTTAACAAGAATAATAACAAGAGGTAAATTTATTAATTTGTGTTGTTTATGCCATAAGTGGAATCTATATCCCTAGATTTAAGTTTTTAGTAAAAAGTCTCCAATTGTATCTTTCAAGTTATCAATTCAGAATTGTATAAAGTAACAATATTATTTCTCTGTTAAAATTCATTATAAGTCTAAATAATAGAGAAAAATAAGGACCTAGTACTTGTAAATTTTGCTCCTCGTGGGATCGACCCGATACATGCCCTATATTATTTGATTGACCTGTATACTTGCAGATAACGGGTATAAAATCGGACTGTAAACTTGCATTGATAAAAAAATCCCGTCAAGTTTTTGGCGCCGTTGCCGGGGAGCGGCAATATTAGGGCCTAGTCATCTCTATTAATTTAGATATTTCCAGTGTTTTTATTTAAGTTGTTTATAGTTGATTTGGCATTAATTTGGTTGTTGACAATTAAAACTGCATAATTTCTCTGATTTCTAATTGTAGTGTATGCACCGATCATCTCGAGAAGCAGCACCTTTTGATCCAGAAATTGAGAGGACACTACGTAGACAAAGGAGACGTACACCACAGCAAGAAGAACAAGAGGGTTGGCAACCGTTAGAGGAAATTTTGATAGAGCTACCGTTTGAGGAAGAAATGGCGGAAAACGAACCAAATCGGCGAGCTCTACGAGATTTTGCTTTACCGGGGACACAAGGATCTCAAACAAGCATAGCAAGGCCTACGGTAAATGCTAACAATTTTGAGATTAAACCATCACTAATCCAAATGGTTCAACAATCTCAATTCGAAGGTAATGTTGTAGAAGATCCAAATTCTACTTAGCTACATTTTTGGAATTTGTGATACCATTTAAAATGAATGGAGTTAGTGATGATGCTATAAGGTTGAGGTTGTTCCCATTTTCTTTAAGGGATAAAGCAAAAACCTGGTTGCACTCTAATGCACCTAACACTTTTTCCACATGGGATGATTTGTCAAGAGCATTTCTTAACAAATATTTTCCACCGGATAAAACTGCTAAATTAAGAATGGATATTACTAGTTTTAGTCAATTAGAGAATGAATCATTATATGAGGCATGGGAAAGATTTAGAGATTTGCTTCGGAGATGTCCACATCATGGACTACCCGAGTGGCTAATCATACAAACCTTCTATAATGGCTTATCTTTCTCCACTAAAACTATGATTGATGCAGCTGCAGGTGGAGCTTTAATGGGCAAATCACCCCAAGAAGCTCATAATTTGATAGAAGAAATGGCCGCAAATAACTACAATGGGCAAATGAGAGAGGTAATACAAGGCGTCACACAGGTATGATGGAAATGGACACCCTGAATATGCTAAGTGCTTAATGAATAATGTGATGAAGATGCTAAGTAGACAAGGTGGAGTTGGTCAAGTTCATATAATGCACATGTAACTTGTTTGTTCTATATGTGGAGGTGAACATGATGCTAATGAGTGTGTTGATTCTGAGCAGGTACAATTTGTCAACAATTACACCGTAATGTTCAGAATAATCCCTACTCGAACACGTATAATCCGGGATGGAGAAATCATCCAAATTTTGGATGGAAAGAGCAAGGCAATCAACCAAGACCAACCAATCCACCAGGATTTCAACCAAGACAACCACAAGTTGAAACTAAACCTGGTTGGGAGATTGCAGTGGAAAAACTTGCTAAGATTAGCTCGGACAGAATTGAGCGAGTAGAAGGGAGACTGGATCAACTCACTACGATGTATAGGAATGTAGAGGATCAAATTGGCCAAATTGCTAGTTCCTTGAATAATCGAAATCAAGGAGAATTACCTAGCAAAACTGAGGTCAATCCTAAAGAACATGTTAAAGCCATTACTCTCCGTAGTGGTAAACAATTAGAAGATCCTCCAGTTGGTGAAGGTAAGAAAGATGAGAGTGAAGAAAATGCTGAAAAGCAGAGGAACCAAGAGGTGATTGTGGAGGAAAATAGTCGGGAGAATTCAAGAGAAAAGCAACCATTCATCCTCCACTACCATTCCAATACCTCCTGCGGTTCCATTTTCACAAAGATTAAAGCAGAATAAGCTTGATAAAGATTTTGAAAAAATTTGTTAAACTTTTCAAACAATTGCATATTAACATTCTTTTGCTGATGCTATTTTGCAGATTCCTTCTTATGCGAAATTTCTCAAGGAAATCATGACTAGAAAGAGGAAGTTGGAAGACTGCGAAACAATAGCATTAATTGAGGAGTGTAGTGCAATTATACAAAATAAGCTACCACCAAAATTGAAAGATCCAGGAAGTTTTTCTATACCATGCACCATAGATAACATTGATTTTTCTAAAGCATTGTGTGATCTAGATGCTAGTGTATCATTGATTCCTCTAACGATGGCTAGACAATTAGGGTTGCATGAGTTTTAAACGCACTAATATTACCTTGCAATTAGTAGACAGGTCTATTAGATATCCATTGGGAGTGTTGGAGAATGTATTGAAAAAAGTCAAAAATTTATCATTCCAATGGATTTTGTGATATTAGATATGGAAGAAGATGTATCTATGCCAATTATTCTTGGTAGACAATTCTTAGCTATTGCAGGTACTATTATTGATGTTAAAAATGGCAAGTTTAAGTTTCAAGTCGGAGAAGAAAGGTAGAGTTTAATTTGCATGAAATGGAAAAATATCCTTCTCTTACTGATCATGCATATTCTATTGGTACAATTGAAAAACTAACTCAAGAGATGAGCCGAGTCAATTTTGACTACGATCCTCTCGAGTATTGTTTAATGAGTTTAGGTATGCAAGAGATTGTGAAGAAATTGAAGAATTGGCCAAGTATTTGGATTTTCAAGCACCTTATAAAAGAGGTAATGTGTATGAAAGTTTAGGCCAAGGAAAAGGGTTTTCAGCCTTCGGAAGTCGAGCCTCCAAAATTAGAGCTCAAACCACTTCCAACTCATCTAAGGTATGAATTTCTTGGAGAAAATAGTACTTTACCTGTAATTGTGAATGCTGACCTTGATGATGAGCAGTGTACAAAGTTGCTAAGAGTTCTAAGGAGGCATAAGAAGGCAATAGGATGGACAATTGCAGACATTAAAGGTATAAGTCCTTCCATATGCATGCACGCATTTTATTGGAAGAAAATTGCAAACCAGTGGTGGAAACAACAAAGAAGACTCAATCCAAACATGAAGGAGGTGGTAAGAAATGAAATTCTTAAGTGGCTTGATGCAGGTATAGTTTTTCCTATCTCCGATAGTGTTTGGATTAGTCCAATTCATGTTGTACCAAAGAAAGGTGGAATAACTACAATTGTGGGTAAAAATGATGAAATGATTCCATCTAGACTTGTAGTAGGGTGGAGAGTGTGTATTGATTACCGTAAGTTAAATACGGTAACAAGAAAGGACCATTTTCCTTTACCATTTCTTGATCAATTATTGGAGCGTATAGCCGGTTATGAATTTTATGTTTCTTTTTCTTGATGTTTTCAGGATACAATCAAATAGCTATAGCTCCGGAGGATCAAGAGAAGACTACATTTACATGTCCTTATGGCACTTTTGCCTTTAGAAGGATGCCATTTGGTTTATGCAATGCTCCTGCAACTTTTCAACGTTGCATGATGGCTATATTTTCTGATTATATTGAGAAAATTATGGAGATATTTATGGATGATTTTTCTGTTTATGGTTCATCTTTTGACCATTGTCTTCACAATTTGGAATTGATTTTGCAGAGATGTGAGGAGACAAATTCGTTCTAAATTGGGAGAAATGCCATTTTATGGTAAAAGAAGGAATTGTTTTGGGACACAAGATTTCCTCCAAGGGAATTGAGGTGGATAAGGCAAAAATTGAAGTTATTGAGAAATTGCCACCTCCGAGCAATGTTAAGGGGATAAGGAGTTTTTTAGGACATGCCGGCTTTTATAGACGTTTTATTAAGGATTTTTCTAAAATATCAAAGCCGTTATGTGATTTATTATGTAAGGATACCCCTTTTCAATTTAATGATAATTGTTTAATTGCTTTTGAAAGGTTGAAGAAGGAATTGATTTCTGCTCCAATTATAACCTCGCCCGATTGGTCACTACCATTTGAATTGATGTGTGATGCAAGTGACTATGCGGTTGGAGCAGTTTTGGGGCAAAAGAAAGAAGGAAGGGTGCACGTCATTTATTATGCTAGCAAATTGTTAAATGAAGCACAACTAAATTATGCAACAACGGAAAAGGAGCTATTGGCGGTGATATTTGCTTTAGATAAATTTAGATCCTATTTAGTAGGATCCAAAGTTATCATATATACGGACCATTCAGCTCTTAAATATTTGCTACATAAGAAAGACGCAAAACCTAGACTAATTCGGTGGATTCTTTTATTACAGGAATTTGATGTGGAGATAAAAGACAAAAAGGGATCAGAAAATCTAGTTGCAGATCATCTATCACGTTTGGAATATATCCCAGTCAAAGATCAAATTCCGATTCAAGAGAATTTTCCGGATGAGTTTGTCCTAGCACTTAACAACTCTCCATGGTATGCAGATTTTGCTAATTATTTGGTAAGTGGAGAGATTCCAAAGGGATTTAATTATCATCAAAAGAAGAAATTTTTGCATGATGTCAAAAGTTACTTTTGGGAGGAACCATTGCTATATAGACATTGTGCCGATGGTATGGTACGCAGATGTATTCCCGAAAATGAGGTACAGAATATTTTATATCATTGTCATAACCTTGAAACAGGAGGTCATTTTAGCACTTCAAAAACGGTGGCAAAGGTATGGCAATCAGGGTTCTATTGGCCAACTATGTACCGAGATGCTAGGGAATATGTTAAAAGTTGTGATGCATGCCAAAGAACTGGAAATATATCTCAAAAAAATGAAATGCCCCTAACTATTTTCTTAGAAGTTGAGTTATTTGATGTATGGGGTATTGATTTTATGGGACCATTCCCTAGTTCTTTTAATAATAAGTACATCTTAGTAGCAGTGGATTATGTTTCTAAATGGGTAGAAGCAATCGCTTCACCTACTAATGACTCTAAGATTGTACTTAAATTCTTAAAAAGAATATTTTCAGTAGATTTGGTATACCTAAAGCCATAGTAAGTGATGAAGGAAAACATTTTTGTAACAAACAATTGGATTCCTTATTGTTTAAATATGGCTGCAGGCACAAGACATCACTTCCATACCATCCTCAAGCCAATGGACAAGCAGAGCTAGCTAATAGAGAGATAAAGCTCATTTTGGAAAAAACTGTGAAGAAATCACGCAAAGATTGGGCTACAAGGCTAGATGATGCACTATGGGCTTACCGAACAGCATTCAAGACACCCTTAGGGATGTCGCCGTATCGTTTAGTCTATGGAAAAGCTTGTCATTTACCTGTAGAGATTGAACATAAAGCTTATTGGGCTATTAAAGAAATTAATATGGATTTTAATCTTGCAGGAGGAAGGAGATTACTTGAGCTAAGTGAACTGGAGGAACACCGACTGCATGCTTATGAAAATGCCAAAATTTATAAAGAAAAGCTCAAATATTGGCATGATAAGCATATTGTCCCTAAACAATTCCAGGTAGGGCAAAAAGTGCTTTTATTCAACTCACGCCTGAGATTATTTCCAGGGAAATTGAAGTCAAGGTGGTCGGGACCATTTGAAGTTACTCAAATATTTCCTTATGGAGCTGTTGAAGTGGCAAATTCAAGAAATGAAAGGTTTAAGGTCAATGGACAACAATTAAAACCCTACTTGGCAGGTGAAATCGTTCCCAAAGTGCTTATATGTCTTTTGGGTGAATCTTCTTCAATTTAAGAAACCTAAAGTGTGAGTCGAGCTAACGACTTTAAACAAAGCGCTAGTTGGGAGGCAACCCAACGATTTAATTAGTTTAATATGTGTTTAATGTGTTTTTCATTCATCGGTATGATTTTTAATGTTTTAAGTATTTGTAGGGGGCTACCGGATGAAGAATGTCCATTCTGGAGGTGCACCTGGAGAATGATCGTAAAAAGGGAGGTTTTCCTATTGGATTTTGTTTTAAGTGTTTAAATCTCTAGTTTATATATCCAATATTGCACAAGCGTTTTATTCAAGTGAGTTTCGGTGGTAACATGTTTATATATGCTCATTGACTCATTTGATGTGCATTTCACGCCTAAAAGTGCGACTTTGGTATAAAAGTGCAAAAATGATCAAAGAACCTCATCCCTCGATTTGCAATGTAGATGTGTTTGATGTGTTTTGAGAGATTGGATATGGTGTTTATGGTATATTACACTTGCGTGGGAGGTTGGAATTGATAAAAAGTACGTCCAAGGTGTAATTTGGTTTTGGTCGGAATTAGGGGGTAAAAATTGAAAAATTGCAGTTTCTGCAATTAATGCAGAAAACAGACGATCCGAGCTCGGATCTGACAAAACCCAGTCGGATCCGAGGGCTCGTCTGATCATCTGGTGAGACGGATCCGAACCTGTCGGATCCGAGGACTGTTGGAAACGATCCGAGCTCGGATCGTTTCGAAATAAGAGCAGAACCGAGCCTTCGGTTCTGCATTTTTCCAGTTTTTCTTCCCTTTTCTCACCGAAACCCTAATCCCTTCATCCAATCTTCCATTTCATCCGTTCATTTTCCAATCTTTCACCCCAAAAACATCTCCAAGCCTCTTGTGATCATAAACCCTCAACAATTTCAGATCGAAAACATCAATTTGAAGGGTTTTGATCTTCACCACTGAAATTAGGGCCGAACTGAATTCTTCTCATTTTGAGTTGAATTTGAGGTTGTTTCTTTGCCATTTTTGCATCATTATCTTCCTCCACCATCACTCTACATATTTGAGGTAACAATTCTTAACTTTCTTTGATTTCTTGCCATTTAAAATTTTCAATTTTCATTGTTATTTTTACATTTTAGGAATTGTAAAATTGTTAAAATTGTTGAAATTTATTGTTGAAATTGTGCTACATTGTGTTAATAAATACCATTAAACCTATTTTGATGTGTGTTAATGAGTTATTTGTGGTTATTATGAAATTTGTCATATTTTCTCTAGCCTAATGGATTAATGCCAAATTATGACTCCTTATTTGTAGTTTCTCGCTCTCTTTGGTTACTTTAGACTTGTTTAAGAGAGTAGAGATTATGTTTATACCACTTAGAGGACAATATATGATCATTTGCACAAAGTGGTATTGAATTTCTTGGAATAAATTGCTAATAATTGAGAATTATTGAGATTGAGGATGCTATATGAATGAGTATTGGGATATGGTTTTAAAGTGTTTTTAGAAGCTAAAACTTTATTGCACATTATCTTTGCAAGTCCATTATGCTTCGATAGTGCATTATATGCATTAATATTCTGAAGTAGTGATTAGATTCTTACATACACCATTTGATGAGACTTGGGATATCTAAATGCCTTCTAAATGTGCAACTGTGTTGGAAATGATTTAAGTAGGATCTTTGACTATATTTGGGTATATGTTGACAGGGAGTTTAACCCTTTTTCAAGGGGAAACTCTGCCGAAATTTCCTAAAATTATATTCCAATACTTTTGAAGTATAGTTTCAAAGAGTGTAGATTTCTTCTAAGAGTAATTATTCTTGTTCTTGGGTATAGGTACTATGGTTCGCACAAGAAGGGCTATTATCCGCACACCTTCGCCGTCTTCGAGCGAGGAACACACTCCATCACCTGAGGAGTCACCAGTGGAGGATTCCCCTTCGCCTGAGTCACCTCCTCGATCACGCCGAAAGAGGGCATCCACGAGTCAAGAGGAGCCTACTCCGGACCATGATATCACGCGATTCACTTCACTAGAAAATCAACAATGGTACGAAGCGGGCCTCGATAAGGAGATAATCGTTGAAAAACACTTGGCACCGGAGGTGGATAACCATTACAAAATCTCTACGGCATTCAAGCGACTGGGATGGGAGAGTATTTTCCAATTGCCGAAGCATTATTACCCCAATCTAGTCCGGGAGTTTTATGCTAACGTGGAGAATAGGCAGAGCCACAGTGGCAATCTCATTGTCTCCTGGGTTCGCGGTACAAGAGTGGCCCTCACCCGAGATACAATAGCCCGATTTATCAAGCTCAAGGACGAAGGAGTCGATGTAAAGTTGACCAAGGAGTTTAAGGCACGTGATCCATGGCAAGTGGGAGAAGCCGTTTCACGTCTTAAGGGTCAATACCGTGAGCGAGGAAGTTCGAAAAAGCTCACCGTATATGCTGACTCCTTTGAGCCTAGGTACCACCTAATTTTCTATCTGTTCGCTTTTAATGTGGTACCAAAAAGGAGTGGAAAAAGGGAGCTCCGTAACAGTGATCTGTACTTCCTGGATAAATTAATGCATGCATGGTGTGGGTAGGCAGCTCACTGGTGTCCCTCTACCTAGCATCATCATCAGCTACATGAGGACCACAGCTCGCATGAGAGCCGGCGAAACCTGTTTTGGATTCCCTCGCCTTCTTTCTCTCATTTTTGAGAAACTTAAGGTTCCTCTTGGAACCGAACGAGCTGTTGTCACTAGGGTTACCGAGGAGGTCAACGATACTTAAATCTTTAGGTATCCCTACTGACTTTGGAGCTTCTTTGGTGCGGGATGTTGGAGAAGCATCGACTTCTTCCCTCCGCCTCCGCATCAACCTGAACCACAGCAGGAAACTCCAGAGATGGAGGCTCAGCAAACTCTTCCTCCTCCCATTCCACGACCACCACCTCCTCCGCGATCCAAGTGGCAAGAGGTACTCAATGCCATCTGCTGTATGGAGACACGGGTCATGGAGCGAATTGATCAAACGGAGCGAAGGATGACAGAGCGTCTAGACAGGCATGATCGCCGTCTACGGGCGATGGAGGATCACTTCAATATCCGTCGTTCACCTACTCCGACTCCTCATCATGAAGAGGGACATATTGGGACATCTCATGGTCCTCAAGGAGCTGAAGAGACCATGGATCCTAACTCTGAGCAGCCATAAGAGAGCTTTTGAAATCTTTTGTTTCTTTATTCTTCTTTTATCTCGAATTTTAACCTTGAAGTCTTCTTTTTATTTGACTACTCTTGTGCTACTTATGTTTCCTCGTACCCCTTGCTTTATTTTGAACAGAATCTGGATGTTCGTGGGGTTCGTAGCTTCAAATTGCATCACCACTTCTTTATAAGGGGAGTACTAGTTCCTTTTACCTTCTTTCACAATGAGGACATTGTGAACTTTAAGTGTGGGGGAGGGTATTTTGTGTTTCGATTACCTTATGCCTTGATTGTGTCCTAAAGTGCATGTTCTTAGTTCATTATGGCTTGGAAATTTTGGAATTATATGTTGAAATATTGATATGTGGAGAATTTTCTTGAAATTGGGAATGTTAACAGGGAGTTTTGTCCATTTATAAGGGGAAACTCTGTCAAAATTTCTTCAAAATTTCTCCAAAATTTTTCCAAATAGCCAAAATACCTCAAATATTTGCATTTTTATGAGCCAAATTGTCCCAACTTTAAGTATCTAATTCTTCCAATTGTTGTAATGTTATATGTATTTTGGAAAGATTTAACCCTCATTTAACTTGGAATTGGTTATTATGCAATTAGGATTTTTGCATTTTAGAAAGTATATTCGGTTAAGTAAGGAAAATTATGTCTATAATTTTACATGTTTTATAAGATTTCTCATCTTTACTTAATTTTGCAAGTAAGTGATGGATATAGTCAATAAAGGTTATACTCCTCCTTTGATTATTCTTATACAGAGGGAAAATTTATTGTCCTTTGTTTTAAAAAAAAAAAAAATTCTACTCCAATGATTCTTGTACTAAGTAACCGGGGGTTGGCATTTACAAATGTCGACATTCGCGTAAAAAGGTACTTGAATTAAGAGTATGCATAGCAATTTAAATAAGTGAAATGTTGAGTAACCGGGAATCTTCACCTAAAAGTGTTGATTTTCGCGTCAAAAGGCATTTTCACTATTTAAGTAAAATTAGTGTGAATAAATCCCTTTTAGTTTCAAAAAAGATGATCATAGGAGGAGGAAGGCTATAAATTGATTATGTGAATTGCTTATTTGTGAAATTAGGTTAGGGTGAGAGATTAAGTTTAACTTGTTAAAATTAGGACATAATTACCTTTCTTTACTTGATATATGA